>VWZV01013902.1:584841-936818 GCA_013397155.1 Irena cyanogastra | reverse complement strand
ACTGCCAGGGCAGGCCAAGTTTATGCTGCCTCTTGGCTGCCAGGTGAAGCAATAACTTCTCCTTATTTAATGCCTGTCTGTCCAGATGAAGAAAAGCAGATCCATACTTAGAACATCTATTTATATGTATGAAACACTGTAATTTAGAGCGCTGTGATGTTCTTATCTGAACACATGGAAAAAAAAACTTCCCTCTGATAACTAGAAAAAACTTAGCTGGGAAATAATTAATCTGGAGAAGTTTAGTTTGAAGCAGGGAGCAGTTATGTTTTTCTCCAGGCCCACTTGCCTGCTGAAACGTTATTGAGGGGCAGAAAACATTGCAGAGAAGTTCACGCCCAATTTTGGTGGTACTGTGGCGATAGACTTATAACAGTTACGTGAGGACAGCTATAAGACTAAAAGGTGATTGTGCCAGTTTGACTGAGTTCCCCTGAACAACATGTCCATGTTTTAAACAAGCTTCCCCACACTGTGCCACAGCTCAGGGTGCTCTCCCTTAGCTGCAGCATTTCTCTGTAGCTCATCCTACTCCCAGCCTCACAATTTGTCTCTGTGGGTACCAGGTGTGGATCCATAGACTGTTGCTGTGTCCTTTGTGAGTTCTACAATACAGCTAGTCTTATCCCTCCAAACAGGAACAATTGCTTTTCTTTTTCATCGACATTCTTTTTTCAGGCTGACTTACCTTTCATGTAATTTTCTAATACAGCTACTATCTGGTGTTGGAAAGCAACCACTAAGGCTAGAAAAGTTTTTGCAAGGGCATAATGGCAGGGTACCATGATTGCTCACTGTACACTTTTTGAATCCAGTCCAGCCCTGGTGATGGAGATCTTGACAGCAGAGATAAGCTGCTGTTAGGGTTAGGGGTCAGAGAGCTGCAGAGCCTCCAGCCCCAGGGACACAGTCCCTTGCAAAAGGTATTACAAGGCCGTCATGGCAGGGTGCCAACACTTCTGTTTCCTCACTTTTTAATCTGGGCCACCTACAGAGATGAGGACCTCTGCCACGGTGCCAAGTTGTCATTGGGGTTAGGATTGAGCCAGTAAAAGAGCCAACAGCTCCAGGCACACTGCAGCTGGAAATGGCATGCCAAGGTAATCCAGGCAGGGCCCCAGCTTTGCTGCTCCAACATCATTCTAATCTGAACCGCCCATGGTGATGTGGACCACAGTCCCAGTGATAAGATGCCATCAGGCTTAGACGTAGGGTTGAGAGAGGAAAAGAGCCTAGAGCTCCAGAGACACTCAGGCTGGAAAACACATGCCAACAGAATCATGGCAGGGTCACATTATTGCTGCCCCCAGACCTTTAAGATTAAGCCCATGCAAGCAGATGGGCACATAAGCTGCAGGCCCAAGCTTGATTACCAGTTAGGGTGAAAAAAAATCTCAAAAGAAGTGAAAACAATGGAATGGAATGAGGTAAAGAGCAGTGAAATAAACTGAAACTTAATGAAATGATACTCATTGTAATCTGCAGATTTCATTTTGTTTCATGATGTGTTGAGATTTCACTTCATGAAAGGAAATGAAATGAGAAATCATGGAAAGAAAGGAAAGGAAATATAATGAAAGGAAATGAAAATGAAAACTATAAAATTACTTACGGAAAAGAAAATTATTGAAATGCAATAGAATGAAGTGGAGTGCAGTGAAAGGAGTTGAAACTTAATAAAATGATACTCATTAAAACCTTGAGATTTCACTCTCCTTCATAAAATGAAGCATTTTCATTTCATGAAAGGAAATGATACACTGAGATTTCAATTATCTAATCATTTCCAAAAGTATATAATCTTAAAAACTTTTATTTCATTTTTCTGCACTTCATTTCATTCCAATCAATTTTTAATTTTGTGAAAAGAAATGAAACCTTGTGAATTCAATGAGGATAGATTGAGAAAGGTATGATTCATTTCCCTACATTTCATGACATCCCATTGGGTTTTTATTGTTTTCAAATTGGTGCAGAAATTTTTTTTTAGTGATTTCAACTCATCAGTTTGTTCTCCCATCTTTTTGTTTTACTTCATTCCCTGCATCCAAGATTTCTTTGAGTATCATTTTGGCAACTTTTAGTCATTTTAGCTGCATCTCATTCTATCCATATCCCTTTGGTTGTAGTCCCTCCATTTGCAAATTTTCTTTTCTTTTTCAATTGCATCTTATTTGATCATATCTCCTTCCAAGTGTGTTTGTTTCAGTTTCTTTTCTGATTTCAAAATTTCATTTTCTTTCATGAAAGGGAAGTCTTTATTTCATGAATGGAAATGAAATCTTGTGAATTCAATGAAGATCAGTTGGGCAAGGTTTGGTCCATTTCCCTGCACTTCATGTCATCCCATTAATTTTTTATTGTTTTCATTTTGGTGCAGATTGTTTTTTAAGCATTTCAATTAATCTGTTTCTTCCCCTGTCTTTTGATGGACTTTGTTTCCTGATTTCAAGATTTCAATGAATATAATTTGGCAAGTTTTGGTCCTTTTCACTGCATCTCATATCGTTAACTCCCTTGAATCCTTCCATAACTTTGGATAAGTTCTAAGGGGTATTGCGAGAAAAAAAAAGCCAACCCGCCTTTGTGTTTAATAGCTGAGTACTTAGAAACTTAGACTCAAACATGATGAACTGTAATTCAGACACAATTAATGTAGCACAGTTAAACTTCACCCTAGGTATGGCCTCCATACTCAAGTGGTTTCTGCACCCACGATGAGAGCAAGAATGTAAAACCTCTCTTACAACAGTCATTTCCTGGGAGGGAAGAATATGTTATCAGTGAAGAAATCCCTTAAAATGCTCTGAGCAGGAGCTGTGGTTGTCAGGGCTTTAGTTAAGAAAAGCAGGTAGTACATTGATGAGGATGCCTCTGAGATGTTCAGCGTGAATCCAACATTGAGATGTTTAGTTACAATAGTGTAATAATTTACTATACTTTTTCCAAACGCAATTTTATGAATTCCTAATGAAAAGAGTGAAGGTAATCTTCCAGCCTCAGAGCATGAAGCAAGTTGTCAAAGTTATAAAGGACTCATCAAGCCTGCACAAAACCAGTAACTTTGTGAATTGTAAAGCTCTCTATAGAAAGAGTATCTACATAAATATGGCTAAAGGTGATGAGGCAAAAAATGGTTGGCACTTCAAAACAAGCCCATTTCAGGGCTGGGAGTCAGAGGAGAGAGGAGCCTGTAAAGATGGGTCTCTGTAATGCTGCCAGCTTAGTGTAATGTCCACTTTTCATTAAGCCAAGCCAAACAAGACAAAAAGGGTAAACTTGCACATTGTCTCCCTAGAGTCCATAACTCCGTGCTTGAGATCTCCAGACAGAGGGTTCATGTTAACCTCAGCTGTGTCATATTTAACTTGGCTATTGGAAGACACACTTAGTTCTTTTTGTACATACCATACCTTTCATATATTTCAGTCTACCAGTTTTAATACTGCTGGTTTGCTATGCAGAGGTTTCTTGTCATATTGGTGATTTCTCCAAAATATACATAGCTTAGCCTCCTATCTGCTGCTGAACTTCTAACCTGCAAACTCTCAGTGGGTGCTGATTATGTCCCATCATTCAGATGTTGCGTGCAGGGGGCATTACTGCATGATTTCCAGAGGGTGAATGAAAACAAGAGTCTTGAGTCAATGCTGTGAGATCTCAGCCTGAGAGAGAAAGCTCTAGGGCATGTAATCCCCATGGAGACTTTATATTAAAAAAATAAAACCAGTGAGAAGCCCTGTGCTTTAGCCTGCATGAGAAATCCACTGTTGGGTTAATATATACTCATTTTGATTTCTAAACCTGATGTGAAAGCAACAACAATTGCAAAAAATGGTTTCCTTAAAAACATGATATTTGCCTTATTTTCCCAGCTCAAAATGCCTCATTTTCCCACTTCATTGCCTTTTTCAACCCCCACCTTGCCTTTTCTCCATGGTCATGATGAGGCCCTAGAAATATCTAAGCTTTACTCAGCCCTGGTGAAGCCTCTTCTGGAGGCTGTGTCCAGTTCTTGGTGCCTGAGTACAAGGGAGACATGGAGCTACTGGAGTGGGTCTAGAGGAGAGCAACAAAGATGATTAAGGGACAGGAGCATCGCTTATGAAGAAGGGCTGAAGGAACTGGCCCTGTTAGACTTGCAAAGAGATGACTGGGAGGGGACCTCATCAATGTCTGTCAGTGACTGGAATGGGGGTGTCAAAGAAGATGAACCAGGCTCTGCTCAGTGGTGTCAGGCAGTAGGATAAGGACAATGTGCAGAAATTGATGCACAGGAAGTTCCACTTGAATATGAGGAAGAATTTCTTTACTGTGTGGGTGACAAAGCACTGGAACAGATTGTCCAGAGAGGTTGTGGAGTCTCCCTCACTGGAGATACTCAAGAACTGTCTGTGTGCAATCCTATGTAATATGCTCTGGGATGACCCTGTTTGAGCAGGGAGGTTGGACCAGATGACCAAATGTGGTGCCTTCCAACCTCACCCATTCTGTGATTATGTAATAAAGAGTTCTGTAAAAGCTCACCTTGCATAGAAAGGCAAAAGTTAGGGCCTTTTTAAAGGCCCTGTTACCTCTGTCCTTCTTCATTCTGGATTTTTTTTTTTGCTTAAGTTCCTGATAACCACATCTCAGCTTACCATGTAAGACGTGGAGACTTTAACCAAATGGCATTTGAACTTTACAGTCAAAACACAACCCTTTCAACTCAGGTGCTATGCCAGCTTCAGAAATTATAGAATTTAAAAAGGGGGACATGAACATCTGTTAGGGACAGACTCTCTGCTAGTGATGTCTGATCCTCTGTTCATGGGGGGAGGGGGGCAGGACACCCTGCAGCCATTCTGGAAATGAGTAAGCACAGTGCAAACCTTCAAACAGAAGTGATGCTCCTAATTTGTACCACAAAAACATCTCTACCATCACAAATCATCATTCTGCCCAAGGCTGATTGTTAATTTTGGTCTCAGAGAAAGCTGCCCCATGTACAGAGTAATACTGATTTCTTCTCAAGGGGCATATGCTTTGAAGAGGCTGCCAGGCCTGCATGTAGCTGCTGAGACCCAGGGCAAGAGACATGTAATACCTGTTACCTCCTTGCTGATCAAATCGCAAATAGGACTTTCTGCTGCCATTTTTCTCGAGTTTTTGCTCCCACATTCCACTGCTGCCTGTCAGTGACTATAGGAGTAGTAGAATTTGCTTTTCATTCATGCCATCTAAAATTGTAAGGGCCATGTCAATGCATAGGTATTTGTGCTAGTACTATTCAGCAGCTTAGTTCAGCTGCTTAGTTCAGCAGCTACTCTCTTGCAAACTCAATTCATTGAGACTCGTCATGTTGTATTATATAAAATAGCTTGTATAAGGGTGGGAAAAAAATAATAATCAAATGTAGAATCCAGACAGTGAGATCTTCCAGCTGGGGCTGTTGGCAAGTTTGTCACTGTTCCTGCTCGATGGGCTTGGCAGTGACCCTTGTGGAAGGGTAACTGATCACCTCGTCCATACAGGGCTTTTGAATGTCGCCACGTAACTAGTGATAAAGATGTCCTTTTCAGAGTAACCTGATGTAAAATCTGCACCTTGTTGTACCTATTCCCTTTTTACAGCTGGCATACTACTGCTGGTGTTATGCAGCCATCTAGAGGGCCTGGTGTCTGGGGCAGCTTCAGACAGGTGACCAGAAACTACATAACTGCAGGAAAACAAACTCTGCTGACCCTTAGTGGCTGTAACTCAGCTGTAGTGC
This sequence comes from Irena cyanogastra, assembly GCA_013397155.1. Lineage (NCBI taxonomy): Eukaryota > Metazoa > Chordata > Aves > Passeriformes > Irenidae > Irena > Irena cyanogastra. Next base: position 931,066 of record VWZV01013902.1, on the reverse strand, counting down.
TTTGGAAATGTTTTTACAAGTTTAGGACTGCTGTTTTGGTGCTGTTATGCAGTCTGTTGTCAGGGTTTGTTTTTTTTTTTTTTGTGGCAGAGGAAGGTACTAACTAACCTGATGAGGGCAAAAAATTGGGTGATCACTGTCAGCAGAGAATAATATCTGGGCATCATGGAGGACCATGTCCCTAACCCTGAGATTTTACAGCAGTTCTACAGAGCAAATGCAATTCATACATCTAGGAGCTATCACAATTGATACCACAAACTGAAAGTGAGTCATTCTCTGGCAAAGAGAGACAGAAAGAAAAAATGGAGGGAAAAGCAAAAATCATTCAAGACTATCATAGGCTCTGATGGACAAATACAATTATCGGAGACACTAGGAGGTGCATGTCTGGTTCAGGTAGGGAAGACAACTCCTTGTACTGACGAGACTAATAACTGACTGGAGGAGAGAGGCTGGAAAATAGCCCAGTGGAAAAGGATCCAGGGGTGCTGGCTGACAGCCAGCTGAACATGAGCCAGCGTGTGGCCAGGTGGTCAAGAGGGCCAATGGCATTCTCGCTTGTACTAGCAATAGTGTGCCCAGCAGGACCAGGGCAGGGATTGTCCTGTACTAGGCAATGGTGAGGCCACACCTTGAGTGCTCTGTCCAGTTCTTAGCCCCTCACTACAAGTAAGATTTTGAGGCACTGAAGCATGTTCAGAGAAGGGCAATGGGGCTTGTGAAAAGTCTGGAGAATGAGTCTTGTGAGGAGCGGCAGAGGGATCTGGGGGTGTCTACCCTGGAAAGATGATGCTCAAGGGGACCGTATCACCCTCTTCAACTGCCTGAAAGGAAGGTGTAGCCAGGTAGTGGTCAATCTCTGCTCCCAGGCAACTCTTGACAGGACAAGAGGATATAGCCTCAAGCTCTACCACGGGAGCTTCAGGTTGGACATTGGGAAGAATTTCTTAATGAAAAGGGTAGTTAAGCATTAGAACTGGCTGCCCAGGGTGGTGGTGGAGCCACCCTTTCTGGAAGTGTTGAAGAAATGAATGGTTGTGGCACTTAGCACTATGACTTGGTGGTATTCAGTCAAAAGTTGGACTCAGTGATCTTGCAGGTTTTTTCCAATCTTAATGATTCTGTGATTCTTTGATTCTATGCCTTCACCTGGAGTACCAGATAGAAGCCTGGCTTTCAAAGACCCAGAAACAGGAATCTGAGGATACAGCCAGGTGATCAGGGGAACAGAAATATTATTTTATAAGAGGAACTTAAAGATCTAGCAAGAAAATGTCTAATAGGATATGAAATATTTCCCCCCGTTAAAATATGATACCACTGATCTCAGCAACAGAGAGGATTAAAAGTCACTTAGTTCAAGATCAGATGAGCATATCTTGTTCAAACCTTTGGGATTGGAAAGTCCGTGTGCTTTTAACTCTAGGAACAGTGAGGTTCATTAGTCATGTCTGCAGTGCCAGGAGGAGGAAGCCCTTGGTAAAATGCAGATGGATCCAGGAGGGAGTTGTCACCAGCAGCATTTCCAGCCTCATGCTCTTGCTTTGGTGGTTCTGTTCAGACCTGCTAATCTATCAGATTGTGTCATGATGATGGTAAAAACAGTGTCCTAGCATAAATGTACCTTGTACTCTGGTGAGAGTGGGCGAGAAGGCTGTGAAAGGTTCTTATGGACACCCTGTGTGTGCAGGCTGTAAGTGTGTGTGAACCCTGTGTGTGTGCACCCTGTAGGTGTATACACACCCTGCGGCTGTGTATGCACACCCTATGAGTGTATCTACGCCCTGTAGTTGTATGTGCACCCTGTAGGTATATTTACACCCTGTGGATATATGCACACCCTGTGGCTGTCTATTTACATCCTGTAGGTGTATTTACACCCTGTGGCTGTGTATTTACACACTGTGGGTGTACGCATACCCTGCAGGTGTATTTACACCCTATGGCTGTGTATTTACACCCTGTAGGAGTACGCACACCTTGTACTGCGCACGCACGCCCTGTAGCTGTGCTCGCCCCGAGGGCGAGCGGGCTGCAGCGCCGCCCAGCGTTCGACCACGGGCGCGCAGCGCCGGGAGCTCCGCCCCGCTCCCGCCCCTGCCTTCCCTCCGCGGGGCGGCCACTGCCCGAGAGGGGCCGTGCTGGACCGGGCGCGGGGTCGCCTGTGTGGCGGAGTGGCGGGAGAGGTCGGGCGCGGGGCCGCCATTCGCCTGCGGGCGTGGATCCTGTGGTCAGCCCGCCCGAGGCCCCGGCTGCCGCTCCTTCCTCTGCCGGCGGCACAGCCCTGCTCAGGTAAGGGGGCAGCGGTGTCTCCCCTCCCTTCTGTCCCGGGTCGGCGAGAGCAGCCGGGATCCAGTCCCGGTTCTGTCCCGAGGGCCCCGCCAGCCGTGGGCCGTGCTGAGCCCTTGGACCCGGGTCCTCTGCAGCCGGCGCTGCCGGGCATGGCTCGCCTGCCCTCCCGTNGCCTCTGAGCCCGGGCCCGGCAGCGCGGGGTCCTGGAGCCGCGGTGCCCGTGCCGGGTGTCCCGCTGCTCGGTGCCCGTCTGCCCTCCGCCAGGAAACCGCTCCCGTCCTCTCTTTCCCCGCAGGGAGGCGGCCGGTGGGAGTAGCTCCCGTGCCGATGCTGCTGCCTGCCTGGGAGCTGTGCCTCTACGGGCTCCTGACCGTGGGCTCCCACTTCTACGCTTTCTACGAAGCTCACCAAGTGTCTCGAAGTAAGTGTGCGACGTGGGCGTGCTCGCTCGGGCACAGCTTCCCGCTCGTGGCTGGCGAGACCGTTTGGTCTCGTGAGTTCTCCTCTCTGGTTGGTTTCTACTTTGTTCCTGTGCGAGGAGCCCTGTGTTCTTTCCAGCTGCCAGCCTGCTCTATGCGAGGAAACAGTAGGCAGATGCCATCTGAGCAGAGAGCTTTTTTGCCTTTGAGTGCTAGGAAGGCCCATGGTAACGCTGTCCTCGGACATGGTTGTCAGGGAAAAGGTGAGGGAGACCTCTGAAGCTCAGCTACTCAGGGAAAATTCAGGAAAGTTGGGTTTGAATTGTCTTGTTTTCCCTGGCTAGTCACCAACAGCTCCTTGCAGGTGGGTGATTCAGAAGCAGCTGTGCCTTCTGATGGTACTTGCCAGGGTCTGAACCTGGAGAGGCCCTAGGGCAAGTTGGTGTTCCCTGCCTGGAGCTCTGGGGCTCCAGTGCTGAGTCCAGGACTCAGAGCAATGGTTGCATTGTCTGTAGAGCTTTGTGGTCAGTTTGTTTCCAAACACCTACTTCTGCCTTGTGTAACTTCATGATAGCTGTTGTGGTGGCTTGGTTTGGAGCTGTGTATTGCAGAGCAAGGGTGGGATTTTAAACAAATTAAGTACAATTTGTAGATGAAAAGAAGCTGTGTTATAGTACATTGGTATTTAAATGGAAATAAAGGTTGAATTATAAAAGTATAGCAAGCTAGAGAGGGTTTGCAGGGAATATATATTGCATCTTATTAGACTTTTATCAACAAGGTTCTACATTAATGTTTCTACCTATCTCTTGGAAGTGCTCAAGGGAAGAACAGAAGTGCCAGAAAGACATTTACAGAGCAGTGGAAAGAGTGCTGTGTAACAGGGTACAGAACTGTGCACTCATGCATACAGCAGGTCTACTGCAGAAGTGGCAAAATGTGGTGGCAACGGGCTCTAGAGCTTCTCTGCTTCTCTGAGCAGCTTTTTCCTGTACTGGCCTGTTTTGGCTGTACTTGGGTCTGTCTCGGCTTTTCCTTGTTTTGGCTGTACTCAGGTCTGTGTCCCCCTTCTGCTCTAGGGGGAGAAACCAGGCAGTTCTGAAAAATGGCAAGTGGGGGATTAGCAGGTCTTGCGTGTTAAAAGGTGGGTTGCTGCTGCTGCCCCCGTTGCCAGCGGGAATCAAACACCGGTTCTGGGAAAGTGCTTTGCCATTACTATGGGGTGGAGCTGTGGCGCAGTGGGGCCCCCCCCCCACCTAGTGAGCAGTGATGTGGGGACTTGCCCTTCCCTGGATATGGGTATCCTCACTGGTGGAGACCGCATGGAAATGTGTTGCTCTTGAGCAGCAGAGAATCCACCCCTGACTCTTCCTGCCCTGGCTGCTGTGTCCTTATCAAAGGTTTGCTCTTCCCTGCAGAATATGAAGCTGCAATGGACAGAAGGTTTGGGCTGGACCCAGGGACTCTCTTTCGGGGGCTAAAAAAGGTAGGAGGGACGACAGCATCTTGTTTTGTGGCAGTAATTGTGCCTCCATGCCTTTTGTGCATACAAGCTTCTGATTTAGCTTTAGAAGTTTATAGTAACATGCATATTTGGATATTTATAGTTATTTTTAGTCTGATGTTTCTGGTGAGGAAGAGAGACTGGCTGGGTATGTCTGGATCTAAGAATCATAACCAAACTTTTGTTCTTTTTCTTGATCTCTGGCTTAAATGTTTATCCTTTGCTACATCTCTTGATAACTCTCTATTTTACTGTTTGGCCTTAAAACTTTGATCAAACTTGACACTTCCTGCAGCCTTTTCCCCCTTTTTCTTGTTACTGGGTGATTTGAATAGTGCTTAATGTCAGTGAACATGTTTTTCTCTTGGTTGGCCTATAGTATCGCATAAAGGACAGCAGATTGTGAGGTGTAAAGTCTTAAAGAAACATAGTTGGTATTAAAAAAAAAAAAAGTAAGAAAACTGTCAGTCCTCTGCCCCAAAACAAAAAAACACATCCCTACCCCACCCTTGCTTGCATTTCTTCAAAAGTTTGTGAGGTCAAAAGCAAATAATGCAACTAATCTTGAGGATTGCTTATACAAAAACTTACACAAAAGCAGGAATGCGTGTCTGTGGAAGTGTTTTGGTGTTTATGCCTGACATCACTGCTGGTAATGGACCTTTGATATGTGCTTTTTAGAAAGCTTTAAGACAGCTGAGATGAACTTTTAGTGAGGCTCTGTATTGGACATGGGGCTACTGGCTGATCCCTCTTACCTAATTTAGATAAAAATCTCATGCCACAAGTAGCTCCAGCTGACCTAACTCCATCTGATTGCAGCTAGGCTTAGCTGAAATAGGGATTTAAACTTTTCTTCCAGTAACCCACCTTTCCACTGAAGGTCTTGGTTTTCCAAGGCAGAGCAGAGTTGCTCTCTGAATCCCTCAGGAGAGCTGAAGTTGCTCAGCTTCAGCACCACTGTGAGGCTTAGGAGGCACAACACTATGTAAAGCTCTGTTTTCCTGAACTTTGCCCCATTGGAAGTGAAAACTGTGCTGCCTGAGTTCACTGCTGTAAGTGGTCCAGCTGGATCAGTGGATTGCTGAAATGGTGTTCCTGAGATGTGGAAGTTCTGTTGGGTATCACATAGCAATCGTATTATGGAGGTATTCCTTTGGTCCCTTATGGCCAGATACACACAGTGACCAGTTCCCTTCATGCCACAGGACCCCATGGACTTTGAGTGGAGCTACTGGATTGAATGGGGAAGGGAACGAATACTGTGGCTTCTGGCTGGTCACCTGCTGGTATCACAAATGTCCAGGCTCTTGGTGGAGAAGGTATGTAGGGATTTTCTTTACAATAGGGAGCTTCTGATAGGTTTGTTTACTGTGGACATGGGTAGCTTTGCAGTGAGGCCACTGAGAGTAGTAAATCTCATTCTGTGGTGTGAATCGTGTATTGGTTGCCTTAATGTTTGGAGGCCTCAGCCTCCAACTTCTAAAAGCCTCTGCCTTATTGTAAGCCATTAAACAGCATTGTTTGTCTTGCGCATGTAAGAAGGGTGCAGTTAATCCTTTATGAAGAAAGTTCATAAAGTGATGACTGCTTGGGTTTTGGCATGATTGCTAAATGATTGCATGATTGTGGGAAGTGATCTGTGTGTGGTGTCACACCTTGTTAGTCTGGGGAAGGAAAGGAAGAAGTTATGCTCTCTCTCAGATTAGGGAGGCTCTGGTTTTCCTGTGATGCTACTACAGAAACACTTTCCCTTTCACTTTTAGGGATACGGTTGGGTTTCTGTGTTCTGTCATGTGTGTTCCTCACCTTGTTGACTATATTTGTCTCTACTGCAGAACCTGTTTAGGCAGCACAGGTATTGAGTGCCTTTTTTCTTTAGAGAAAATTAAACTAAAGGTTGTTAACTTTTCTTTTCCTGACAGTATAAACCATGGTGCCTGATGGTTTATGGAATGGCTGCCTGCTGGTTGTTACTGGGAATCAAGGGCTTTGCTGTCATTTTGTTACATGCAGCCATTTCCTTTGCTGTGGCTCAGTTTCAGCTGTCACTCCTGACATGGTTGTGCTCCCTTATCCTTCTGTCCACTTTACGCATACCAGCTGTGGAAGAAACCAAGGTAATGTGAGAACTAATTAAACATCAAATTAATTATGGTGGTGGTTGTTGGTAATGGCATCTATCTCTATGCAGCATACTGTCCCTTCAGTTGATATAAGCAGAGGCTGGTTTGAGAAATCTTAAGCAGTAGCACTGCAGTGACTCATGCTGGAGCTTCTCCAGTTAAGAAAGTCACATTTCTCTATCATGGTTGCCAGTGCATTGGGATAAAATATGTCCCTTAATATGTAAGTGGTATTCAGTAGAGCTGGAGTATGATAATACTTCACTAGTGCTCTGTTAAACACATTTCATTGGAACTCCAATTGTACCAATTTAAGGTGCTGGGTTTTGGGTTTGTATCTGGGAGTTACTCAGTTAAGCCTGGCTGTACTTACTGGTTACTGTGACTTCTGTGAGGAGGGAGACTTTCTCCAACACTTTGATTTGTACCAAATGAATTACTTGCATCAATTAGCTGTATGCAAGCTCAGTTTTGCTCTTCATCTAGTGGCTTTTTCTGGGTAGTACAGATATGGAAAAACTGTTGACCAGTTGTGAGGAAGTGTCCTGTTGTATTTTATTGGACCAATGGGAAAAGCAGGACATTTGTTATAGGGGTTGTTGCGCTGATGTTCAGGGGGAGGGTGAATGAGTGTGTAGAATCTCTTCATGTGGCGTGGTCAGTTTTGTGGTTTGCTCTGATGAGGAGCGGCCTGCTGCCCTACAAATTGTCAGTCAGCCAAGCTACATTTGCTGATGTTTCCAAGTTTTTAGTGATACCAAGTGTCAAATGAGCAATAACTCAGTAATGCTCGGTAACATTTTTTCCAGCCTTAAGTTTTCTCAGGAGTAACTAATCCTCTTTACATCTAGCTTCAGCCCTAGCAGTCCCTTGGCTATTAATTGTGTTGCCAACTGGTTTGAGTACTGTAGTACTGGACTAAATCTGAGGCAGATAATGTTTCATTTCTGTAAGAAGAGCTCTCCTACTGTCCTAGTACTTCACAGCCTAACGCATTTCTGAAATCAAGCTGTCTCTTTATGCTGGCTGCAGTAGCTCTGGACAACCTTTCTCCGTCAGAAGTCAGTGTTTGTTGTTCATGTGTTTAGTGCTGTTCACTTTAGATTCTCATTCCTGCTGCTATTGGCAGGTTTCTTCCTGCTGCTGCTGACCCCAGAAGTTGAGATCTGAGTAGACATTGCTGTCTTGCTATAGAGAAAACACAGCATTATACCATCACGATCTGGTTTTGTTTTGTAGAGAAAGTGGTATGACACTGAAAATGAGTATTATCTGCTGCTCTTCACTGTGTCTGTCCGCTGCCTCTTCTGCACTAGCTTCAGCCTGGAGTACTGCTGGCATGCACCTAACCAGAAGTCATCCCATTCATTCCCCTGGATGCTGGCATATGTGTTTTACTATCCTACATTCCACAATGGACCCCTCGTGAACTTTGATGAATTCAGTGAACAGGTAACAGTGGTTGTTGTTTGAGTGTCTGAAGCTGTCTTCCACATAGTTATAAAATCAACAAATAATTCTAAAGGAATGTGACAGTTTTGAGTGTATCATGAGGACTTTTGTCATGTCCTGGATATCAACTTCTAAGACAAACCTGTCTCCCTAAGTTCTTCTGTTTCACAGGATGTTCTTGTCTGACATCAGAATCATCCCTTCAACCAGGAAGCCAGTGACATTCTTTGTTACATTTAGAGAGTGTTCATAATTTTAGCATGCAGCTGCTGGTTTTTTGTTTTCTTCTTCATCAGGTGAAATAAAGCTAATGTTTTCAGCATAAGCTTGCTGTTAACTCTGAAACAGATTTAAGTCACAGAATGCTAAATGGGTTGTATTGGGAATTCCTGAAAACTCCAGTTTCTCCTCATGTTGATGTGAAAACAGCTGATGACTTAGTAGGAACACTTTCCTTCAACTGAGCAGCTTGTTTAAAATACAAAACCTACCAACTGTACTGAATGCTTTTCTTAGTCCCACACAGGCTTCTTTTCAAGTCTGCTTTTTACATGATAGGAAAAGTCCATGTTTTCATCCTTTTTTGCTTTCCATATTTTCTTACATACTTGAGTAAGAAGTGATATTGCAACCTGTTATGTCTATAGTTAAAATTATTGTGTCAAAGTGGATTAGTGAACATTTCAAGCCATAAAACTGCTTTTTCAGTTTATTCATAGAAGCCTAGGGATTGCTTGCTTTGGTTTATGTTTGGGAGTTTTCTGTTGAAGTCAAAGCAAATACTGGGCTTTATGAAAGTGAAACTAGATTCTGGTGGATCCTTGAGTGGAAAGTCCTATGCTCATTTGTTTTCACTTGCTTTGGAAGATGCGAGGTTGAATGTTATCTTGGGCTGGATATTGTGGGAAAAGTCCACATAGACTTGCGTAGAAACTGAGGTGGTATTTTTTTACTAATTATTGTTTTGTAGCTTCTGAAGCATGTTAAATTCCACCTAGATCCTTGTACACCAGGAGAGGGACAGTTGTACTTTCTTTCCAAGGACTGTTTCAGAAGACTTATGAGACTCCAAGCTGAAAACAGCTTGGAGATGGATAGCTGATAGGAAAAATTGAGAGGGCCTTGCTTTGAAACTTAGCTCACCTGATGTGGCTCAACAAAGAGCTGTGCAAAGAGCACATGTATTCTTGGTGTAAGAAGAAAAAGGAAGATTGAGAATGATAAGCCTGTGTTTACAGAAGGTTCTCCTTAAACGTGTACAGACATATGTGGTTAAAGCCATGAAGAAAATGGAACAAACTGAACCGCCCTAATGTGTTTCTTATTGGTGTTTGCTGAAGGGTATTGTCAGAGCTCTTACCTGAGCAGAGGGTATTACCTTGGCGGATGAGGTCAGAAAAGGGTTTCAAAGGATGCAGTTCCCAGCAGTTGATTCAGAATGCACAATCCAAAGAGAGTCTTTACTGATGCTGTTGGAAGAGACCACTCTCAGAACCCCTTAATTGAAGCTGAGACTGGGATGCGGGCTCCTGCTGAGCACACTAGGAAGCAGAAATTCTGGAGCTGGAGACAATGAACTGCTGTGTGGCCAGAAGAGTGTAATACCAGTTCTGACAGTTGGGATCTAGTGCCAGGCAAAAATGAGACACTGACACTTTGTCACTGGCCTTGTTGAACTTCTGGGTTGAAACAAAGCATAGCAGTTTTATATATGGGTTTGAAGGCTTGTTGTGCGAATCCCTGTGATAAAATGGTAGTCTCCAAGCTTTCACCTAGCTGATGCAAAGGAGCCCTCCAAATGAGTATGCATGTTAACTTGGGACTGAGGGCCTGTGCAGATGAGTTGGTTTCTTCTCTTGTACATGCATTTTTGGTGGCCAGTTCAAGACTGGAAAAGGAAATGTTGTGCACAATAATAGATGTATAATGTGTGACTGAATTTTTAGGCAGTCCTATGTTTCTGGCTTTTGGTTCTATTCTCTTTTGTTGTGGAAAGGTTTTGCAATAATAATATGCCAATGTGTTTACTCTAGTTAGGAGTGTAAGAATTTGGAGCCTCTTGAGAAGCCTATCAACTGCAAACTTTGCCTTATCTGATATTTAACTTGCACTTCCATTTTCTCAGCACATTCTGTAGGTCTTGCTGACTTTGGCAATGCTACGGGAGGAAAATTAAGAACTGTCCTCAAATAATCGATTCTCTGCAGCTAGTAGAAGTTGGAGGTATTTTAAGAGTAAGCAGGCATTGTTCCTGTGTTTGGAAGGGCTGCTGCTTGGAAAACCTTCTTCATAACTGTAGTTCCTTTAATCTTTTTATATTATCTCCAGAGGTCAAGTTGTGGAAATTAAAGTCTCATGTCTGGATTCTGTTCAGGTTAACAACAGTTGGCCTTTTTTACAACAGTTTGGTGCAATGTGCATTCACATTTGGCTTCTTGTTGGTTTCTAACGCTTACTGAGGCTGAGAATGGAGAGACCAGGCTCCCTAGAGGATGTGTGAGGAATTTCCAAATGGTGTCGTTAAAAATTCCCAAGATAAGAAGTATTTTGAGTAAAATGGTCAGTTTTGTGCCAGGTAACCTCTTTGGATTTCTTCTTTAGATGAGGAGACAAGAAGCTTTCAGTGTGAAGACCAATCTCAGCATCTTAATTGTGGGCATAATTCGTATTTTCTTTTGGTGGTGCCTGGCTGAGCTGATGATTCACCTCATGTATATCCATGCTCTCTACAGTAGTGCTCTGCCTTTGGAATCTGCATCTTACTGGGCCTTGGGTGAGTATAGAAACAATAGCAGAAGTCTTTGTTCTTCCCCCACTTCAAGAATCCCAGTCTGCATCGCTTTTGTGTCCATTTGTAGGTACTTAAATGTAGCACATTATAGCCAGCCACTGTGAGAAACTGGTCTACAGACTCTTAATGTAACATGTAGATTCTCCATAAGCTTAGTTGAACTTATTGAGCTGCTTCCTAAATTAAAAAATATTCTGTACTTTTTTTCAGGCTAGAGTAGCTAGTCTCTAAGCTTTGGTCTAAGGTGATTCTCCCCCTCAAGTCATAGAAGTGGAAACTTAAAAGGCGTTTATTTAGTGTAGGGATGGAGAAGAGGAGATGTTAAGAATTATTTTTCTCTCCTTCTGATTGATGTTTCTAGTTTGCATTCACATTGAGAAGTAAAAGGACAGAACTTGTAGAAATAGTAGAGGGAAGGACTTGGAAATAAGGTAACCTGAAAGTAGTATTCAGAGCCTCTCAGTTCGGTTTTCCTGCTTGGCTTCCCCCACTTCTACCCTGTCCACAGCTCCCTGGTATTTCATTAAAATGCCTGTGAGGGAAAAGAGTGCTGACAAATGCAGCGTAAATCAGCAAAAGCTTTAGGTAATGGTACGTAAGCAACTGGCATATGTGGTTGATTTGATTCCTGCCCCTACTTCCCAGCTGTATCACCAGGTAGGAAGAAAAAACCCAAAGAAACTGCAGACCTTTAGACTGGTTTCTGAAAAAGCCTTGGTGATTGCTGACTTGCACGAGGTGTCTCTTACAGCAGAGATCGATACTCACACTGGTACAGTCCTGTGCAGCACTCACTGAAGCTCACCTGTGTCACCACAGTGTGTGTGTTGGAGAACACTATTGGACTGCATTGGGCTCTGGTCAGCAGAGGGCAATGTGTGCACTCTCTATGTACCCTGGTGTGCATACACACACACTTGATACATGTTTTAGTGTATAATTTTTATATCTAAAAAAGGGCAAGGGCAGATGGAGAGCAAGAAAGGGAGAGGTTTGCCTCAGTGATTTGTTGTTTGTTCTACTCCTTACTCAGTCACTGTTTAGAAAGGGGATTCTGAATTTTAATTTTCTATTCTAAATGTCAATTCATTGATGAGTAAAATCTGTTAGCTCCTAGTGCCTGTGTGTGTTACAAAAAGCTGGCCACTTGGTAAGGTGGGAAAGGCTCCGGAATTAGGGATGAAATATTCCAGCAGTACTACTAATGGATTCCTCCCTCCCTTCAAGACTACCAGTGTTGATTTTATAGTGTGAGGAGAGAGTTACTTTATAGACAGCAGCTAAGTTGTCTGTGTATTTATTTGATGAAATAAAGTGTGTTATCCTAAGTATTAAAATGCATTTTGAAGAGAGGGTTAGAAAAGGTGAAAATGCCTAGAAGCAGCAGGAGATGAAAGCCATTGTTAGAGCAAGTTTGGACTGTAAAGATGCCTGATGTCAGATTAAATTATTGTATTTTAACAAGCTGCCTGTGGAGACCCTGCCTTTAGGAGAGCTGTACTCAAAATGTAACCCTACTCTCACTGAGCTTTGTTTTTGTACTAATGTAGGCAGGTGTTTAAAATATGCTATAAATGAGATTTGGAGCTAGAAGTTGGCCATTTAATGTTTTCTCTGCAGGTTTTATCACAATGATTATATAAGTTTCCTTAGACTCAAATCAGTGATAGGCCACTGTTGTGACTTGCTTTAGGGAGCTACCAATATAGGAATATGGATACTGGTAATAATTTACTATTAAGTCGTACTGGTGCTTATGGATCTTACCATGCTTCTATGCCAGTTCCTGTACAGAGCCAAACACTCTCCTCTGTTACTTTGCATGCTGTGTTATTGGAACTAATTTAATCAGATAACTGAGTCTTAAGACCAAGGAAGCAGCTTGCTGTTGACTCAGGAGGACTATCCATGGTATGTAAGCCTTTCTGCACCGGTGGGGTTTGTTCATATTGGGTTTCCTTTTTGACTACCGCAGCTTCAAAACAGTATGGAGCACTATTTACACTGTGGTGCCTGGCTGCCCTGATAGCCTGTTAAAGTTAAGCAAAAGGCTATGAGGCTGTTCTGCAGTCACCTCTAATTAGGAGCTTATATCTGCTACTGCATTTTTTTTTCTGGGATAACTTTGAACAATGGGCAGTAAATGCCAGCAGTGTGGGCAACACAACACTGCTGTGAGGTTTTACTCTCAGCATCTAAGGGCAATGTCAGTCTACTCCTCATGACTGTGAAACTACAGTATGTTCTGCATCACTGTGTGGTGTTCCTGTAAGGTGAAACAACAAAGAAATAAAAAATACCCCAAAACTAAACCTCGACTGAGTTACAGTGCTTGTTAGAAAATGCTAGTGTGTAACAGTGTCATTTATGGCCATGTAAGGCAGAAATGCTAAAGTGACCAAAACTAACATTACTAAGGGCACACAGGTATAAAATTTAAAAAATAGTACCCAGGAGAATGTTACCCAGTAGTAAGAGAAGTCTCATGTGTGAATGGAATCAGAGGCAAATCACTTTCTAGAAGCAGCAACATACCAAGTGGTGCAATCTAGCTTTTCAGTAACCAAATATTAGGTCCCACATGCAGAACAGAATGAGGAATGTGATAGGACTGTGTCCAACTCTGACTGTTTGCTATGTATGTATGGCCCTTCAGTTTGTGGAAGGGATGTTAATGTCTGAACACAGAATTAATTTAAAGATGTCAGCTGTGCAATCACAGAACTTTTATTTATTGGTCCCAGGAAGCCATTGTTTGGAGAATATAAGCATTTTCCAAAATTCACAAATCGTTGTGTCTCTGTTCACAAATGTTTGTGGATAGTTAGCTATTGACATACTGGGCAGTATCAGGGCATTTGTGCTTTTTTAATGACGACTATCAAATGCAGTGTTTATAGCAATTCCGTGGTTTTGTGTTGGTGCTGCATCTCATTCTGATAGCACCAGTCAGATTGGCTGAAAGAATTGGGTGCTTTCAGAATTAATGACACAGCAGGAAGACCTGTATTCCCTGTTATTGGAAGCCATGATAGTTCATTCTTCTCAGTTTTAACGTTAATTGAAAGTAATTTTCTGCCTTTACATTTTATACTGTAAAATTTGCAGGCACCAATAATAAAAACAACTATGAATTCCAGTAATCCAGCATCCTGATGAATTGTAATATCCCAGAAAAATAGCTACACTGTGCCAGATCAGAGGTTCATCTGTTCTACAGGGTAATTTTTGGATATGGTATATAATGAAGCGAGAGAAAAGAAATGAGTAAAAGACAGGTAGATTTGTGATCCTTTTCAATATCTGTTCTTCAAGCTTCTGCAGCTGAATGACAAATTCACTGACATGTGGTAATGGGGCGCTTAATAGCATTGGTTGAAAGAGCTTAAATTGAAACAAGTGATTTTTTTTTCTTTGCTATGACAACGTAGACTATCAATGGTAAAATTCACTCTGCTGAGGTACATTCTATTGTATAGAAACTGAAATGTGTGTTGCTAGGTCATTTGTGTGTTAAGTCTGATTCTGAAAATGCAAATGTTGGAAGAAGCACTGCCTGTATTTCTCTGATGATGCTTCATATTTATCCTGGTGATTCCAGCACCATCTACTTATCTCTGCTCATCTGAGCAGAGCTTCACGTCCATCTGGCAAGGTACGGGGAATGATGAAAGACAAAGCTGTGCATGAAAATATATTGTTGAATATAATTGTTGCCCTGGATTAATCTAGGTCTTAATATATCCTGTAGTTGTGAAAACATATTTTACTAGGAATCCGCCTGTGCTTTGTCAGAGGTATGTGATGTATAGATATACATGTGAGATGTGCACACATGATAGAATTCTCTGTGGATTTAATGTATCAGTCCTAACCATGTGTGGTCCTTTTGTTCTAGTGAAGCATGCACAAGGTCATGTCAATTATCTATCACTGTTTTAATTATTAACTAGGCTCTACTACTTCAAAAGGGTATTTTCATATGAGTGGCATGTAAGTCAGTCTAGAATGAGATCTGTTCAAAGGTGGAGCTATGTGGCTTAATCTGTAGTTGCTGATTCCATGTTTTAATTTCTTAGAAGAAGAAATGTTATGTATGTTCTTCTTTGACAGTGAGACCTACAGAGTAGTCTGTGTAAATTGGATGGGTGCTGGTTTTGATGTGTTTGCTGAGTCCATTTTCAGAAGCATGCAGTGTTTTGCTATAGAAATCAGGGTATCTGTTCATCTAAGTAGTAATGAAATACCAAGAGGAGTCTGAGATTTTTTCTGTCCTGGAAGATAATGATAAGGAGAAATTGATGACAGATTTGGCATCTTGCGGTCTGTCTGAAAACTGGAAATATAAACACATATCAGAAAACTTAGATTTTTTTTTTTTTTTCTAAAATGTTAAATTGTTCCTGTTTTGTAGAAAGAAGTGTTCATGTGTGTAATTTTTCTTTTTCTAATCTTTCCTGTAGGCTAAACTTCAAGATTGTATTGGCAATTAACCTACTTCTATGACTACTTTTCTTTTTACTCATGCATGTTATGGCTTAATCCCAGCTGGGAACTGAACACCACAAAGCTGCCCACTCCTTTTCTTTTCTTGGAGAGGTGGGAAGAGAATTGGATGAATAAGACTGAGAATGTATGGATTGAGATAAAGACAGTTTAATAGGTAAATAAAAAGCTGCATGCACAAGCAAAGCAAAACAAGGAATTAATGCCTCACTTCTCTGGGCAGGCAGGTGTTGGGTCTGGGCCAGGGAAGCTGGGCTCCTTCATGTAAAATGGTTACTTAGGAAGATAAATGCCATCACTCTGAACATCTCCCCTTTGTTATTCCCCCAGCTTTATATGCTAAGCATGAGTGTGTGGTATGGGATACCCCTTGGGTCGGTTGAGGTCAGCTGTCCTGGCTGTGTCTCCTCCAAGCTCCTTGTGCACCCTCAGCCTTCTCACTGGTGGACAGTGAGGAGCAGAAAAGACCTTGACTCTCTAAACCCTGTAGTAACAAAAACATCTCTTCTTTCATCGACACTGTTTTCAGCACAGATCAAAAAAAATTCAGCACAAATCCCCACACTGTGAAGAAAATTGACTCTATTCCAGTAAAAAACTGTGCAATGTGAAAACTCATGGTTTATTTAGAGAGCCTTTTCCTGCAAGTATTTACTATTGAACATAATGCTTACAGTAGCTGTTTTCATATAATGGTTTGGGTTGGAAGAGACCTTAAAGGTCATCTAACTCCAACCCATTTGCCTTGGCCATTCCTTCCAATAGACCAAGTTTCTCAAAGTCCTTGGGAGTATTCATGGAAAGTGTCTTTAAAGCATGTGTATGCTTGAAAAGCCACTGGTTTACTTTAACTTGGAAGACCTGTCTATGCCTGACTGAGAGTCCCTTGACAGCTCTGTTTAGTCTTGTTTATGTAATTTCACTTTGGGACCTTTATGTCCAATCAGCTTTCTCTTAAAAATAAGCGCTTGGCCTCCAGGGCAAACACTGTGGTACTTTCCTGCCACTACTCCATCCACAGAACAATGTTTCTTGCTTCTTGTGTGCTGCTGGAAGGCTGAGATATTTTGAACTTGATAATACAGCCCCAAATTCTGAGCTGTTACAAATGTCTGCTTCCTATTAGACTTCTGTAATGTGTCAGTAACCCGTTTGAAATGTGACTGCATATTTATCTCTGTTTTCTAGTGGAACCTGTCCTGGTACTTGACAGAAACAAGCATCTACAATCATTAAGGCCATAGGGTCAATGTAGCTGCGAAAAGGGTAAAGTTGTGATGTTGTGCTCATAATAAAATTGCCTTCTAAGTTACAGTTGACCATGACTTTTGGTGTTGGCTTAAGGACAGAAAAAGGTCAAGTGTGATTTGTAATATCTGGATGCAAACATTTTGTTGCTTGCTTATGATAATATTCTATTTGTTATCTTCTGTCAAAAAATACCAGTCAGAATTTTGTAGGCTAAAATTAAGTCATGTGAGTATTCTCATTTGTCATGATCTTTGTTTCAAAGCTCTAGGAAACTTAGGAAATGCAGTTTTGCAGTAAACTTAAGGCTAAGGAAAATATTTGAAGGGCTATAAATACATTTTTAGAGCATAGGACAGCTTAGAATTTTTTAAGGATTGGAAGATGATACATTGAAATACCAGCTTCTATAAAAGTAAATTGCTTTAGTCTGAGACTTCAAACAACTTGACTGTTGAAATGCATGGGATTAAGATTGGGTACTTTACCTTGATATTCTATCCCTTGACACATTCTGTTTAAAAAAAATAATCTCAGCTTTGAATCCTTTGAATTAATTTATTCTGGAGAAAAGATAGAATCTTTGCAGTACTTTTTCCTTTTAGGTGTGTTATAATATACATTTGATATGGCTTGTTTCCAATTTGAAATAATGATGTGTGTGGAGGAATTACAATATCAAAATTAGAGAAGAAATTATGTGATATTGCTAATGAATTTGATTGTTAATTTCATGCTTCTAAATCAGGTGAAGCAGTGTGCTTCTGGCTACTTTGTGCTAGAATGGAGCAAATGCAAAGCAGCTGGAATGTCTTGGGTATGCAAGAAGGTTTAAAGCCTCTGCCTGTTGCCATTGCAGCCCAGCTGTTGTGTCTGTGAATCTTGCCCTTAGTTTTCCCAGAGTGGCCAGAACTCTCCTACTGCTGGGATGAGCTCAAGACCAATGAGAACTTGATCTGTGTATTTTAGTAGGGACCTTTGTGTTACTGTTTTTGAATCTTAGAATTGCCACTCACAGAGTAGCTCCTGTGTGCTAGGTGTGACTGTGATGTGATGTCTGTGTTTAAGATGCCAGTGCTACTGGCTACCTGTTAGTTGCAGTAATGACAACCTTGATGTGTGTTATTGGAGATGGTGAAAATGCCTTTTTTCCCCAGCTTGCATATTATGACTTTGTATCCATGAATTCAATCTTTCATCATTATGTTTAAAATCGAATGTATTGATTTTTCGGGTCTCAGAGTGGAAGCCTGTTTCTAAATACCTTTCCATCAAGCACAGCCAAAGGATTTTGAATTTTACTACTGCACAGACAGCTGTGATCTTCATAATTGGTTTGTGTGGGTGTCAGTGTTCAGCTCTCCAATGAAGTCTGTCAGAAAAGAAATGAGACACTGAATGAGAAGGGAATTAAAGCAGAAATTTGGCTGTACAGATGATTTAACAGTAATCTAATGTGGAGCTAATTGGCTAGTATCCAAATTGTGCTTCTGATTGTTTGTTTTCCTCTGGGGAAAAATGTTATTGAATACTTGATGTCTGCTTCCCTGAAGTAAAATAACATAAGCTTCATGTCTCAGTATTTTGTTCTAACATCCATTTTTATCTTATATAGCACAACTGTTTCTTATTGTGTGCATGGATTATGATATCAAAACTAAAAATGTTGGATTGTTCTAGCAAAATACTGGCCATGTCTAGGTCAGCAGGAATTTTGCATTTTACATTATTAGTGCCAGAATTCCACTCTAGGTTGTTACACAGTAGATGAATTTTTAATGCTTAGCTTTTGGTTGTCATCCATAGTATACTCATTAGTCAGCAGAATGCAATAGGGATGTTCCCCCATCCTTAAAAAAAGACGGGTTACTTAAATGTTCATGAAGTTGTACTGCTGCAGTCAGATTAAAAACTTTGTCTCCAAGGACAGTCTGCTGGAAGGCTTTAAAATTGTGTTGTATGTCTGAAGTCCTTCAGTCCAGTTAGGTAATATAACTGAGCAAAAGCAGAGCACTGGAATAGAAGGAGATGCAGCACTTACATTTTATTTTTTTTTTTTCTGTATTGAAGTGTAATTTTAGTTTCCCTTCTTTGTGGTGAGATTTTTGGTATGTCAACTGTCAGATGGAGAAGTTCACTGAAGTCATTGGGTCCTTCAGGAGTGACCTCACCAGTTTCTGTAAAGGTGTTGGCCTCTGTTTTTACTGTATTTTTACTTATTGGTCCATACTACTTTTTTCAACAGAGAACATTTAGAATATTAGTAGGAATCATCTTCCTTTATAATGCATTTGAAGGTTGTTACTTTAATGAATAATAATAATAATAATAATGAGAATTTGTGTGATTTTCATCTCAGATCTGTGTAAGATGCTGGAGTTTGTGTCATAACCTGAGGTTGTGAGCAAGCACACTGACAAAATTTCTCCTTTGGAATTAAGGCGGGTACAAGACCTTAAGGAGACCTTTGTCTGTGGATTTAAAAACTGAAATATGCTTTAAGCATTATGCCAAGTGGAGTTCCTATTTTCTATGCCTTGGATGCAGCAGAAGGGGATCTTGTAGTGGTGCCTTAGGTTTTAGCTTTTATATTTTTCAGGTTCTGTACTGCTTTAGTGTGTAGTTCTGGGCTTCATATTAAGGGATGGGATGGTAAGCTCTCTTCACAGAGTAGCTAGACGAAACAATTCCTTTCCTAGCTTGGGACCAAGGACAGCCACCCAAATCTCAGGCCCAAGAGCATAAACAATGTGGACTGAAGAGAGAAAAACAAGAAGGATGGGACTTCATAACCTAAAGCTGTAATTGGACAATTAACTCCAATATGCCAATGGACCAGAACTTGTAAAAGTGAGAGACCTCATGACTGGTCATCCATTTCATGACCATTTTGGGTTCATCTTGGATGTAACCCTGGCTGAGCTCTTGTACTGCCCACGGTGTATCCATTGAGGCCTTTTAATAAATACTTGCTTTATTCTTTACCTCTGTCTAGCCTCTGTTCTAGGTCAGCCTTCACAAGCCACCAGTAGGAGATATTTTCTGGGGACTCAATCTGACAGGGCATGGAATGTTTGTGGGGATGTCAGGATAACGTGCAGCTATAATCATTGTTTATGGCTGTTCTGGTGCAACAAGTGTAGAGTGGTTGGTTGGGGTTTTCTTGCAAAGATAAATTTACTGTCCCTGTGGTAAATGTTCATTATTTATATTGGTATATTCTGATCTTTAGCTCAACATAAATCAGTTGTTTTATTTTTCATAGCAGTCAACACCCACAGTCCAGAGATTTTTGAGAGTGGAACCTACAGATGCATATTTGTACCTTCATGATGGTACCATTTTGTATATGTGCCTAATGTCATAAATGCATGGGCTTGTGTGGTGTGTCTCTTGAGAAGAGACAAATATTGTGTATTCTGTCAAGCAATGGTGCTTGCCTTAGTTCTTGGAATAATTGCTGTTTGGAGGTAATAAGTATTAACAGGTTTTTAAAATGTTTCAGAATTTGTTTAAGGTATGTTTTGCTGTTTTTTTTCTTTTAGGTGGCCTGGCTTTAGCTCAAGTACTTTTTTTTTATGTGAAATATCTGGTTCTGTATGGTGTTCCTGGCCTCCTCCTTCAAATGGATGGACTCAAACCTCCAGCTCTGCCTTGCTGTGTGAGCCTGATGCACAGTTTCACTAAAATGTGGAGGTTAGTCATTGTTGCTTTTCAGGCAGTTTATTACTGATACATGACAGTCAGTAAGAGCATGCGTGTTCATTCTTACATACATGTTTGCTTTCCTGTCCTTGTGCTTTTTCTCTCACCCCCATTATTCATCTTTAGTGCTTTTTAAATGGACTTCAACTTGATGGTTATTTTTTTCATACTGTGGAGATATAAGGGCAAGTACCCATTTCAGCATTTTCATCCTTTTAGTTACTAGACTTAGACTCAGCCTACCTAGTTAATATAGCAATTATTTTTTCTAGTTATTTATTAAATGATTTTTCTTTTCAGTCTGGGTCTAAACCACACATTTCAGCTTGAAATCCTTCCAGAGACTGAAAATAAATGCTTGATTAATCACATGAGGAAAGCTGGAGTTATAATATTTTAACATGTAGAGTCATATGGTAGAGGAAGTCTTGAACATGTTAAAAGTACTATGAAAATTATACTTGTTTATAAAGTAGGATGAATTTCTGGATCTGCTTTGCTTTTACAAGAGTTTCAGCACAAAAATATTTCTTCAAAAACTTAAGACTTTTGTATCTTATGTTTGCTTTAAATCAATGTTCACTGCAGTATTTTCACCGAAAACTGTCTCCCAGGTGGATTCTGCTTAATGTTTATCTTCCGTAAGAGTGGATTCACTTGACTTCTCTCCTCCCTTGTTTTCCTCTGCACTAGCCAATATTCCTTCAGGCTGCGGGGTTCTGCGCCCCAGACTTCTAAAATCGTTCCCCTAATGATTTAGACTTGTCAGTCTTCTAGTGCAGAGGCTTCTCTCCTGTTGTGTTAGTGCAGAGCCTGTCAGAATGGTGCTTACTCGATCTTGTCTCTGACTGCTTTGCAATATGAATAAAGCTTTTAATTTTAGTCATAAAAACAGTGGGCCTGCTGTTATCAGAGTTTTATTGGATGAGATTTTAATTTTGTTTTCAGCTTGAAGCTAGTTGTAGCATGAAGGCTTCATAGTTTATAATAGTTGGCAAGTGTAGATCTGAAGTATTCAAAGAAATGCAGTAGGAAGAGTACAGAAAACAGATGAATTATTAAAAATTATTTGAGCTACTAACAACAGCTTTGGTTTAAATGCTCTTTCAGAGTTTGCACTGAACTTATGACCTACAGAGTTAATATAGAAATCTGTCATTTTTACCAGGCACTCTCATGAGAACAGCATCTCTTGGCCTGCTGACCCTTGTAGGCAGAGTGGTAAACAGCAGCAGTTTTTCCCCTTTGTCAGTTCTTATTCCAGGGCATCTGTGTATTGCACTGGAGGTGCCAAGTGAAAGTGAATTTCGGCACAAACTCTAATGACACTGCTGTGCCAGGTAGTTGTAACAGGCCATGAAAAGGTTCTCTGCACCCACAAATGTGTGTGGTGTATCACACTAAAAAACCTGGGCATTCCTTAATTCAATATTCATAACTGTTGTACAAAAATTGAAACTAATATCTAAGTAGAAAACTTTTCTTTATAGAAGGAAAGTGTCAGGTGCTGATATTTATCTTTTGCCCAATTATTTAACTTCTATCAAGCATTCATTGCCAGAAGTAATAAAATTATTTCACAGATTGAATTGGTTTGCTTTGCATGTTAAAAAAAGTCAGTTAATATGTATCTGACTTGATTTCTTGCTCTCAAAGTTCTTTAGTAGTAGATTTTTCTGTAGCTGCTGTGTTATGAGTTATTCTCAGTTACCTAAGGAGCTTTATGAATGCCCTGAATAGTGATGTCCTTATGCTTTACAGTTGAAGTCTTCAAACACTCTACCCAGAGGCTTTGCAGTCTAATGTGGTGCATCAGTATGTTGTATAGGAATGTTGTGTTAGAAGTAGGAATAGCCTTTGTTTCTGAACTGTATGACTGAACAGGATAGGAAGTTTGCAAATTATGGGTTTAGCATAAAGCAAGTAAAAAAAGGGGAAAGTAAACGGCTCATGTTGTGAAGCCTTATTAACCATGACACTGTGTTTCCCTAAAGTTCTAAATGCATTTTGATAGTTTGTGAATACAAGACTTTAACAGGAATGTTCCTGACAACTTTATCAGAGTGTGTCAAATATAAATATTAATAATGCTATGTCTAGTTTTAAGCTGATAGAGTGAGATGTGTACCAGACTGTTTTTATTAAATAGTAGTCTGGTAAAGCTAATTAAAGACTTCTTAGGGCCAGTTGGGACATGGAGTGGATTGGAATAATCCAAATGACTTGGAGTTACACCACTCTTACCTTCTGTCTGCCATCAGGGACACTGCTCAGGAAAAAGTTCTTGTGTATGCTTGGCTTACTCTTCCCCTTCTTGCTGGTATCCACTTGAGAATACTGTCAGAAACAGGTTGGACTTTCCAAGGCCCAGTATTACAATTTTTGTCTCAAAACTTTTAGCAGTGCACATTTGAAGGAGAGGAGGTAGCCTGGAGAAAAAGACAACATGAATGGCACAATGTAAGGAATGCAGATATGCTACTAAGGAGCCTTACACCCCCACCTGGTGTCCTTTGAGCATAACAACAAAGGTTTTGGTCTGATCTATCAAGACCGGTGTCACTTGTAGTCAGTACATGCTGACACTGTGATACAGCACGGGGAAGAGCTTTCAGTCAGGAAGGTAAGAGAGATACTGCAGTGTGTCTGAAATTGTTTAAAGTTTCTCTAGAGCTGAAAAGCAAAGCAGGTGTTAAAAAACCAAGTAATCTGCCTCTCTGTGGTACTAAACAGTAAACCAAATCGTGTCCATTCAAACCTAAAAATAAAAGACTTTTTAATTGAAAAAGTTATCAAGCCTATGATAGGTTCTCCCTAATTCACTTTTAATCAGGACAATCTCTAGAGTCAAAAAATTATCAGTCTTGTTTGCTGTCTCAAGACAAATACAGGTGTTGAATGTATTACTCTGGTTTCATTTCACCAGGATATCATTAGCTTGCTAAATATGTTGCTGCATAGCTAGTAAATGCATGATAAATACACTGCTATTCAGAAGCTTTATTGCAGCTCTGGAAAGGAGTCTCTGAGCTCCTGATTTCCAGAGAGGATAGCAGTTCAGTGGCATGCAATCTTAGTTTTTAATGTCTGCTTTACCTTAAGCCATGATGAATTAAAAGTTAGTTTTTGTTACCAAGGTTAAAAGCAAGGTAATGAATTATGAGTGAGAACCAATGTTGTTGGAAACTTGTGCTTTTAAAAAATTAGTCAAGGCTGATGCTTGCCATACAGCTTCTCAGGTGGGGGAGTGTTGTCATTATAATAACAAAAGACACTGACTCAAAGGCTGGGTTTTGCAGACTCTCTACTGTACTACATCTACTTCTTTTATACACTGTTCCGGTCTAGATGGATTGGATTGGTCACTTAATCAATACATGCTACTTGGTTGGCTAGCTAGCTTAATGTCTTAGCACAAGAAGATAGAAAGTAAGAAAGAGCAGCACCTACAGGTTGTTTAGACTGGAAGTTATCATTGTTTGGGCTAGGACGTTCAGAGTCTCAGAAGAAACTTGGTTTCTCACTCTCTGACCAAGGTTGTGGGGACCACAGGGAAGGGATGAATTGTGTAGTGCAACCAGAAGAAGTTGTATTACTGTTGCAAATTGCAAATTGAAACTTCAATATGGAAAAATATCCTAGTGAAGGAGTAATGGTTCGGAAACTACAGAAACAAAAAATAGTACATAACAAAATCCTGTATCAATTTTGACGTATTGGTAAATTGTCCTGGCAATGTATTCCACAGAGGAACTTGTTAGTTTGTAAATTAGGACACCAGTTAGCTGCCGTTCATGAAAAATAATCATGTTTCCATTTTTGCTTTTTTTTTTTTTGTACTGTTATGGAGTATGATTGCAACAAAAATGTTGAACACATTAGTTAGGTATGTTTTGCCGTGCTGTGGGAACAGCATGACATAAACCCCACAGTTATTTCTGGTCACAGACTGGTTTGAAATGTGCAGAAGCTTGATGATGTTCAGAGGACTGGAGCACCTCGCCTATGCAGATGGTTTGAGAGAGTTGGCTTCAGCCTGGAGAAGCAAAGGGAAATCTCAGGGAAACCTCATTGTAGCCTTCCGGTACCTAAAGGGGGCTTATAAAAAGGAGGAAGAGAGGCCTTTTTATGCAGGCAGATAGTGATAGACAAGGGGAAATTGTTTTCAAGTGAAAGAGGAGAGGTTTAGATTAGACTATAAGAAGGAATTCTTTAGTCAGATGGTGGTGAGGCATTGGAATATGTTTCCCAGAAAAGTTGTGGATGCCCGGTCCCTGGAAGTGTTCAAGGCCAGGTGCGATGGAGTCTTGATCAACCTGGTCTACTGAGAGTTGTCCCTACACATGTTGGGGCATTGAAACTAGATTATCTTTAAAGGTCCCTTACAACCCAAACAATTCTGTGATTCCATGACTTCTTCTGCGTCTTTCCACCTTGAAATCTTGTCATTCACAAATATCCCAAAATAGTTTGGAGACAAGTGTGTTGGGGATGAATTGTGCTAAAACTTGATGCATGTTTGATATAGGTTAGTCTCAGCAAGAGTGGAGGCTTTTCAAGAAGGCAGGCAGAAGTAACATATGAAACATAGATTTCACTGTAAACAGTATTTCATCTAGAATAAAGAAAATAAAGATGAAGAATGCTGCCAGAGGAAAAAAAAATGCAGTGATAGAGATCAGATGGTTTTCAACTACCATGCTTTAAGTTCTAGATTCTACTCTGTGTTTAACGCCCTGATTCTTGACAGACAAGAGTCTAACATAAGGCAACCCCTGATTTTCTTGCATGCTTAAGGAGTGGACTAGGAGGGCTGTATTTTGTGTGTACAGACACACACACTTCTATATGAACAAGTTAAATTTATGGCAGTGATGTTTTAGTGACATCCAAAAACGATATCTGGGTTATAATTTGCAAGGAATTGTCTGCCATTTAGTTTAGTTTAGTTTACTGGCCTCATTACTGCTGAAGATTATTTGCCTGACATGAAAAAGAGTGGTCTTTGTGCAAAGTCTCAGTGAATTGCTTCAAATTATGGCTTACAGTCTGCTGTGGTCTTATCACATTCTTGGCTATAATGATGCCGTGGAAAATAGATCTACAGAAATAAATGTACATTTATTTGCATTTGTTTTTTCTTCATCCTGGTACTTTTTGCCTACTTTTACCGTTGATCCTGAAACCTTCCTCCTTCTGGAAACAGTTCCTTGTATGTCTGTCAAAAAGGACGTTGCCAGGGTTTTTTTCCCTTTGTTTTGGACTTTTCTGGGAAAAGACGAGTCTGACATTCATGTGTGAGTGTGAGCACAAGAGATCACTGTGACCACATGCAGTAATTCTGGAATGATGAATAGCCTGCGAAACTTACCATCTTTTATTTCTGCCTTAAACTCCTGATAGTATTGTTCAATTGTCTATTAGTTTATGGTGAGGACTGAAATAGATATTTAAGAAAGGAAAATGGACTTCCTGACCTGTAAAGTAATTACTTGAGTGCATTTTCATCTGTGCTTCCTACAGGGCTTCTGATTTTTAGTAGTGGAATAAATAATCTTGGGAATTAGCTTGTTAAGTATATCAAGATAAGAAAGATGCTGAAAGGCTTTGTAAAATACCATTAAGGAAATTTAAATAGGATCAGAAGTGGAATTTCTGTCAATGCTTGACTTGGAAAGCTTGTCTCCTTAAATTCCCAAATAGCCAATGTTTGGCACAAGTTAACACAAACATAATTGTGTGTAACAATAGCAACTGTAGCTGTGCTGCAGATCTGTGTAGTCAGGATGACATCCCTGCCTCTGGGCTCAGAGTAATGTGCCTTTGTGTGTTTAGGGGCTTGTATTCTAACAAATGGTGAAAGGTTCACTCTTTCTGTTTGGGTCTTGTAGTGCTCTTTTGTTGTGGTGTTTCTGGATAGACTGATGGGTGGTCTGAAATAAGAGATAGCAGATTTTCTCCCTAAATTTCTTCTTCCTATGAGTTTAGTGCTCTGATTACATGTTAGTAATAACAGCAAATTGCTGTTGTGCAACCTGTTATTTGGAGGTAATTGCAGGGCAGAAGGGAAGAATGATGGGTTAAACTTCTTTACATGGCAGGTATCCTCAGGAGTAGTTAAGTTACCAAGCCTTGAAAAATTTGCATGAGGGAAGGAGAGGCAGGCTGTGAAAAGAAACTCCATGTCTCCATGGCAGATGGAAGGAGAGATTCAGCATGAATCACCCAAAGCCTTGTAGAAATGTGAATGGCACATCCAGATCTGTGGCTCACACCTGCTGCCCACCCTGCTGTGGAAAGGGTTGCAGCAGCTGCTTTCCAAAGTTGTAGGAAGACCCCCTCTGAGGTTCTGTGCCTGGGGAGAGGGTCTGTCTGGGGATTAGAACCGGGGTGCTGGACAAGCCTACTTGTACTATGACCAGAGAATCTCATTTTCAGTGCCATGAGCAGCCTACCAGTCAGCTTCAAGAGGATCAGGTATTTTCCAGGTGATTTGTTTTGTATTTGTCCTACAGTTCTAGACAGCTATGTTTTTGAAAGCACTCTACTCCACGTTTGTGATGGGAAGTACTGAGCAGTTGGAACTGAGACAAGAAAAGGAAGGACATGCTTATTTCCCTTTCCTCTAGAGTTTAGGATTGTCTCTTCTGGTATATTTTTACCCTTTGACATTTTCAAAGAAGGAAGTTGTCCAGGACGTTGTAGACAGTGTATCAGGTAGAATAAATGTCTTTTAATTACAGTAATTAATTCTCACTGGTTTTAGACTTAAAAAATGTTAGCGCTGCAACATTTCTATTCCAAAGTCAAAAGGCATCTTTTCCCTACTGTGTTTTGGAGGTGATATCTTAAATATGAAAAAAGATTGTTTTAAGGGGTATTTGGACTAAATACAGTTATGCCCACAGTGTTGAAACAGCCTAGTGCTCATGAGTGAAGGAGAATTTTATTTAAAGTTAAGATTATTGCCAAAGTGTGCAGAAGCCTGCACACTTCAACAGACTTTAACACTGTGAAGTCATAGGATTAGGTTTCTTGTCCTGTCCGTACAAGTGCACTGGATCAGATCCCAAATCAGTAGTAAAAGTAGCATGCATAAGACCAGTTGTGTCATGGAAAGCTTGTGTGCCTAGAGAGGTGGGTGGTGTGCTTTAAAAAACTTAAAAAATACTAAGTTTTCATTCTTGAGAAGATATTAACGTGGTCTTTGAGGATGCTGAATGTGAATCTTGGAAAGGAAAGTGCTCTTCTTCCTTCTGTTGATACATAAAGTTGAATGTAAGGCAGGTCTCCCTGTATGTCCTTGCCCTCTACAACTCCTGTGATGTCCCTAAGCAGAGTGATTTGGTATTAAATACACAGTCTCAGTGTCCATGGACAGCTGGAGTCGAGGAAAGCTCTCCTTAGGCTGTGGAGTTATATGTAACCTCTAAATTTTGCACCTGCTTGCCAATATCTGAGTACTTCAACTTATTGCCAAAAACTTGGCTATTTAATTGCAGAATTAGTGTGTATCTTTAATTGTGGAATAACTTGTTTTAAAGTTTAAAAATAAGTGTCTCTGATTTACTGTATTTTTTTGTTAACTGTGGTGATGCTTAAAGCTGAGTATTGATCTGTGGTGTTTCTAGCTAAGATGTCACCTGAATACATGAAAGTTTTGGACTGGTTAGCCATTCTCTTTCTCACTGATGAAGACAAAAGATTTAACTGCTTTTGATGTCAGCTAAAGTAGTGCATGCTGCAGTTATCTACTGTACTGTACAGTTCAATTTGCTAGTTATATCAAAGCTTTGAAAGGCTCCTTGAATCTCTTCAATAGAGAGAAAAAAATCTGTTACTCTGGAGTGTAAAAAGAAGTGCAGTAATAAGGCACCCTAATCGTTCTTGGGTCTAAATTACGTAATTATTGGGAATTTATTTGTCTAATGGCTGCATTGTCACTGTAATTTGAAATTGCTGGGTTTTTTAACAATCAATCAAGCTAAACCCACCTACCGCTCTTCACCTGTGAAGCCCACTGGTCACTGTATTTGATATGAGATCTGTGTAGATACAAACTATTACTGCTGCTCACATTTGGCAAGCAGCACTTTGCCTGCTCACAACTACTGTAGAAAATGAGTAATGGCTGTTAATAAACTTGTTTGCTCTGTTTGCAGTAAGGATAGAGATCTCAGTAACTGGACAATCACGCTGCAGTGCAGGAGTCTTACGTGACAAAGACTGAGGGAGAACTTTCCCTATGGGAATTTGCCACTAATGGGCATTAGGTTTCATCCACTCTCCATGAGCTACTATAGGCTTTTGAAGAATTGGGGAAGGTATAAAATTAAAGTAATATTTCTTCTGAAGGGTTCTAGGAGAAATTAACAGAATACAAATGAGACTTTGCTTTTTAAAAAAGTGTTTGCTGAGCTGTATCACCAAGATCCAGTGATTGGATATGTGAGAAAGAGAACCAGTTTGTTATTTTAAAGCCTCCCAAGTAGGCAGACTTGTGTGCAATTTACATACACACTGGCAATGGCTGATGCCTGCTAGACGTTCTGCTTCTCTTTCTGTCCAGGAGTGAAGAGGAGTCACTGCCTAGAATCATTACAACTTTCCCCAGGCTTTCCGATATAATACAAGTTCTGCATTTAAACTGAAATAAAACAACAAAACATATTACGTCATGAGTTCAATTTGTAGGCTGGAGGCCACTAGCATTGTGAAGTGTTTTTCTGTGGTCCTCAAAAGAGCTTTCTCCTTGTGGATGTCTTACTGTAGGTTAATTTTACTATGCAGGTCTCCAGCCTGAGTTCCCAGCTAATAACTGAAACTGTGCAGATGAAGCTTTGAGACTTACTGATAGTTTCTACTTGGAGACGAAAGTGTGTCTAACAAAATGCACACAGAAGTTGGACTGTATCCTGCATTATGCAGCCTGCCCAGAGTCAGTCCAGGTATATTTCTGCTTCCCTTGAAATCAGTGAGGGTTTTGTGCTGATTTTGATGGTGTCATGATTTCACTGTGGATTTCCACCGTTCTCATGAGTACAGGAAGCCCTAGCTTCTCTCTGCTTTGCTATGCAGTAAATACTTCCCAAATAAAATGTTTAGGACTTTACCTTGAAGTGATCACACATTTACAGAGGACTGTTTCTGTGAAGTAACATGAATGTTGGTGCATTTGCCACATTGGTGCTACAGAGCACTTACAGTACTGAGCAGGAACCTCTGTATGGAGGCATCCAGCACAGGCACAACACAGGGACAGCTCTGGTTATTCTAATAATGGAGGAAAACAAAAGGCAAGTTGGTATACTGCTGAATCATTCCAGGAAGAGACATAACAGAGATTCAAAGTGTTTTATCTAAGCATAAAGTGTTAAAATTCCAGTGTCCTTAAGCAAGTGTCAGAGAATGATAAAGATATCTTCATGTATACAGAAGTTCTGCTTATTATTGTTGTAACAAGAAATTGTTTGTCAAAGATACGATATGAAAGCACTTGACAGTCTTCCTATTTTCTCTTTCAAATAGCCTAAATTTTTATTTTTACTCTTAGGTGCATTTTTGTATTGAAATAAAAGCAAACTCTACTAGTTCCAAACATTGCTGATGGTTAAAGTCAAAGCTTGTGAACAAAAGAGTCCATTGAAGCTTGAGATCTAGGCTTAGCAAGTTCTTAAGATCTTGATGTTTACAAGAACATTGAATTCACTTAAACAGGAATCTTATCATTGGATTGAGCTATGATTTGGTTTTTTCTATGTTGCATGGTAGGAGTGGAGATGCAGAGGAAATTATAGGATTTGAAGAGTGGTAGGAATGCTGAAAGAGCTCTATATATGCATTTGTTCCCTATTTCATTACCATATCAGTGGGCAGACAAAAATCTGTGTGTAAGTGGAATTCACCAAGTGTCTTGCATAAATTGATCGCAATTTTTGCTGATCGCAAAAATGAGAGCGCCAAAAACATCCTTGTATGTGACAAAGGAGTCCCCAGAAAAATGTTAAAATGTGACTCCAAAGGCTCAGTGTCCAAAAGTCTATTCTATAGTTTAGGTAATAGATAAATCCAAACAGGTTGTTGTATTGGGCTGGGTTGTATTTTTCATCAGGCATCTCTGTCTTCATTTTGAAAACTAATACTATTACACAATATTCACAGTTCAAGTGAATATTTTCAGTTTGCTTACTGTGTTTATCTCTCCTGCAAAATCTTCTGTGACAATTTAATTGTTGTTTTTCTGTTTGAAGTTGTGCCTCAGCTATCTAAATAGTGTATTCAAGTATGAAGGCAGTTATGTTATTTAGAAGAAGAATTGTGCTGCTTGTCAATGAAGAAACAAGCTTTACCTGAAACCTACACCCTCATAGCAAACTTGGAGAAAAATGAATGAATGCAAGCCATGGACAGGCAAAAGTGTCTTTTAAAAATATAGATGGCTTTCCCAGATGTTTATTTAATAATGAAGATGATGATGAATCAATTGGTAGCAGTCACTGCTTGAAAAATACTTATTCTGTTTGGTAGGCTGTACCCCCTCCAGGGGATTTGCTTTAGCAGAGTTTTATAGCTCACTGAGACATTAAATAATAGTACTTACAAAACCTGCATATAGACTTTAGTATCTGCTTTCCTGGTTGTAATCTAACTCTTCAGACAAGACTCTAAAATTGTCCCAGATTCATGTTGCACATTAGTAATTATTTGAAATTTTGAAGGACTCATCTTTAAGACATTGCCTGCTGGAAAGGTTGCCACAGGCAGCATTGGAAAAAACATGAGCAGATCTAGGAGAATCGAGAAAAGTAGTTCTGGGAGAAAAGGGGAAATATTTTTACAGAGTCTTTTGGGCATCCCTGCTGTAAGGGGCTGCTCAAAAAAGAGGGGCAGTGAAGCAACTCGAGTGCTTTGTCAGTGAAGGCAGCTGTCATTCAGACTCTTCAGTCTCCAGTGCAAAATATTCTGGTGTGGGAGAGACTCTTGGTCAGCAGCTCACTGGCTAAATGCCACATTTATTTGCAAAGACTGCTAATGGAAGTGCTAGTCTTGCAAACAACTCTGCAATTAAATAGGCCAATCTACTCTGAGGATATGGGAATAAGTTTGACTTTCTAGAGTCAAGTTCAGCCACATTTTAAAGAAAGGGCCAAGAACCAGTGTTGAAACATTGCAGCACCTACAATGCTTTTTTAAAGAGATGTTGAATATCCAGAGTACTGAAGCTATAATAAGTAACCCACTTGTTGGAGTTCATCACTGCCATAAATGGCAACCAGGCTGATTTGAAGAGATTTAAGTGCAATTATATTGTTTGCTCCTGCAAAGTCCTGTCCTGCTTATAGAAATTACACCATTCCTTTCTGCATTCAGAATTGTTTATGTTCAGTGGCAACATGACTGTTTTTAAGGTGTCTGGGATATTTCTGTCTACAATGCAATGCAGTCTCTGGGTACATAGTGTCACATTTGCCTGTCTCCATCTATGTTACTAATTTTTTTCTTTTTTTTTTGCAAATGGCAAACTATCTACATAGGTCTACTCCCCTGAAGGTAGGGCCCAAAGTAATAACCAGGCCACTATCTGACTTTGAGTGCTGATGTACTGGCTGCTTGCAGTGAACATCTTTCTGAAGTCCATGGTTAGCCAAATACTTCCCAGATTATGCTGCACACTGCATGATTTCCTGTACTTTGTTTTCAGGAATAGTGTGCAGCCCACCAGTCCTGGGGCAGAACTGACAGAAAATAAAGCTGTACTGCTTTCTCTTCAGCTTAAAAATTTGGATGTACAAAGTCAGAGTTGGGCAATTGACATTATTGCAATTGGTTTCATATAATATGGCTCTAGTAGCTGGCTTAACTTTAAGTTGATTCTTGTAAACTTGGCATATGCTCAGTATTTACATTTTTCTGTATCACTGTAAATCCTTGGGAGTGAGATCTCACAATCAGACCTTGTGAGATCCGAGTCCTTTAGGCATCATACTGGATTTGTGAATTGTAGTCCCTAACATGGCTAATGAGTAGCAGTTTTCATCTAGGCAAGTCTTTGGGCTCAAGTCCTTAAATACAATAGGCTGGCATACTTGATTGAGTATAAAAGCTGGGTACTAGAGGCTCACACAATTCTTTTTTTGAGGAACCAGCATTTAGACTTTAGTTAAAGGAAGGCACAGCTTTGTGGAAAGTGGAATTATAAACAATCAATGGATGCTATGTGCTTAAAATTTTTAAACTTTTCCTCCATCATCTTTGTTCTGAATGAAAATTTGAAGACAGGTTGTTGCATAATGCATTTAGCTTTCAGAGCAGAAACTGCATGTCTGAAATAATTTTGAAACCTCTGCCTGCAATCATACCTCTTTCTCCTGCAGGTACATTTTCAAAAATTGTATTTTGGAAAAGGTCTTTGTTGGTTTAGTGCATGTATATTTTTGGTCACCAATCTGTAGTTGATGTACTGGGAAAAGACAAGTTTGATTATGAAGGATTGTATGTGTAATGTTTCATTGAATTGTATCAAACTAGAGCTTCCATGCTTAAGAAAAGCATGAGAATGAATTGTGTAAGAACTGTGATCCAAAACTGCCCTACAGAGGAGCAGAATTAGGGATGCTTTTATAGAGAAAATAGCTCTCAAATTGTCTGTACTGTCTATAATGATTATGAAATTGAGGTTAAATATTCCTTTGGCTCGTTAAGATTTTGGTTTTTTCTAAGACCATTACTATTTTGATAAACCAGATTTCCCTTATTTCTTCAAAATTTGCAATACTATATAGCTATTGACGTTTGAGCAGTGTAGAGAATTTAACTGGTAAATAATTTTTTACTCATATTGCTGAGGATATCCTTTCTCTTGTTATTTTAGATTTTAATGAAAGCGTTTATTTTGAAAAATTACGCTCATTATAGGATTTCTGAAACTTACATAACTGAGGCGTTTCTGAAATTTACATAACTGAGGCTCTCTAAATTGCAACAACTACCAGCTAAATCAGGTATTTTGCAGGGAACTTCAGATTTCAACAAGTTGTGTGGAATTGGTTATAAACTTTGTTGTAATATCAAGTAAATATGGGTATATCTTATAGGCAGTAGATAATCCTGTCAGTGTGCATATGGCAGGTCTAGTTCTGTGTTGCTGTGGGGGACACTGCCATGCCTGATGGGTGGAGTCCTCTGTTGAAGGGATCACTATGAAATTTTAATACAAATACATTGTGATTATTTTTCTTATTTTTCATTTAATGAAGTTTCTTATTTCACCCCAAGTTGCAGCCTTAACACTGCTGTACAAACCCTCTTTTACCCCTTTTTAACATTTCCATCTAAGAGCGGAGGGATTAATTGCATCTGCTAGATCTGTTTCCATTGCTGCTTCACTGTATTTTCACTTTACTTGTTGACTTAACTGCAGTATGTATTTAAATATGAATAAGAAGAATAGTAAAAAGGGTCTGTAGTAGTATTTTGTCAAAACTAGTCTCCCATAATTCTTTATTTTAGTGTTTTTGCCTTGCACAATGTTTGCATTCATTATCCCAGGTGTCTGTAGACAATATCCATAGCCTTAAGTAATACAACCATTTCTCCCATTTACAATTTGGACTTGTTCAGCCTTGATAGTCTTGCTTTTGGAACTAATCAATGGTACTGGCTCGAGATGTCTTTAAGATCT
This sequence comes from Irena cyanogastra, assembly GCA_013397155.1. Classification (NCBI taxonomy): domain Eukaryota; kingdom Metazoa; phylum Chordata; class Aves; order Passeriformes; family Irenidae; genus Irena; species Irena cyanogastra. The sequence continues at coordinate 897,339 of VWZV01013902.1, read as the reverse complement.
AACTGCACACTCAGACAATGCTGTATAATGTCAAAATTCTGTTGGTTATAGTGTAGTTGTAACTTAAAGGACTGCTTACACTGTTTAGAATTCCAGATCTTGGACAGACTGTTGAAATGTATCAGTACAAAATCAAACTGAGGAATAATGGGCCCTGTCTGTGTATACTGAATTATATCTAGTGAGGCTCTGATAATTTTTCCTTCTTGTTATTTATTCTAATAAATTGGTTCTGCGTATGTTTGTTTTTAATACTTATTAAAAATATTTCTACAAAATATCCAATAGCTAAAGCCCCTATGAAATAAACTTACAAAACTTTTCTAATAGCAAGTGTTTTAGATACATGTTTTATATAAATATATATGCTTTTTAAATAAAAAAAAAAGAAGGAAAGAAAGAGCTTTAGAAAGAGTGAAAAATGAGGGAAAAGGTGGCATGTCATGGCATCTACAGCAAACTGTCTTGTTTCCTTCCCTGTCTGAACCTACTCTACCTCAGCTTTGTCCACTCCAATCTCCTTCAGCTCTGATATTTCAATGGTCTCTTAGCAGGACCATTCACTTTTCGTGCTTTTGGTAAGCAAAGTCCTTTGGCTTTTGGTTCATTGTCAAAAGTAGTGTTATTTTTATGTTCCACATCCCTGTCCACAAGAATCTCAGTGTGTGTGTCCCATCAGAGACTGTAGCAGGTTTGGTGATTGCCATGGAGAACAGCTGGGAGAACTTAAAGATCAGCCTGGCTGAAGATGTGCAAGATGGCTATTTAGCATACAGCTCTCCCCTGAAGCTCTATGAGTTTCTTGTTCTCCCCTCCCAGCACAAACGTTCTGAGTGCTTGGTCCTAGGAAGAAAAGGTTTTCAGAGCTAAAAATACAGACTGTGTCCAGCTCTAATATAGAAAACTGTCTGTACAACACAGAATATTTTAGTGAAGAAAGGGTGCCAAAAGAGTATGTATCCAGGCAGGAGGAATGCAGAAAGATAACTGGATGCACTTTATGCGGTTTAATTGCATGGTAATATAACAATAATAAAAAAGGTGGAATGATTTCAGAAAAGGGTTGTGAAAAATACAGGTTTAATGATGACCAGGTACATGTTTCTGACAGCATGTTTTCCTGTTGCAAGGCAGCTTTTCAGTGAGAAATTCCTTGCTCTCCTCTCTAACCTGCTGAACAAGTGGAGTTTCCTCCTGTTAACTCCTAGAATTTCTACAGCTCGTTATCTGTCTGCTGTTATCAGGATGCCATTAACTATCTGATGATTTCTCTTGCTCTTTCAGTTAGAAAGCAGCACACAGCAAGCACAATAAAACTGTGTTGTACTTAAAATAACCAATTAGGTTTTTTGGAACAGAATGCTCAAGAGCTTAGTATATGCCAAAATGTTTTCTGTTTATGTGAAATATAAGCCTATTCCAGAGCAAGTCCAGTACTGGGAATAAACCACTTGCATTTTCCATTTGTGCCATTATGAACACAACTAATCTGGGATTATATAGATAGTCCCATAAGGTTTACCACATGCTTCAGATATTAGGAAGTCGTCTCAAATCAGCAGATGCTTTCCTGTAGTGTCAAGGATTTGCTAGTACATTGTTCATGAGCTTGGTTCTCCTGGGTTATCTTAGGAATGGAGGAACCAAAAAGGGGAAGAAATGCTGACAGCTACTGTCAATGTATGTTGTTAGGGCTGAAGATTTCAGACATGGTTCTTGTAATTTGTTGTAATCTAACTTGTACTTACTGTCACGAGTCCTCAAAGTTAATTTCCTTACTGATGTGAGTGGAACATACTTGGGAGGCCTGCTTCTTGGAAATTCTATACTTGAAGGAGACATAAGGGTTTTTTTGATGATTCTTTATTGTGGGGAGAATTCACAGCAGTCCCTTGCATTTTCCTGCAGTACAGAGGAGAAAAGGGGAAAGAGATTCCACAGTAGTTTTGCACACAGGATCTACTTGCATATAATAGAAAATGTACTGGTGACCAAGATGCTTACATTATTTCCAGTAACAGTATATGTTACAGTAACAGCATATGTTATATATGCTCTATGCTATACAATAACAGTATATATATTTTTTCCAATAACAATATATATTATTTTATGCTTTATGTGTGTTGTAATACTCTGAATGTTAATACTTTATTGTATAAATACTCCAACAAGAGATTTGTGAGCTTTATAACCTGCACCTAAATCTTTTCATAGGATGATCATCTTAAATTTCACATCATCACAGAAAGAAATTGTGTGTTACACTTTTGCTCTTTGCAACTAGTAACTTTGTATTTGGTATTATTGTTTTGAAACACAGTGTTTGTACAATACTCAGAGTAGTATTTTTTAACAATTAAAATTTGGTGGATCTTTTTTTTTCTTACAGAAGTTTTGATGTTGGGCTGCATCGCTTTCTGGTCAGGTAAGCTAATACTTCCTTTGAATTGCACTCCCATATTGCTGGGGTTTAACCTCAGCTGGCACCCAGGCCTCATGCATGCTCACTCCCCGCAGTGGAATGGGAGAGAATTGAAAGGGTAAAACTGAGCTGAGTTGTGGGATGATATAACAGTTTAATAGGGAAGTTAAGATCTGAGCCACGCACAAGCAAAGCAAAACAGGGAATTCATTCACTCCATCATGTCTAATGGTGACTTGGGAAGACAAGCTTCATGACTTGAAACATTTCCCCTGTGTTTTCAACAACACTGTTTTCAGCACAAATCCAAAACACAGCCCCCTACTAGCCGCTGTGAGAGAAACAGACCCTATCCCAGCAAAAAACAGGAGAAAAATTGTAATTTTTCTTGCACTGAAGATAAGCTTTTAAAAGCACGTTTCCACTAGTAACTCTAGTACCTTCATATCTAGTATAAAGGGCTTGAATTTTATAGAAAATTTGGAAGGAGGAGAGTCTTATATTCTCAAGAGAAAAAAACCAATTTATTCAATGTGTACAATGGACTGTTCTGAAGATGAATAAGGAAAGTGGAATCATTGTTTGAGTGCTTTAGTTGATGATATTTAGAGGGATGAAGCAATTAAAGAAGGGCACTTCAGCAAGAAAAGGGGGGTTAATGCATTTGAATTCTACACTGAGAAACTGTTTTAGCTGTTTAGAGTTTTTTGTGTGGGCAAAGTCACAGGTGTTCACCAAGAATGTGTTTGTCTTCATTTTTAATAAAATAGCTATTACCATCTACTGATCTTTACAAAGAAGTGTAGTGTGTGCCATGAAGGATGAGTTTTTCTGTGGTCTTTGGGCACTTAAAGGATTAATTCTGTCAGTTATTTCATCCACTGAAATGTCTACCAGTGAAGAACTCTGTCTTGGAAGAATGAATCCAGAATGTATGAGCCAGAGTATGCTGTTTGGGTCCTACCAAAAGGATCAGGTGGTGCTAGCCTTTCCTTGAGTTGGCTTTGCTGCTAGACTCTTTTATGTTAGGCTACTTTGTCATATTTCCTGGATAAAGACTGTCTTAAGCCTTGAGTCCTTGTGGCTTTAATGCAGTGGTTTTTGACACCATACAAGCCTAGGTCACAAGGAAAATCTGGTTTGTTTTAAGGTTGCCAACCCACTTCTCGTAACCTTTGAGCTGTAGACTTTGTGTATTTCTTTCTGTGTAACATTACAATGTTTAACAGATAGCTCCCTTCATAAAAGCATAGTGTCAATATTACTGAATGTACTTGTGTTTTAGAGTTCTTAGAAAACTGAATATATAAATTCTGGTATCAGTTCTACAAAATTAGTTAATCTGTATTTTGATGAGCAGATTTTGTTTGTAAGTAATTGTATAAGAAATTGAAATCATCATATTGAGACATGGTTTTAAATATGCTACTTTATAAAAGAAATAGAGTGTCCAAGAAGGTCTTCTGGGAATGCATACGAGTACTTAACCGAGAGTAGAATCATGGTAAGCATTGGTGTACTAATTTTGAGAGCCTGGTAATGCTTCTGCCATAAAATATTTTCATTTGCTTCATACAAGGAGTGTAATAAGATATTATTCTCTCATACAGCATTGCTTTACATCCCAAGGAGATGCAGTATTTAAGTTATATATTTGTGTGATCCTGGACTGCAAATAGTCATGGAATTGGCATGAGTTGAATGTCATCTTTGACTCCTGTGTGATTTCTTCAAAGCCAGGTGTGTCCTGTGCAGTTCCTCTTCTAACCTTTGTTTAGACATTTTCAGCCTGTTACCTACCTCTGTTAACTACATCATCTGCTTTCTCTGTAACTGAGCTGCTAAGGAGGAAGTAATTTTCTCTTCGGTTGTACCAGAATGAGTTTTGCTTGGTGTTTCCTTACCTAAAAACAACAAAACAAAACAAAAAATACCAAAAAACCCCCCCAAATCATTTTAGTTGGTGACTTTGGAGTAGGAAACAGATTTGGTGTTAATCTCTTCTGTTGGTCTGCCTTGTGAATTTTAGAAAGTTACTGCCTTTTTTGCCTAGACAGTCTCTGCTCTCGAGAACTTGCAGTTCATCTCCTGTGTCATACATGTTATACTGTTCTCTTCACAGTTTTCATTTCTGTGTGAAATAAAACAGTAGGAAAGAAAAAACCTCAACCCAAACAAACCTGAGTTTCAGGAAGCGTTGAAAGTCTCTGAGGTGGGATTAGAAATGCAAAAGAAATTACATTGTTTTAAGTATAAGGACTTGACCCTGGCATGGAACAGGGAACCCAGTATGACACTTGCAAATACAAAGTGCGGGGCCGACAAAACTAAAAACACTGTCTGCTAAAAGGACAGTCTGCCTAATTAAATGCTGATTGAAGGAACTAGAACTATATGTACTGTTAGCCTGGTGTACATAGTCAGTGGCTTCCCTCAGTGAAGCATGACACAAAGTATTGCAGGGAATTACAACTACACAGGGTTTTTTTCTGTGTTCTTAGTAAAAAATAAATGGAAAATAATTTTCCACCCATCTATGTCTTGAACTGTGCTTCTGATATTATTCTAAGATAGCTTGGAAAAGTTTAAAAATCTCATATTTTCAAAGGTATTGTGGATAGGTACATATAATACTGTAATGGCTAATAATGTGTTGTGACTTGGACTGACCTGGATTCTGGGACTAGATTTTTAATTACTGCTTGAAAGCTGAAATCAAGTGGTATCATGGAACTTATACTTGTGAAAGTAAAGTGCAATTGAGTTTGTGGGGATCTGGGTTTTGAATATTTGTTAGCTATACTATTTTATTTGAAGCAGGGATCCTGGAAACTCACTGGGGAAGGATTAATACTTTTTTGATGAAAACTGGGGTTTGGTTGTAGTAATGGAAAATGTACTACTATACGTGGGAGGTTATTTTCCCAATGTTTTCACACAATGCTATGAAAGAACCTATTTGTTACTACTTTAGGATTACCAAAATTATTAATAATGTACTTAAATCATGTGAGTACTATACAAATGTAGTAATATATTTCCAGTGTGACTGCAGGAAAAACAACTCTTTTTCTCCTACATCAGAGCATTCTCAGAATGGAGCAATAGGTGTATTCTCAGAGTTAAAAATACAGCGAAATAGCCTTTAGCATAGCAGTTTAGAGGAAAAACAGTAAGAAAGGCTGCCTGTTGTTCTTTGCTCACTGAAGCTATTTTATCTAGGCATTTCATCCAGCGCTGAGAACAGGGCACTGGATGAAATAAAATTGTTAACTTGTGGGAATATTTACAGTCCTGATGCCAAACAGTGCTTCCTTTAGGACAGCACTGATGAAGACAGTGGGGACAAATGACAGTTCCTGCAGGCATGATTCTTTTGAAAAATCTCTATGCTTTCAGCTCTGCTGTGCCTTTGAAAAAGTGTGAATCATACTCATTTCAGTACAGATCTGGCTTTGAAGAGAGCTGCAGGACCACATCCCCCCAGTATCTCTGAAAGGCATCCATCTGTTAGCAGTGCTCTCAGCTCACCCCATGATTTGCAATTGCTTTAGCTTGTTTGGAGTTGCAGGTTATTTAGATTAGCTTAGTCCTGGGTACAATGGTACTCCAATTACAAAACTTGGAAATCACCTGCTTTTTTAGTTTTCTCAGGTAAAGCATGGCATAGTTTGCCTCTAGGATCAAAATCTACTGTGTGGTGACCTCTACTGATTTTTAGTTAGGAAAAGGATACCTCGCTGTAAGGGCAGAATGATCCCATGGTGAAAGAGGGGATTATGCTTCTAACTAAGGTATGATTATGAAAGAAGAAATGGAAAAATCTGTTCATCATTTGGCTCAATTCCTGTATTAGTTTGCTGTGGAATCCCGTGGCTGTCCCAAGCCAAAGAAATCTATGCCCCTGTTTAAAAAGAAAGCCAAGCAGATCTTTTTACCACTGTATTGAAAAAAACCCTCACAAAAACAACTGACCAAAAAGCCCCAACACACCCAAAAATTTCCACAATAACAACCCCCAAACTTCCGAGCTTCCCCTTTCTCTTGAATGCACACAGGTCTTGGAAAGTCAACATACACTGCAGCAGTTCTCTTAACTGCATTGCTAGGTAAGCTCAGTGGTGATTCTTAGCTCCAACAGCTGGACACAGATTCTGAGTGAGGTTCAGTGTAACACATGGCCCTCTCTTGGGAACCAAATACCACTGCTAATGCTATTCTGTCTCTGCTGCTCTTTTGAATGTAACTGCCCATAAAATACCATTGATGAGCTATTATGTTGTAGTGGGGTAGAGAGCACAGTATTAATGAGATTCCACTGGTCTCCAGCAGCGTTGATAAAGGTCTGTGGATAGACATCTCTGCCTTCCCAAAGGATTTCTTCGTTTTGTCAAGGCTGTTGACTTTTTGGTTCATTCTGTGTCCTGCATACCTGATGAGCCTTAAAGCATGCACAGCAGTCATAGAATCATACAATAGTTTTTGTTCTAAGTGTCCATTAAGGATTGCCTAGCCTGTCCTACCCTGGAATGAGCAGGTACAGCTTCAACTAGGTCAGGTTGCTCAGGGCCCTGTCCAACTTGACCTCAAATATTTCCAGGCATGTGGCATCTATTACCTCTCTGGGCAACTTGTTCCAGTGTTTCATTACCCTTATTGTAATGAAAAAAAATTCTTCCTTCCATCTGTGTGAATCTACCCTCTTTTGGCTTGAAACCATTATCCTTTGCCCAGTTGCAGCAGGCTCTATTCACCAATCTGTCCCCATCTCTCTTATAAGCTCCCTTTAAATATTGAAGGGTTGCAGTAAGGTCTCTCTAGAGCCTTCTCTAAGATGAACAGTCCCAACTCTCACAACAGTGTGTGCCCAAGCTGTCTTCTGAAGCAAACCACAATGTTTTCCCAAGAGCAAAAGTCTGTGTGGTTCGGAGGTCCTTCACACCAGTAGGCCACTTGTTTCTGATAGGTGGTGTGGATGCAAGTACTCCAGCTTTGTCTTCCTGTGCTGTCACCTCATAGTTCCTTAGTAGTTTTTACCCTTGGAACGTCTCCTTTCAGGCTGATGTTTTAGTCAGCCTTTTGCCATAAAATATGGCCACAGTGCTGCCCACACCTTCCTTCAGACACCTTGAGGAAAGTGTGATGCCCTATAGAACAATTTCTGGATTGTATGGATTTGGCTGGTCTATTCCAAATAAGGTTAATCCTAACCAGTATTGCCAAAGCTTTGTACTCCTTTCTCTGAAGGTCCTGGATGACTGGTTGGAGCAGAGCTATTTGACTTTTTTATGTGTACCTGTGTCAATGGGAGACTTACTGAATAAAAAAAGACTTTTTTCTTTAGTATAACCTTCGTTATGTCTGTGACAATTTTATGTATCTGTATCATTTTTCTCACTTGGATCAGTGCTTGCACAATAGTTTTGAGTAAGAAGAAATGTGTCTGGATAAAGGAAAACAGTTTATTTCTATCTGTAATCATCAAAGTAATGTAGACAGTAAAAACTGCTAATGATGCAAGTGATGCACTGCATCATTTCACTTAAATGTACTGATAGGCTTCCTGGGGAAGGATTCAGTGATGCTGGTAATTTGTCATGTACAGGTAGGAGCACTGAGTATAGAGTATGTGTAACTGCTATACTTGAATTCTCTTTTGGGTCATTTCTGCCTCCAATCCCTAGCCTTTAAGCAAAGCAAGAAGACTTGCACGGTATGAGATTCTAGTAGGTATTCATGAGTCTTGAATTCCTGGGATCTTTGTACTCCTCTGGAACAGTGCAGATAAAGCCAGTGGAGATAGCAGAAGCAGTATTTTTGGTCAAGAGTGTCCAGCTGTGATACAAGGTTCTGGAGCAGACTAACACAGAAATGGGCTGTTTCCAGGTTGTGTCACAAAAATATCCCTTTGGGAAAGAAAGCCCACTGAAATAATGCCTCCTTAGCCAAGGAGCTAAGAGGAACAAAAGGTGATTCTTCCCATCTTTGGGAATATTGTGATGTAGATGTGATGTGCTGGAGACAGCTTATGTAGGGACTTACTTGAAGTTCTGTGATTGTTAGCATATATTAAACCTAAATATGTAGTCTTGTTGGTAATAAAGACAATTGTAATAATCAGTAGATGTGATTGAACTGGCTTTGTGTCTAATTTATACGCCATTTTAAGGTTAAAGCATTTATTTCGTCAATGTGAAGAGATAGTGGTATTAGCTTAGAGAATTCTTTCTTACTTTCAATATGGGGTCTTAGGATTTCTGCAAAAGTAATTTTAAAGTTTTAAAACAGAAGAGAATAGCAGCTAATCCATCCATGGAAATATCCACCATCTATGGAGACCTCTGCATGGAGAAGTTGAAAAGCTCTTCTTATAAAATACTGCAGTTACCTCCAGCTGTTTGCAGACTCCTGTGAGCTCTGCTTTCAGGTGCAATGTTTGCTGTTGTTTGTAATTTTTGAATGGGTCAGCACTGGTCTAAATGTGTTCCTGTTGAAAGCAGTGATAAGCACGAAGTGGTATTAATAGAAAGGAAACAAAAAACCTCAGTAAAAACCAACAAGCTGTATAGTGCTTAGAATCTCCTAAAATGTTCTAGGTTTTAGACCAACATGACTGCTGCTAAACTCCTGTGGGTTGCATTGGGAGGCTCTGTGACTGTTCTCCTGTGCAAACTGTTCTTCTCAAGTGTGAACTGCACAAGTGACCATGATGTGTAAAATCAGTTGAGGTGTCTTAGAGTGGGACAGTGTCCAAAATGCCTTGTTTGTTTTAAAACAAGCCAACCTTAAAAACTTGATGAAACAGTAGTAAAGACTAAGTGCTAAATTGCTTCAGAGGAATCGCAGTCTCTCAAACACTTTCTCAGAATTAAACCTTTTATTTTTTTAAAACAGCAAACAATCTGTTGTTATATAATGAATTAGTGTTGACCATGTTGCAAAAATAAGGCTGGGGTTTGTATAAACAAAACTGAATCTTTATGTAAATGTTATGTAAATGTGACATTTAACTTAAACTGTTGGAGTGAGGAAGTTGGGATTAACAATGTACAGATCTCATCATGTTTATGTGTTGCAACTGTGAATTAAAACAGTTTGTTATTTTTGTTGTAGGGTGTTTGAGTTACTATCTGTGAGTAAGAAATATGCTGTGAAACATGACGTATTTAAAGATTCAGCTCATGCTACTTTTAAATAATTTTACTGAGTATTTTAACAGAGCTGCATCAAAGATTGCATTTCAGTGTATTGGAAGAAAGTGTGTGCCCAGCAGTCTTGAACCATCTGTGATTTTAAGGGTTCTGAATTTATTCTTTGTGTAGTCCAGGAATTGTGTCACAGGAACCTTTTGTCCCTAACTCTTAAGTGCCAGAATTTGGTTGGAGTTTACATGTGATTTCAGTCTGAGGGACTTTGCATCTTATATTTTTATGTATTGCATCAACTTCCACCAAGCACTTCTAGTTAAAGCAAAATATGTAAATTTTCATATCACTTAGAGTATAAGTTTACAGAAATCTGCTTAATTTTGTTTGCTTTTTGGTTAATTCTTTTGTCTTTCACTCTTTAAACGTTGTCCTTTTTTTTTCTTCTTGTGGTCCATGCTGAGAGACATCATTACAGCTTCTATATAGAAGGAGGGTGGTGGTATAAACTTCAGTCTCAAAGTTGTTCTGTGTTTTAGATATGTTGCAGAAACCTACATGCTCTTCAAAGTGGGATTGTTAAGATGTAGATCAGAGCCAAAAAGAATAGGATGGAAAGAGTACTCTTTTCTACTCCTGCTTCTGGTAAATTAGTTGTTTGCAGCTCAGTAAATGACATCGCAGCCAGCATACGCCTCAGACTGAATCTTTATCGCCGGCCCTGCTGCTGCTCTGAGCTTGCTGTCTGTCCTGCTGCCGAGAATAGAACGTGTGACGAACCTCCTGCCCTGTGTTCCCTGCCGCGTGCGGGAGGAAATAAATCCCTTTTCCCTTTCTGCCTGGCGGCTGATGCGGCCTCGGGGGAAGGCTCGGGAGCAGCGGTCCCGGGCAGGAGCGGCGCCGCTCCCGCGGGGCCCTGGCTGCGCCGTGCCGCTGCCGCCGGGGGGCGCTCCTGCCCCGCCCGCTGGCCCGGGAGCGGCGGAGCCCTGCGGGAGCGGAGGCACCGGGAGCTGCTGCTGGCAGCTCTCCCGGGCTACGCAGCGTGTCCTGCTGCGCTCGCTCCGCTGCTGCCCGACTACGCCTGCGAGGCGATCCGACTTCACTTTCTCTAGAACGTCTTGGGGAATGACATGGGACTCCATCAGGCTGCCCGTCTGTTTTTTGCAGGATGGTCCCGTTTTAGGAAGTGTGCATTCCAGAAGATGCTGTCTGTTATACAATCTCCTTTACTTTTGTGCCTTTTCTTCCTGAAAGCACCAGATCAGAAAGGAGGTAGTTCGTGTAACATACAAGCTTCTAGGAAGAGCTGCTCTAGAATAGCCTATCTGGCTTAGCACCAGAGAATACAGAATGATATCCTTTATCCCTGTGGGCAGGGAAGCTTGCATGCCTTTCTCTTCCTTGGCTACTTTATTGTGTGGACTGTTATGGGGACAGAAAGTGTTCTGAATCCTTTCATGAAGATCGTGGGCCTTTGGCTCATTTTGTGCACAGGGACAGCTTGCTTCACCTTGCCTGGGTCTAGAAGTAGATTTGAGGTGGTTGTGCTACAGCATGTCCAAGCAATAGCTCCTTAAATTCAATCTGAAGTTGTAAGCTACAAATGTTTCTCACGTCATGATATCTGGATAGATCATCAGATGCATTATTGAAGTAGAGGGAGACCATCCTTCTTTTATGGCCATGCAGCAGTATCTGGCAGTTTCTAGCGGACTGATACCCTGGTAAACCTTGTGGTTGTTAGTACACAGTCTGCTTTCAGTCCTTATCTCCAGTACTTGGTTCCAGGTTCTCTGAATGGTGCAGGAAAGTTTATAGAGTTAAGGCAGTCTATGAGTTTAAACATCTAATTTAGAGCAAGGTGCAAAGAGAGAACATGGGAAACAAATCAAAAAGAGGAGAGGAAAGGATGAAGCAGGAGGTTTGATAACTCATACATAGTTACCCCTAGATCAGGTAGTTTTAGAGTTTGTGTGGAGGTGAAAATACCTTGAGACACCTGAGTGGGAGCATCAGACCTTGGTACCAATGTATCTGTCTGAAGCAGTATTGATTTCATTAGTAAAGCCCAAGCACAGCACCTGACTCAGTTACTTCCACCACTGATGGTAATGTTGGTGTGTTTAGAGCTGTAAGCAGGAGAAGGGTAAAGTACAGTGTTTAAAAGTGCTGCCTGTGTGGGATGGGAGGTGTTTTAGTGATTGTCAAGCGAAGAGGATACCATATTGAAAACCATATTCTCTCTGGATTGATGCCTAAGTGGTGTATGGAATTACTGAGTGCAATTTACAGGCCACCAGAGTTATGGAGGGCTCTGGAATCCATCTGCAGAGATGAATGCTATTCTGGCTGACCAGTGGTACTGTGATGGGGTGTGAAATTCCAGCTTCACTGTGGACTGTGGGAATTTAGTGAGATCTGAATTTCACCCTGAAGATGTCCATGTTTTTTCTTTTCATAGATGAAGAAGGATAATGGTCATCCTTTGTAAAATACTTTGAGATCTATGGATTAAGAATGCTATATAAGAGCTCAGTGATGTTTAGTATAAGCACTTTATGTAACATCAAGAACAGATGATAAAACAGGACAGGAAGTAACTATTGGATTTACACTTGGTCTATCGCAGATATGAATTTAGAGCCAAAAAAGGAAATAAAATTATTTCAGTCTTTGTGTGCTCTTAATTGCATATATTTGAGTGGGTTAAATATGTAGATAGGAAACTATAGTAAAAAGTGCTCTTTTAAGCAGCTCAGGTAAAATCAAGAGAGCATGTATAAAATATGCAAGTTAACATCTTTGCAAATATGTGTCGTTTATGGTGTGCTGTTTAAGGGAAAGCACTCCTTTCCTAGCCTCTAAAGAAATTAGGCTGTGTGAATCAAAATTTTTTGCAGGCTTCCATCTTAGTGGTGACAGATAAATAATTGCATAGATTTCATGCTTTTGAAGGAATGAAGGGTCAAAAGCTTCAGGCTTCTATGTATCTTACTGTCTGTAATAAGTGAGTAAAATAACATGCTGTTGGCTTCCTATTCTAGCCCCAAAATGTAATTGCAGTACTTCCATGCAGTGCTGAAGAATGAGCTAAAGTCATGGCAACTAAAGGATAATTCTTACTGTCAGCTGTCATACGGTTCTTGCTTCCTTTGTCCTGGAGAAGATTTATCACTTTCTTGCAAGCAACATAGCTGGATACTTGAAAAGTTGACTCCACTTTCCAGCCAGCCTCTGCTGCTCTGTTCTGTGTGAACAGCGAAATGCAGTTTGCTCACTGGAGTTATGTGATGTAAGCCCAAACTTGAGAAAACCAATTAAATAAAGAAGAATTCTGAATTGAATGATGTGAAGAGAATCAGGATGTATAATTATTGCTCTACATTTTTTTTGTGAACACTAGTGCTATGTGATGAACATTATCTTCTGTAGCTATAGGGATAACAGTATTCCATGTGCTAGTGCTTTCAGAGACAGTTGTGGTAGATTTAGAGATTATTTAAAATGTATCTAGCATTTTGGTACAATGAATTGCTTTGCAAATCTGGATTAGACTATTGCTCTGAAAATATTAAATATTGGACATTTGCTAGTGAAGCACAGTAGTTTTAAATACTATTTTCAATTTTTTGACCAGTGATAAGGAACTGACATTAGAATGTAAAGAACAGTAGTGTTTTTCTTTGAGTTACTCCTATATATGTATTTGTGTGTGTATATGTGTGCATATATATATATATATATATTTTACATATATGTATGTATGTAAAATATATTTCCTAGCTGGATGGAAATGGAGATTCACAACAGGCTATGTCTTGCTCAGGTAAAAGCCCTCAGAGTACGGCAATAGCTCAGGGGCAAATATTGTTCAAGAGTAACCTAAGTAGAGTTGATCCTGCCATGGAGAAGTGATTAGGTGATCTCTGCAAAATTCACACATTGTCTAACAGAGTAAGTGTGTTCATGGACAGAAATTTTTGCAAACACAAAACAACAGTGAAATATAGAAGCTTGCCTTTAGGATGGTAGACAGGCTGATAGTGTTTAATCTACACAAGTTTCCAGTACACTCTTTGGCTACAACACAGCAGGAAAAATGTTGTTTCTTAGAAAAGAATGTGTGTCTCTGAATGTTATGTAAGTAGACTGTATTGTACTGCTTGAGTCACCATCCCTGGAGGTATTTAAAAGGCATGTAGTCATGGTTCTTAGGGACAAAGTTTGAGGGTGGACCCAGCAGTGTTCTGTCAGTGGTTGGAGTTGATTATCTAAGAGTCTTTTACAAACTACACAATTCAATTATTCTAATTAGCACCTTTTGTTGAGATCAGTACTGCAGGACTGCTATCACCTGTGACTCTCAAAGTGAGCTGTGCTGCTGTGTGATGGCTGTGCATACTAAGGCCAAGTGCTGCCTCTTAACCGAATGAGGTTCGTATCCAAATATCAAGTACTCCAAAATACCTCCAGAATTTTCTACGCTGAGTTTTCCATATAGAACTTCTGAGCTTTTGATGGCATGTCTGGAATCTTCCCAGTTCTAGCAGTACCACAAAGTTAGTTGTCATTCTTCCCCCAGGCAATAAGAAGCCTAATTAAAATAAAAGTTTATAGGAAATAAAAATACCCTGATTTAGATGACATTTTTGCTTCAAAGTGCCGTTATACAGAATTAACCATTCATTTATGGTGGTGACCCGAGATAAGAAGAACTTCTTTATTAGAAGTAAATTAGAAGTAAATGATTAAAACTGCAGCTATTGAAATGGATAGAGCTGGAGAGCAGCCTTTGATGATCAGTAAGTTTTAGCTGATAACCAAGCAAGAGCTTTTACTTACATGCGAGAAACCTGTAGTTTTATCATTGGTTTCAAGGCAAGGCATCATCTTCTACTGCAAATAAATTGCTGATGAACTGTTAGTAGATGAACTTGGGTCAAGGGCTTCCTCTGTGCACGTTCACTTGGAGTTTGTGCTATATAATGTACCCAGTAGCACCAGCAGTGAGTAAATGTCAGTGTGTCTTAGGGCTCCACTGGACAGTCAGCTGTTGATAACAGACATGACATATGGTGGGAGCTTTCTGTAATGTAGATCTTAATAAATATTTCATTTCTTCTTGTTTATAGTGTCTTGTTTATAAACTATGTGAACAGCAAAATGGGGATGGTTAACAAAGTAACCATGGAAACCTGTTTTATTCTGTTTCTCTCCCTCTCTCTGTGGAAACATGTTTCGACAATAGTTATGATTTCTTCCCATCACTGTGATTTGAACTGGACTAACAAAATAAATAATAAAAAATTGTATTTTAAGTTATTGGTTACCTAGTGACAACCAATAGGCCAATATTTGTATGATCAGCATAAAGAGGGCTTTTGCATTCATTCTCACTGCAAGAATAAAGTACGTGCCTCCAAATAACTGTTTGTAACACTAGTAGCAAGCCATGGCTGGAAAAATACACTCCTGCATTTCTGAAAAATGGGATCTTCCAATTTGTGGTTTAAACACTTAGTTGTGCTTAAATTGTAGATGAAGTGTTTAATACTTTTTGGATGATACAGCCTATTGTCAAAATACAGGTGGCCTTCACAGAACAACCATCTCTGAATCTACAGAACTGACTAAAAGTAATGTGAAAGGAAATAGTGTTTTATACTTAGAAATCATTAGGCTTCAACATTAGAAGTACTAGAAAAAAGCAGACCAGCATAAGGGTTAATTTACCTTTCTAATTTATTCCTCACAAAATAACAATTGCAAATAGAAAATGCATATTTTTATATAATCTGAGATGATTTTAAGAAACATGTAAGTATGATAAAATTTGGTGATAATGCTTTGCATTTGTATTTTAATTCTGGACTATTATTTCAAGATGATTCTCTGTATGTTAGCATAGCAGTAATTAAGCTTAAACTCAGCAGGAAGGGTTAGTGCTCTTCAGTTTTTATTAAATGAACAAACTGTTTTACTAATTTGAAAACAAATTACTTTCTTGGATTAACTTTGTTTCAATGATTACATACAACATGGCATCTATTACCAGAATGCTTTTATTGCCGCTTGACGTACTTGAAGTTGGAGAAAAACTTCTAGTAGTCCTCCAGTGGCCTATTGTTTATTACAGTACTCCTTGTCCTGGATTCAGTCTGGTTTTAAGAATAGCTCTTCCCGGGTTTTCTATCACTTTGTCTCTCTGCTTTTATGGGCACAATCCTGGTTCATCAGAGCTGGATACCCACCTCTGGAAGATTTTCCCTGCCTTCTCTTGTTCCAGATTCCAGAACTGATGGTTTGTTGATGTTTTGAACTGTCTGATCAGAGCTTTGTGTGACTCAAGAGCAATTATTCAATTATCATGAATAATTTTGCAATTTCTTCATAATTTTTTTGCCTTTTTATTTTGTGATAGTACAGGGCATTGTCTTATGCGGGTTTTCCACTGCCTACAGGACTTGTTATAACAGGTAGTATTTAAACCCTGGCTTCAAGTCAAGAAATTTTGTAGAAACCATCAGTATTTCACTTCTGTATGAAAGATCAAACTTGATAGGGACAAAGCGTTTTGTACAGCAGGTAGAAATTGCTCCTACAGACCAATCTTCTGTTATTTGTACTTTTCTGTAGATGTGATATGCAAGCTCTTTCTTTTGGTTTTTGATTCTCAAAAATTAATAGCGACAACTTAGCACAGCTACAACTAAGTGAAAAGTAGTGATTGAAATGTCTCTGATTGAAGGGTCTGAAAAGTAAGTTCTATGAGGAGCATAGAACACAGGGGTTGTTCAATCTGGAGAAAAGAAGGCTCAGGAGAGGCTTTATTGCCATCCACAACTATCTGAAAGGAGGTTGTGGCAAGGTGGGGCTTGGTCTCTTCCAGGCCACAAGCGACAGGAGAAGGGGAAATGGCCTCAGGTTGTCTTGGAGAGGCTCAAGTTGGGTATTAGGAAAAATGTTCTTCCCTGAAAATGTGGTTAAGCATTGGAACAGGCTCCCCAGGGAAATGGTTGATTTAGCATTTCTGGAAGCGTTTGTAAAACAAGTGGACATGGCACTTCACAGTGTGGTTTGGTTGACAAGGTGGTGTTCAGCCGAAAGTTGGACTTGATGATCTTGCCAGTCTTTTCCAACCTAATGGTTCTGTGATTTCTCTGAATTTCTGATGGCAATCTGTGTAGATGATTTATGGTGTATGCCAACAAAACTGCAGATGTAATACAGTTATACAGTGATTGCTCAAAGAAGATGTGATCTTATTTATGCCACTAAGTTAAAAGATACTTTGGTGCTAGGAGGGAAGTTACCTGTGTTACAGAATATTATCCTTTGTTGCTTTTTGGACAGTGCTTAGAGAAGGGTGTGAAGGTCAGAGGCATAGAGCTCAAAAGGGAGTGTCAAAAAGTGAATGTCTAGTACTGTACATGCCCTTTGTCCCACTCAAAATTATTTTTGTGCCTAACATTGCTGTTTTCAGTGTTTTTATTTTTCCTCCTCTTTTATTAAAATGGGGAAAGCCAAAAACTTTGTCCATCTCAAACTAGGAGCAGTGACACAAGGTTTTATTAAGTGCTGTCATGTGCATAGAACAAATCAATGGGGAAGGCCTGAAATTATTCTCAAATTTCTTCCAACTTAACAAAAGGTTCAGAAAGTAATATTCAGGCAAAAGTGTCTCGCTTCAGCTGATGGTGTCTCTGAAGAGTTCAGAAGTAAATTAGAAAAACAATGACAGCTTTCATTAAGATGTTTCAGTTGTGGAAGTGAATGTGTAGGAGTTACAGACTTTTGCTAAAGCTGTAGGAGCACAGATCATTCTGGGGATCAAACTGACAAATTATTTAGTCACAGAAAGCTGACATAGCTTTTTGCTGGTTATGCCCAGTGTCCTGGATGCAGCTCCATCCTCATGAGGTTATTATCATTTCACTGAAGTAGTACAGAGCTTCCAGAACCTCTGCAGGGTGGTCACAGTCTCCTGGCTCCTCTCCTGTGTCCTATGGAGACACTTGAGGGCAGAGTAGGAAGGAAACTGTTGAGACTTATTTTGTAGTTAATAAGTATTTAATCATCAGTTCACAGAATTGATCTCTTGACATTTTGATTCCAGTTAATAGCGATAAAACAACTTTTTTAAAAGCATAGTAACATTAATAACTGTGCATATGTGTGAGTAAATTTTAGTTCGCTTTCTTATGAATCACAGAATTATTTAGGCAAAGACTGACCCCCAAGATCATTGAGTCTGACCCTTGACCACTCACCCTGTTATCAACTAGATAAGGGCACTAAGTGCCATGTCAAGTCATTTCTTAAAGACTTTTAGGCATGGTGACTTCACTGCCCTGGGCAGCCAGTTCCAGTGCTTGACAACTCTTTCTGTGAAGAAATTCTTCATTATTCCCACCTGAACATCCCCTGAAATCACTTGATTGGAGTAAAGTGATTTTTTTTTCCCTCATAACTAAGTTATTTTCTTGTAATAACAAAGTTATTAATGCCATTATGTTGGGTCAGCATTTTGTGCTTTGTTTTTGTTTCTTTTTTTGTCCTCATAACATATAGCTTCAGACCCTGAAATAATATCTCTTCCAAGATCATGTTTGTGTTGAGATCAACAGACTTTGGTCTGTTTCTGTATGTTTTATAGAAATAAAGATTTTGCTCCTCTATGAAAAACTAGGTGATTTTAGCTCCTAATGCTGCCCCCAAGAACTGCTGATGCAAAAGTCTGCCCGTAGGGACATGCAGTAGGCCCTAGTTTTGTTAGAATGATTATTTAGAAATAAACCAACAATCAAAATGTCCCATTGTTCAGGCTCATAAGTCCTCCAAAGACTAACAATGAAATTAGTACTTTCACCTCTTTTAAGCCTTCTTTTGATGTCTGAGTTCAGTAAGGAGCTCCTTGCTCTCACATGCTGCTTTTGCTTAGTTTCTTATTTGTCATGATGGACCTTTCCTGAGCTTGGAGGAGGTGATCCCTGAATATCAGCCAGATTTCCTCTCTGGTTTTCCCTCTTCTCTCCAGGGATATAGCCGCTTAGGTTCTTATAAACAGATCTCTGAAAAGGATGGTGTCTGCTCTCCTGAAATCCGAGACTGTGGTTCTGCTTACTGCCTTGGTCCCTCCTCCGAGATCCTGAAGATCATCATGACAGGCTGCTGCAGCCCAGGCTGCCTGACTTCCCCATCTCTGACCAGTTCTTTGTTGTTTGTAAGTACGAGGTCCAGCAAAACATCTTTCCTTGTTGGTTCCTCACGTTGGGCAGTTACCAGAATAAATCACACGAGAGTCCATTTTCTTCATGGTGGAAAAAGCCCATTCTTTATTCACATAACTTGTTTTTATACAATTTTACAGCTCTCGTGTGTGACTCCAGTTGGTTAGTAGCTTTCTTGCCAATTCCTTTATTGGTTAGTAACAAGCTGTTAACCTTGTATTGATTGTCACTCAATCCCTGGTGTGTACCTGTAGGAAAAGTTGTTTGTGAGAGCTAGTTTTCATTTTTCTATCTAATGGTATAAAAACACTTTATACAGGTGCTAGTTGTTTTTCACCCAGGAATAGATTGTTGTGCTAATGAACTGCTCACACCAGGATTGCTTTCACGTGGGAACTTGCAAAGGGCTAGCCTGACAACACCAGCCATTGATATTAACAGAGCAGGCCTGATTTTATAAGCTTTTCTTTATGATTTTTCTACCTTACTGCAGCAGGAAGTTGTCATTAATGCACTCTGATGCTGCATTGCCCAAGTGCTGCTGTGGGATCCAGAGGTCTGTTACAGGGACACCCGTCCCCAGGCACAGCTCCATGAACTCCAGCTGCTCTTTCACAGGGAACAGGTCCCTGTCCAGGCCTTCCCATCCTGTCCTTCCTGAAGAGCCTTTATCCATCCCTCACAGCACTCCACTCATGTAACTGCACAGAGATTCTGGCTCTTCCTGTTTGTTCCCCATGCATCAGAGCAGAGGTGTTTCAGAGAGCCACCTGAACATGCTGAGTCCCCAAAGCAGGCTTGAGAGCTTTCAGCAAAAGACCATTCCCCATTTATTGCTGTCTTTTGAATAAAATATACTGTAAATTATACAGAAATGTATGGTAGTAGTCCTGAAACAAATTACAGAAGCTTTTAAAGTCAATATTCTTTGTTGAGCATGTCTCTTTCTTTTTCCTACATTTTAATTTATGATCAACATTAAGGAGGTATGGGGTTCCTTTTGTGTGTAATCAATTTAGTACTAACCCTTAGAAAGTTATGTTAGTGATGAAAGCTCCCAAATGACTCTGTTTAGAAGTGCATTAGATGCTAAACATGGCCTCTTTTTTTTTTGTTAGTTTAGCTTGGTTGAGATTTTTGGAAATCATCTTTGTGAAAAGATGCTCAGTCAATGGTTTTTTTAATGCAAAGAAATGAAGGTGATCTCTAAAGACATGATTTATTCTGTTATATGTAATAAGCTAGTCATTGTTTGTCTTATTTATTGTGAGTTTGATATCATTCCATCTGTGCTTTTTTGAGTTGTTGCTACTAAACAAGAAGGTATCAATTAAATATTTATATATGAGCACCTGGCAACCAGTTGTGCAGTGTACAGTTCTGCCAACTTTGTGAGAAATGTCAGCTCACAAAAGTTGTTAGTGAGAGCCTGCAGGGAGGGAAGCACTGACACAGCACTGATCTTGCAGGCCTGATAGAAATGGACGATACAGGTTGTCAATCACGAGACCTAGGAAAGGAATCAGGGAATACAAAATGGGGGAACAATAAGGCAGAACAAAGAGAGGGCAGGAGAGAAATAAAATCTGTTCCTACTCTACAAGTTGTCTGAGACAATTCTTTGTCTCTGTGGTGTATGTGCTTCTTCCTTTTCACTGTTTCTGTAGGCACGGTATTAGAAAGGTATAAGAGTCTCAACTAGTCCCATCTGACTGACAGCACTTCATTATTTTGTCACACCTGCCCCTTTGCTGATTGCAGGTAAATAAAGACTAGAGGAGATTTTTTCCTCCATTGCCATGGGGTTAGGAGGAGGAGAAAACAGGACAGTACATTATTTCTGTTTCATGCACGAATGACTCAGAAAGCATGATCTAAAGAGATTTGGTGCTTCCAAGAGCAATGGGCTTTGATTCCGCTTCACTTTACAGAAACCATAGTCACAACATGTACAAATAGGCTGAAAATTGCTGTGGTTTGCTTATAGAAGCACCTCCTAACTCATGCTGCCAAGTGATAAATCATAACACTGGGCATTGGAGAAGCAATTCCTCTGTATTCAGGGGAAGAGTGAAATGATGGGGAGTAGGAAGATGGTGCGTGGATTGAGTTCTGACAGCGTGTCAGGCTGGGCTTCTTGGAGGCAGATGGCATTAAAATGTCAGAGCATTAAAATAAGCATGTCAGGAATAGGATTGTACATGTAAGAGGTAATTATTCCACGGAAAAGTGATATTTCTATGAAACAGATTCTATGAAGATTTAGGATGGTTGCTGCTGTAATTAGCTATGTGAAGCTTATCACTCTGTCTTTCAGCCTTGGCAGGAGACTGCCACAACCACTTTAGTGTATAGACTCAATTATTTAAATAAAGGCAAAAATGAATGGATCTTCCAATCCTACCTTTATGATCTGGGAAAGGAAAACCTTTGCTTGGAAATGGTCTTCAGAAAGTCCCTTTTTGAGTTATTCAAGAGCTGCTTTGAAATAGGTTCCTATTGATGGTTTAGATAAGAGTATTGTTCCTCAGCTGATGTTCATCATTTTTGCACCATTTGCTGTTAAAGCAGGACCATCTGTTTTTTACAACTTACCTAAACTGATGGCCCTACTCAACATTGCAGTAGTAGGTGTCTGTGAGTGAAGGTAAAAGTGCTCTTTAATATGATGTTCTTTTTTTTCTATCACAATACGTCGAAGGCTATGGCTTTGCATCTGAACTTAGAGCAGGTTTTTGGCTGTAAGTTGTCTTCTCAAATAGGTGCAATGGGATAGTTTTATTTCAGGAGCACTTAGCTCTGGTGTCCACTTTTCGGTAGTCTGGCTGTAAAAAAAAATGCTGTTCATCTAAACTGCTGAGCCTCAATTCATCCTACATGTCTCTTTAGGCTATCTTGAGTGGCTACTCATGAAATTCTTGTTTTGAGGCAGAATTCCTGTATGGTGAAGCCAGTACACTGGCCTGTGTGACTATCTTCTGGACAAAGAAAGGAATCTCCCTGTCCCTGCATCCCCAGCTCTGTGGATGCTTCAAAAGAATTGTATAGGATTCATAAGTTAATTTAGGATTTTTTCTGCAGATGGGTCTTGTGTTACTTCATTATTTTTAGTATGAAGATCTCCATCTATTAGTTACTATAACATTGGTAATTTAAAACTTCCCAATGTATTCTAAAGAAGGGAGCTTTTAAGCAGTTACTGCATTAGCCCAAGTTAGTTTCACTCAATGTTCACCTCCTTTGCTTTTACTATGGACGCTATACATAACTAGATTGAAACTTGTATAGTCTTTCAGTTCCTTTAGAGCTCTTTGTATTAAACTGTCTGGGAAGGTACTCCAGTACTCCTTTGGTACATTTTGTGGTATGATACCAATCTTTTCTAATGTGATTTGCAGTGTACATCTGATGAATAGAATTGTAAAAAATTAAACGTAGTAAGTTTTGATTGTGGGGGGAAAAAAAAGCATTGCACAGTGTTTCTCTAATACGTGATAGACAATTTCAGGCAGACAACATTACCATCTTATGCCTCTTTGCTGTCAATATCAAATTTTGCCTTAGATTTTTAACAGGTTTTGAGGCTCCTTGTCTAAAAAATGAAAACTTCTCAGGAAAATTGTGTAAAGCATGAAGCATGAAAAGCTTGAAAATTGTATAAAGCATAAAACTTTTTCATGAAACTTGTATAAAGCAATTAGTTATATCTGCCTTTCTCTTTTTCTCATTCTAAGTCATGGAAGTTTTTTCCTAACTTTTGGATTTGCCCATTCAGGTCACCTGCTTAGTGCTGTGGTATCCTTGTCTAGCTACTGTCTCAGACTAGCTCTTGATAGTGATTATGAAATACAGCAGTAGCAAGGATGACCATTAATTCCAGCTAATTACAGTATCTGCTCCATGTCAATCAGCCCCCAGTCTGCTTTCTCACATCCTAAAAGTCCACCTCATTAACTTCATGTAGGTGGCTGGAACAGACATGGCACTGATGGACAGCATACATGGCATTGTGGTTGACCTGAAAGCACTTGGTACATCCCTGCGTTTCCATGGTATCCTATGGGATGTGTTCCTGTACTCTGATGAGCAGTTCAAGGTTTCTCTAAAAATATCTGTGTTGCACTATGGGTACACATCAAATACTGAATGGGTACACATGGAAATACTGAAAATCTAAACTCCTATGGTTCATGCAGGTTGTTCACTGTTACTTAGTGCTGTGGTTTGTTTGGGTGAGATAATGGGGGCAAGCTCTGCTCATTTTGGCTGAAGAAGGTGGTGCACACGTTTCCCTGCCTCCCAAGGTAAGTGTTTAGCTGCAGTTGCAAATTATGAACAATTGGCTTTACCCCTGGAAGGGTGACTTTGAGGGTGGTTCTTATTATCCTTGCAATGGATTGATTTAGGTTGTTTACAACCTCCTTGTCATCTTTGTTTTTTCCTCTGGTGACATATTATGTTTGTAGGCTGTCATTATGCAATGTTTCATATCTATAGATGGCATCCCTATTTTCATACATAGTTACAAAAGTATGATGGGAAATATGATAAGCAATTTTCTCCTATGGTGCAGTCAAGCTCTAGCTTATATGACTCAAGTGTCAGGGGAGGACAGGACAGGATTTGGAACTAGATTCTGGGCAACACTGCTTGATTTTGTTTAGTGTTTTGTATTTTTTCACTGATTGCTTTTTATACCATGCGGACAGTCTTGATAGTCTCTAGCTTAGCTATCTTCAGCAGCACAATGTAGTGCATCCTTGAAACCTTATTGTTACGCTCACAAAACACTGTCCTTTTTTAGCTTTTGTTGCTGAGAACCTTTGTTCCTGGATAGAGTGCCACAGCGTGATGATGTACGCAGAATGGTCCAGTTGGTATTGAGTACTGAACTATTTTCAGAACCATGGGGAAATAACATTCTGTATATTTCTACCCTACTCAGTACTAATTACATTCAAATTTTGGGCGCTGTGGGGCTGAGAGACCCAAAAGATTTCATTGTGAAGATGTGAGAGACCAACCAGGGTCAGCACCCCTAACCCTCAAAGATAAAGGATCTTTTTACACTCAAGATTGAAGATTGATCTTTCCAGGAGTTTAATTCATTGGTAATAAATGAATTGGTAATACACATTGGTAGTGAGCACCTACCCAAACTAAGGGCTGTGGTATCACCTTTTCATCCATGCATTTTGGAAAATGTGTGCAGTCTCCCTTTGTGCCATACTGCTGTGCTGTATTGCACACATATTTTTCCCTCTCTGATGAGTGAGTAAGCCACAGAGTATGGTGGGTTCAGTTCTGGGTTTTTGTGGGTTTGTTTGTTTGTTTGTTCATAGATACTTTGTTTTTTTAAGACACAACCAGAGTGCATTCAGATACTGTCGTGATGGGACTAGGATAAGAGTTTTTGTAGAACAAGCAATAGTGTTTGAAGAAGCACAGGCTGTTTCACATAAAATACAGAATACTTACCAGTGCCTGAAATTGACTTTGGAACAAACAGAGGTCTTTTGAATATTGTTTTGAATAGATATAATATCCTGAATCACACATGACTTGCAGAGAAGAAACTGTGTTAAGATGACATTCAGTGTAACTTGTGTGACAGAACAGAATCTGCATTTTAACCATGACAGTTTTGACAAATCTTGTTTCATTTGGTATCTGATGCAATATGGCTTTCCATGTATCTATTTCATGCATCAGTGTATGTTACTGAACTGTATTAGATCAGATTGTACGTTTGAAAGGTATTTTCCTATGCATTTTAAGACCGATTGCAATATGGTAATTTATCTGCCTTGAAAGTAACTCTCTCAAATATGCAGAAGAAAATAATGTCTCTTTAGAAATGTCTAGGAATTTGTTGGAAAAAAATCTTAAGTGTGAGACACATCAGTGGAGAATTCATAGATGAGCTGAAAGGTCTAGAGAATAAAGAACTACTAGCTGTGTTCTTCCTGTATGTATTTTCATTCCCAAAAAGATATGTGTTCATACATTGATAATAATGACACTTTGGACTTAAATCACTTTCTAATTTCCAGGTGCTGCACAGATTTTAATTAGTGTCTCACCTTGTTTCCAGTCAGCTCATTCTCGCTGAGTCAGAACACATTATTCCTCAGTATGCAATGTTTCAGCATAATCAACTTTTAGCTTGCAAACAGTCTAAAATCTGTTCTTTCTACTGTATATGCAGTTCTTAAGAGTTATACATGGCAAGGTCAGTTGCATTTGAATAATTATGATATAATTTGAAAACATAATTACCATATGGGTAGTAAATCTATTTCCATCATTATCGGTCAAATGTCAAATTTCTAGGATACACTTAATTTCTGTGTCTCATTCCTTCTTCACTCTGATTTAATTTTCATAAATTGAATCTTGTATTTTAGTTGTATAGGAAGAAAATGATGCTGAAAAGAAACAAAATAGTATACTGGGTTTTTGTCCTTCTGCAGTTCATCTCCACATTGAATTCTTTTCACAATCCTTTTTCCAGTTCTGCAAACCTACCGATGAGCAGAAGTAGGGTGCTTGTAAATGGTGCCAGCACAATTAGATGGATCCTTGTCTGTGTTTGCTTTGAAGTGTGAGTTCAGTCACTTAGCTATTAGATGAAACTGATGTTAGAACTTTGGGTCTGTATGGAGTGGTTTGGGGAGTTTGTTTAGTCATATTATTTCTGTTGTTAATGTCAGAATCATGATAACTTCAGAAAGCCTAGGATCTGAAGGTGGACATGTCAAGCAATTATTTTTGTATTATAACAGAGGTCAATAGAGAATGTTTGACAACTTGGATTTTTTGCATATTTGATCATCCCTTGTCAGCAGCACAGGCAAATGAGAGGCAGCGCTTCATGTCTGCCTCTGAACTAGTCAAATGCTGTCCGTAAAACATTCTCTTCTGTCCTGGTTTGGGACAAATTTGGAAGGGAACTTCCCAAAGGGATGCTTCCCTAAAGGGCAGAATTCAGCAGCCCCTCCTCCAACCGGTTTAGGAGATAATCTCCTTAGAGAAAAGTGGAAAAAACTGTTTATTTAACAAGCACAGTATTCACAAGCATGAAAAAGTGATTAATATTAAACAATGAAACCTCTTGTTGTTCTGAAGAGATGGTAAATTCAGGAAGTCCTTCTTTAGTTCAGAGAAAGAAGTCCTTTTGTGGAGTGTGGCTCACCTCGCTCAGTCTCTCTCAGTCCCTCTGCGACTCAGGCCGGTGTCCAGGCTGCAGAGCAGCTTGTGGGGGGCCCTGGGTGACTGTCCTGGTGTTCTGGACCAGAGAGAAGCTGAACAGTTCCAGAAAAAAACAGCCCTGGAAAAAGCTTTCTTGCCATAGCTAATGAGGAAAACCAGCAAAAACCCAAGGAAAATTCCCAGTTTCTCTCTTCCTCTGGGTGGCAAAGAACTCTGAGGGCACTGCCTTGAGGTTGGAGAAAGCTGAACTCTTATCTCTGTATTTTGAATACAGCGCGAAAAAATTCCGCTGCTCCCACCTTCTCTCTCTGTCTCTCTCTCTGGGCCTGGCTTAAAGCAACAAGACCCATTTCTGAGCGAAAAGACAGACGATAGGGATACCAGCATCATAAAGTCACCCCAGGACATTTTCTTTCCTTTTCTCACTCACACGTACAAGGAGAAATTCACATGGAGTTCACGGAATGATAGCTGGCGGGATACAGGCCTTGCTGTGCTCCTTAGAGCTCTGGTAAGCCCGGTACAGCGTGACCTGGCAGGGTCATTTCTGGCTTCCTCAGAAATGAAACCAAGGTAGCCTCGTAAAACCCTGCCCGGGGCTTACTGGTTTCCTGCCAAAGTGTTGAATATTGAATCAGGGACATTGGATATTGTCTTGAGGATGGTAGAACTGCACTGTGCAAGTCACGACACTGTCCTGGTTTGTGACCTTTTCCAGAAGCAGGGATGGGATAGTTGAATGCTTTGCACTAACTGCTGGATCAGTCTGTGTGCTTTAGATTTGGTGAGTGGTAGTCCTAAAGGGGTTTGGTTTCTGAGAGAATCCTCCAGGCATGGCAAATAAAACACAAACTTACAGCAGTGAGTATGTTGGAAAAAAGTACTGTCTGTGCAGTCCAGCCTATGAGAAACAGAAAAAAGGGCTGTCAGTTACTACTTGTTTAAAACAGGTTGAATATATGAATGGAAAACGCCTTGGATCACTTGAAAAGGTTTGGGTTCTACATGTTACTTAAGTCCCTGTGTCTATTGTTAAGCATGTACATGCTGTCCAATTAAGCAAGACAGGTCTGTGCCTAACGTGGGATCAGTGGAGTTTAAATACACCATTGGTTTGTACTCACATCTGTGTCTTGTTCCTTCACATAATGGCTTTCAGAGCCACTAATGGCAGAACAGGGTTTTCTACTGTAAGGATTTTGTCTGAACTGGCAAAATGTTAAACCTGAATAGCATTATCAACTAGAAAATTTTGAAACATGAGCAGGACAGGCTTGTCTCACATGTCAAGCACTCTGTACAGGCTGCTGCCTGATTTTGGGTGCTATCTACAGTCTGACATGGCTGTCTGGTATTGTTGATCCTTGCAGGATTCTGTACAGAGAAGATAAAATGCTTGGATTGCAAAAGGTTCTTTGCTGCTTTATTTCTTGCTATAAGGAATGTGGAAAAAGAATGGTTTCTTAATTACTGAATCTCAATGACTAGACTAGAAGTGATACTGAAATAATGCTGGAATGTTAATTTTCAATATTACTCTTCAATTTTAAATAAAACAGGACAGAAGTGAATCAGTTGAATAGATTACACAATAAACAATTGATGCAGTCCATTTCTTCATCTTGTTTGCATCCAGTGCAAAAAAACCCAAGAGGGAGGAATCAACCCTGCAGTACACAAAAATTATTTTCCACATGTTTGGTTCCCAAACCCAAAGATTGATCATAAATATGTTTTCTTGATCATTTTATCTTTCAATAATTCTAAGTTAAAATGTGTGGTGGTTTTTCATATTGCTATTTTCTTGTAGAAAGTGATAAAGCTTAGCAAAGGCAGCTGAAGGTAGAAGATGGAGAAGAATGCCCTTGCTATTGATTTAAACTCAGCAAACAAGAGTCACAGGAATCACAGCTAGGCTACCACCACAGAATGTAATCAGATTTAATATTGAACTCTATTAACAAGGTTAAAAAATGCTGTATGATAATTATGAACAGGTTTTTTTTCTCAGATACAGCCAGCAAAGCATAATATCTGTCCTGTGCAAAGATCCTATTGAACACAGGCATTATCGTTGTTAAGAAATGTGTATTGTACAACTAGAATTATGTGTAAAACTCAATTTATAATTTAAATGTTGCCTGCATTCACTTTTGTTCATTCTTTGTGGTTGTTACACTAGGAGCTAAAAATCGCCTCCAGTTCTGAATGGCAGCAGCCCTGCTGGAAATCCTCAACCTTCTGCCAGCAGTGGATGCTTTAGTGGCTGTAACATCGACTGTTACAGGCTTTATGCTGTTCCCTATAGCTTTAAAGGGATTTTGGAGCTTGCTTAAATGAGTCCACGTTCAGATCCTTTGATTTCCAACCTTTCTCATCATGCCTGGCAGGAGGAGAAAAGCCATTCCTGTTGAGATCTCACGAGTAGCCCCGGCAGGTTGTGCGTTCCAGCTCGGAGAAGAGGCGATGAGGAAGTGAGGGAACAACGGCTTTCCAAGAGGGATTACCTCAGGAGGCTGTGCCATATGCTCAGCTTGTCCCATAAAGGCACAGAAGAGAGTCTGAGATGCAGAGAACAGTGTTTGTATGTTCGTTCTTTAAGGAAAATCGGAGCTTGACACTGATACCTCACAGCTTAGCTGCAAAGCAAAGCATGTGCTCAGAAGAGAATTTAACTGGCAGCCTTCATGTTAAGGACTGTAGTTTAGTTTGCACTGTGTTTTTTTTATAGTTTGATAATGACTTTTCAATAAATATGCAAATAAAAATATCAATAGATTGTGGAAGCATAGTAAGAGTGAACTTGCAGGAAGGCTTAGAAGATGAAAACTCTTCAGCCAGGTCATAATTATGTACAGTTATTCTGCCCAGTGTATGAGATGAGAAAATCATTGCATCTTGCATGTGGTATTAGGTTTTAATAGTGAAGAGTTTTTAATGTAGGAAACATTGGTGTTAACTATAAAATGGAAATCCTATAATGCATGTGCCCTGGAAATTGAACTAACATTCAAATGGAAAGAAATATCTGTCAAGCTCACTCTGCTAAATCCAATCTCCTGACTGAGTTAGTGGTAAATTAATATATTTTTATCCTGGTGCTTTGCTAAATGTGTGCTCTTCTTGATGAACCTTAGTCCTGCATCCACAAACCTCACAAAACATGCAAGGGTCCCGGCAAAACATTTGTGTGAATACATATAGAAAAAGAAGTATAAACACACAATTATTCAATGCTTTTTTCTCTTGAAATAGCAGTTAATTGTAGCATGATCTCTGTAACAGTGAAAGGTCAAGAAATCTTTCTTCAATCCTCACATTTTGAAAATATTTCATTTGGTTAATTTTAGGGGTAGAGAAGAGGATGCTTGGTGTAAAAGGTACTTGGAAATGAAAACAAGCACATAATCCAGATCCTTATCCATCTGAAACGGATGAAAAAATCTTGCTGACAATAAAAGAAAATATGGTCTGCCTTTTTATTTTAGAAGCAAATAAACTCATCTTAGTTCT
Organism: Irena cyanogastra; assembly: GCA_013397155.1. NCBI lineage: Eukaryota > Metazoa > Chordata > Aves > Passeriformes > Irenidae > Irena > Irena cyanogastra. The sequence continues at coordinate 867,814 of VWZV01013902.1, read as the reverse complement.
CACTAAGGATAGAATGGAGACTGAGACAATCGTAGAATTGCCAGATGGTCACAAGAAGAGGATGGAGTGGGCTGCTGTTGTGGGACTAGAGGATATTTAGTTTGTAAAAAAGGTGAGAAACAAGTGAAGGCAGCTTAGCATTACTAGTGGTCAGTTGTGTAAGGAAGTAAAAATGAGAAAGTTTTGTTTTATGCCCACTGAACTTCACATTAATTCTCACTGAACATTAATAAACATGATGGATCATCATTATCAATCTCTGCAGTGGTGCTGTCAAACAAAATATTTGCATTGTAAACAGAAAATGTTCCAGGATGTTGTCAACGTGCTGGACCCCACATAATTACATTTGGCTTTTTGGTATTCATGAATTCTGTGCATATGGCTTTGCTCTGCCACTGTATGAGCTCATACCTGAGAATTATGAAGTTTAGGTAAGAGGTAGGGGAGAATAGAAGACTATTCCTTAAACTGGCTGAGCATTTCTAGTGTGCTTCAGGGCAAAGAGTCAAATCATTGGTGAGGGTACACCTGAAATTCAGGTACCTTTTCACTGCTTCTTAGATTTTGGTCTCAGCCAGGAGCTGATGGATGCTGTACCCCCACATCCTTCCTAACCTCTCTGTGGAAAGGCAAGGTGCTCTTAGAGACGGAGATCTGCTGCAGTGTGAAGGCAGAATGTGTTGGATAATGCTCTGCTCAATGTAAGTTGAGTGACACCCTTGTGGGTGATGACTTGTGACCGGGAAAAGCTGTTTTCCAGTGAAGGACTACTCTGCAAGATGCTGTAAAATCATTAGCTGAGAGCAGCGGTTGCCTACTGCCTTCCAGGTGAGGCTGGGGTTAAGGACAAATGTTCCACCTCCATCCAGCATCACCCATGGTTTGGGCTGCAGAGCCTCATGTTTGCTTTTAGTGTGGTGGGACGTTGTCTGTTTGTGCATGCACTTTTTTTTGTCATCTTCACTGCCTCATGGCAGAACTGCAGTAGGATGGAGGGATATTGTACTGATTCTCTCCTAGGTGTGGAGCTTTCAGCCCAGGGAGGAACTTGCATCCTGTTGCTGAGGAGTAGCAGCTATTGAATATTGAAGCAGTTTAAGTGCTTTGTTCAATATTTGGTGAATAATTCAAAGTTTAAAAGCTAATCCATAGCTATCTTACCATGACATTCTTTAGATTGCTGGTTAGGCTTTAACTGACAGATTTGGATTTTTCTAGAGGTTTTTCAGGGAAAATAAGCCAGTTTGGTATTGATGATTCTATTTAACTCTTTGAAGCTACCTTACCTCTTTGAATGCTATTTCTTAGCTGGTTATCCCTCAGTCCTAAGGATGAGGTGAGCACAAGCTATTACTTTATAGTGTGTTCCCAAATACCATGATGAATTTGCTAAGCACTTCCCAAGCTGGATGAAATTTTCTTTTTCTTGTTGGTTACCCCCACTTTTGAAGAAAGAAAATGAGTTTGTTTGCTTTTTACAGTCTGTTGATATCTCAAGAAGCGGAAAACATGAAAAACAAGCACTGGTGAACCAATGTATAAACCAGATGCTTCCTTGAATACCTTTCAGAGAATTTCATCACGGCACACTGACTAGAATGCTGCTGACATCCTTAATGGCCTTTAAGCTGTTTTCTGTCTCTTCTGGTCTACATTTGTACTTACAAGTTAAAACTAGTTTTATTGATTCACTCTCTTGGGACTTTTTGTGAGGATCAATGGAAAAATCATTATTTTATCAATCATTATTTGTTCTGTCTTTCTAACAAAAAGACTACCTTTAGACAACTGGAGAGATAAACAGCTTAGTGTCGTAGCAGGATAAGAAGATTTATGGTATCTTTTCTTCTTAACTTTCCATAACACCTTAACTGATGGTTTTTCTCTGGCACTTTTACCATTCCCTTATCCTTGAGTATGCACCTGTTTTTTGACCTTTTTTTTTTTTTTTTACTGTTTTTTCCCCATCTTTACATATATATTTAAATTTCTGGCTGTAACTACAGCATTTGTTTCTCAAGTTCTACTTTGCATTGGAATAATTTCTTGCTGTATGTTTAAACCTTACTGTTTTGTTTGGCTCTAGCACCTGTTGCTACTGACTTCACAGGAACTGCCATTTTCCACTTAAGTTTTTATCTGGAGTGAACCCTCTTCCTGGTGGCTGTTAGGGGAGTATGTCTAGTCTTTCTTTACAGATGAGAAAAAAGAAGATCATCATTATTTAAGGGTGCTACTTCAACAGAAGTAAATATTTTGCTTCACTTTGCTTAATTAAATTTATGTTCATTCTCACTTACATTGATTTGGGCTGATAAATGTGTATTGTACTCTACATCAGAGGGGATTTAACTCTGCTGGTGTTTGAAGGGTTTTTGACACAGGCTGGAGAGTGTAGAGTTCTTTATTGTAGAACGTGCTGTATTATCTTAAGTGATCCCAGCTTTGCCTAGACATCTCAATGCCTTGGCTGTACTTTATAAATAGTCATTTCCCAGAACTGCAAAGTGCATTTTCTAAGAAATGTGAGCTCAGGAGAGGTGAGTGAATTACTCAGTTTGGAATAATGTCAAAAATCTAACTCTTCAAACTTTGTGCACATGCAGTTTGGAGGAATATGTAGCTATGCTCTCCTTAAGCAGATACTTTGATATTCATCAAGTTTCCTGCCATATTTATGCAACATCTCCTCCATATTTCTACTTTTCATTAATTACATGTCTTTATTTCAGAGATTCATTGAATTATATCTTGTTGATTTTGGTTTAAATTTGAAGATTGTAATACTTACCGAGTCTTCACTGACTTTGGGTCTTTGAACATTATTCTGGTCACACACGAATTTGTATTTCTGATGCACCCTAGTGAAAGTCTTCTGACATCTTGATTTCTGTTTGTCTATAGAACTGTACAGCCCAGTGAAGCAAAGGTATTTCATGGTTTGGTGAAACTGCTGTGTGGTCTGTGGATACTAACAATGCCCTTTGACATGCATGTGTACTAAGGGATATAAAAATGCAAAAGAATCATCAAACTCCTCCACAAGGGAGTCTACAAAGATTAAACAATCTTTCTGTTACCTAGCACATTTTAGAGGGCTATTCAATTTTATTGCTTTGTGTCCAAGCAAAAATGGTTTAATAAGGAAAATAAATAGGTTCTGTTGTAGTGACTGTGTTTTGTGCAATCCCTTGACAGAGGCAGGCTGGAAAAGGTAGCTGTTAAGTGCATGGTGATAACTGTATTTTAAACATCTGAATTCACACATGTGGATGAATCCACATTTTTTTGTGATGCATCTGGCATACTAAGATTAGCAGAATGGCTAAATAGCTTGTGCTTACACCTATGGAATTTAGATCAGCTTTCTAAGAGAAGGGAGAAAATACAGTACTTTATGCTTGGTGTGCTTCGGCGAAAGCAACAAATGAGACATACTTAAGAATTTTTCACTAACTGTACCACAAACAGTTTGATATGCAATCACATGCAGAGGAAAAACTGGTCTCTGTTGCTTCAGCTGTAGTTGAAAACTACTGTAAAATGTGCTGTTATGAATGTACTCTTATGAAGAGAAGGGAGATGGAAAGGGAAGAGATTTGTTGTAAAGGGTTTATTTGTGTGGGAAAATTACACCTATGCAGCCTCCAGAATTCTGAATTTTAAGCTGGGCCCTCTGGTATAGAAATAGTCCAGATAATAAACTTTCTAACACAATTTGAGGTATTAAAAAACAGGCATTCTTTATTACAGTGCTGGACACATTTGGAGGATTTTTCCTCTGATTGAATGTATGTTGTGAAACTTTAAAACAGTATTTAATCCATTGTGATAATACACATTCATTACAATGTACTTCCTAGCTAATACATAAACATCCCTTTTCCTAGAACTAATTTACATGCCTCTGCCTCTTAGTGGAAGTCTTTTTATGGTCCTAGAGGGTCATCGAAACAGGTCTAAAGTGGTCATAGTTACTGAGAGCCCCCAGTTTTGCAAATGACCTTGCCTTGAACTTCTCTTAGGGCATGCACTGTTTCTTGTTATATACCTTTGCCACAAAAACCACTTAGGTTCCTTGTGATCTCTTTACCCACTGCTTCCAACTACATTTAACATCCTGTGTGTCTACTTTTACATTCTTTAATCTGATTTTCTAGCTAGTCTTTAAGCTCTATTTTGTAACTTCAAGAGAACAAAAAGTTTCTATTCTATATGTTGTCTGTCAAGTCCCCCCTTCTCTTGAGGCTGTCTCTTTCAGACAAGTCTCAATACTTCATTTCCAGCACAGAGTGTTACAACATCTATAACATTGAATCATAATACAAACAAGTACAGCTACTACAATGATTACAATGACTACCACAACTGCATTTTGTAACAGTCTCCAATTTCATAGCCATGAAGTAAGCCAATCCCACCAAGAAGAACGTTCCTCTTTCTGCTAGTATTCTACTGCTCTTTCTATCGAGATGATTCCTGTCTGTTGTGCTTCAAACCCATCACTGATGTAAGCGCAACACTCCTGTCCTAAAATAGCACACAATCCTGCTTGACTAGCAAGCAGATAATCTAAGGCTATGCAGTTCTGTACAGCCACTATTCATGTTTGTTGGAGCTCATAGGACGTGCTATTTGATATTTTAATAGTATCGTTCACTACTTCTTTTAATAATCTATTTAGCTTGTTAATATAGATTCCATAGTGCAAGGCAGAATGCATGGGGCATAGAGTGAACCATAATCTTTTGCTTCCGAAAATCAAAGGAGTTTATTGCGGATTGTCCTGGACTCCCTAGATGGAAAATGTTCTTCTGGCCCTAAGTCTTCCTTGTGGTTGTCGCCAAAGTACCTTAAGGGAATGCGTTAATGCTGCTCGGAAACAGGAACCAAACCATCCTTTAGGAAGCCATTTATAGGTATTGTCTCCACATATCCAACAGGTGCCATTCCCAGTATCAGAGGTCTGATTTCCTATTTCCCACTGTTGCACTGCTGGTGGATCTAGGGTTCCTACATGTGCTTCTGTTGTGTGCTTGGTGCAATGAGGCCAGTGGAGTTTCATAGTGGCATTGCAGCTGGGAGTGATATAATACTGACACTGATTTGTTTTAGCACTCCAAGTTCTATTTATATTTTGAGTAAAATTCAAGCATATAAATCCTTTTACTTTATTACCCCTAACTACAGTATCTTGGGTTTCTTTTTAAGGGGAATGTTACTAAATCCTGTTAAATTTATAATTGCCTTTCTGTGTTCTATTGTACAGTTTCCTTTTACTATTCCTTCATTGACTCCATTAAAAGTCATAATCCATTAACAAAGTTCTTGCCACCCCATGGGGTGGACCATCCAAGGGAACCCTGTTCCTCCCAACATTATTTGAGAACATATCAAGCAATTAGATGTATTTAATATGTTAGCTACTTTGATCTTTAAACTTTCATAAGAATTTTCATGACTAATCCCTTGGTGAAACTCTGAAAGTTTCCTTGGCGAACAAAGATTTTGATTCGCTATCAAGGTACAACTCATAGGTATAAATAATATTTTAGTTAAAAGGTTACTCATTCTCTTTTCTCATTGTTTGTGTTGGGGACAATAATTCCATTGTCCATGGAGCCGATGCCTTTTTGATTCTAGAATAATGCACCCAAGGTCCTTTACTCTTCAGTTTTACTGTGATGCATGTGGTTAACAGTACTTGGTAGGGTTCCTTTGACTTTGGCTGGAGAGGTGCTGGATCCCTGCCCTGTCCCTAAGGTACACCCAGTTTCATGGTTGGAATTTGTGAGCTGATGTGTCCATTCCCACCAGTCTGGCAGCAACAACTGCCTGTCATAAATCCTGCAGTGTTTTACTTATAGATGTGAGATGGTTATTGAGGTCTTGCCCCACCTTTAGCACACACATCCCTTTGGATGTGTGGAGTTTGATAGGGCTGACCATAGAGCAGCTCGTAGGGGCTTAGTTTTTCTGTGCCCTTAGATTGGATCCTAATTCTCAACAAAGCAATTGGGAGCACCTGTACCCAAGTCAATGAGGTTTCTTGACGAATTTTACTGAGTTGCAGGTTAATAGTGTAACTCATCCTTTCTGCTTTTCTGCTAGCTCATGGTCAGTAGGGAGTATGTAATTCCCACTGAATTTCTCTGTGTTGTCTGTTACATCCAGTGTAAGAGCTGGGAGAAGTAAAGAAAAGAAGTGGGGAAGAAAAAATTATTTTGTTCATGGTGTTGCTTATGCATTTTGTCTAATGATTGTTTAGGGCACAATGAGAAATTCCTGGTGCAGAAATCTGGACTGCATCTCTCTGAGCAATGCCCTAGCCACAGACTTGTTTTTTCTTGCATATTTGCTCTTTGAATCTCATTTCTTTTCTGCCTGGTGGCAGCCTGGTAACAGACAGCTGGAGCACTCCTCTGAGAGGCAAGATATGTTGGTCTCCCTGGCAAAGAGCCTGACCTCTACCATTTTATAAGCAGAGAGTGACAGCACTATTAATATATCCTTCTTCTAGCTCTGTTTTCAAAGGAGTATATAGGCTGCTTGTTGTGCTGCTGAGCCTAGGTATCATCAGCACATGGTAGGTTATTGCAGATATCAGGAGTGAATTGGGCCCCTGAGGGGAGTTAAGTTCAGAACAGCTTCAGGGAGCTCTGCAGACTCCTTATGGGAGGAGGCAGGAGTGCCTCCTTCCCAGCTCCATCTGTCAGCTGGGGACACCCAGTGGCTGCGCTGTAGGCACTTAACTAACTCTAGAATGTTTTGGCAATAACATCTGGGCTTCTACTGTCAGCAAAATGTTTGGGATGCTGGTTTGAACTCAATGCTATAACCAGTCTTTTGGCTCTATGGTCATCTGGAAGCTCTCCTGTTTCCGTTCTGATCAAAGGCAGCTGACTGATAGTTTTGCATTTGACTGCAAACAGGTGGTGGTAGGCAGGGTTTCTTTCTTTCCTAGATACAGCTGGAAGAAAACTAAACACAGCAGTCCATCAGTGATGAAACTTTTTCCATAACAAGAAAATACTAAGATTTAGATTAAGATTTCATTTGAAAGAAATGAATCTCTTTGAAAACATGAGCTCCCTTGGAAGAGTGAATTCAAAATGATTTATTCAGGATTCTGCACTTATCTGCCCTTTGACATATGGACTTGACTCATATAATTTTTTGTGTTGAATGCAAGGGAAGAAAAGTACTTTAAACACTTCTCGGTTTTTTAGTAGGAAACTTCACACTCAGTCTTTGCTGGGAAACATGCTAACTGTTGTGAAGTGAGTGAAAATTCAGGTCATATTTGTAAAGCCGAGTGTTCTTGCATATGAATATTCTCATTAATGCTTTGTAAACCAAATGGACTTAATTTCTCATTAAACATTTTTGTGGTAATGCAACAAGACTTGCCTGCAGCCAACATCAGCTTAAATATTTTAAAGGATCTGCATTTGTCAAGGTCTCTAAACATCAGGTTAAACTGCTGAGGTGAGAGAGTCTTATAGAGCTTAAAAAGCTTTGTCAAGAGCCAGCAAAATTTTTAGACTGTGAGAAATGGAGTTTAACAGAACAAGGCTTAGTCTCCTAATGGAAACTTTGCAAAATGGTATTACAATTATCTCTGGTTGTTTCTTTATTTCAGGTGCAAATATGAGTGGCTCAGCCTTAAAAGTCATGTTTATGGGAGATGTTTCTGTGATTTAAAACAAATTATTCCTGTAGGACCCAGTCTTGTGCTTTATTTATGCACTCTGGGTCTCTCCATTCAAGTCAGTGAACGCTTGAAGTGACAAAACAGGAATCGTGAGAGCTCACCCAGAAGTAAGAATTTGCAGAACATTGCCTGGCATCTTTTTATTATGCAGCAGGAAAAAAGTCAATGGTTTAAGGCCATGAAGAGAATATTAGAAACAAATGAATTAAGGAAGCCCAGCACCAGCATAATGCTGCCTGGACAAGGTTTTTTCACACATGTCCACAAATGAGCACCCTCACTGTACAGAGCCTCAAGTGATTTCTGTTGTCAGGATGTGAGATGGAAGACTGCATTATCGCTTTTTTAACTTTTGCTGTGTCGTCTCTGTAATTACCCTATTCAAAACAGTGTGATGATCACACAGTTAACCCTTTAATGCTTTGAAACTTACAGAGACATTGGAATTTTGAGTGTCAAATGTTCACTGAAATAAAACACAAAATCCTCATATATTAATTGTATTTACTTTGCCATTACAAGCAAATAAACTTCTTTTTATTTTTTTTTTTTTTTTTTTACATTTCCCCTCGTTCTGGATTAGATATTTCAAGACCAGTGCCTGGGAGAGGGGGAAAAAACATGTATAGCCTGCATCTTGCTGTATTAACTTACTTCAGGAAGAAATTCAGGCACATGTTGAAGAAATTTCCTGCACAGAGCAGCAGTTAAACAGGTGCTTTACTTGCACTTACTTCAAGATTTAAATATGTTTAAAATTACATGCAAGTAAGAGCAGTATGTGGAGGTCTCAAGGAATAATAGCCCTCCTGAATGATTCTTAACTGATTAAAAATGCTCCTTTTAGAGGTCTCCTGAAGTTACCAGAATAAACACTTCATAATGTAGTGTGTTTTTCAAGGGAATGGTTGTCAGATCTCTTATGATTGTTCTGGAGATTACCACATCAAGAAAACTAACAAAATGGTTATTGGATTTAAAAGGTATTCTCTGTAAATAAATGTCACTTTTAAATACTTCAGCTATTATGTTTGTGTGTGCATTACTGTAGGGATTTAAATGGTACCATTTGCATATTTTATCCAATTCTCTAATGTTCACTTAGTGAGTTGAAATTAAGAAAAGTTGTGTAAATGAAACAGCTTGCTGGCTGTGGAAAAGGTCATTTAAACTGGTGTACCTGGACTAAAAGTAATGCTCTTGGGGGAAGATACATACAAAGTATGCTTTGTTTGTGAAAGTAGCACGTTTAATTGCATTTAAGTTTTAGTTTGAAATCAGAACAGAAAGAACAAATAGAAAGAAAACAGAGAGAACAAACAGAAAGGTAGAAAACACAGAAATATGTTTAAGACTGGCATCTTTGCCTTTGGAGGGGAAGGCTAGGAATATATGTTTAGTCATGTCAGGTGTGAGGATGTGCATGCAAATACTTTTTACTATATAACATTCTCTCAATACATGTATTTATATGCTTCAAACACACCCTAGATGTTTTGAGAGTTTAATGCCATGGAGTTCTCTCTTCTGTCTATGTTACATGCATAACTTTTTCTTCTGACAGCATGAAGTGCCTTTCCTTCTTGTCCTTAAGGGAGGTCTAGCCAGCCCCAGCACAGGAACAGTTAGCAAAGCCTGGCCTATGGTGTTCACATGTTCCTCTCTGATAGTCTGCCTAGAAATCGCTGTTCTTTCACCTTCAAATTTCTCCTTTGAAGCTTTGGCAGTGATTGACTTTTGGCCCCCTAAGTTAATGTTTTATTTTTAAATACTCACCTAGCCTGCATTTTTTGATACTAAGCATTTTCCACAGGTCTAATCTTCTTGTCTGTAATTTTCATGGATCTTAAGCGGGACCATTTCTGGCCATCCCTCTAACACAACTTGGAGGGACATGACCAATTACTACCTCAAATCTACTTAACTCAACATCCTTTTCTCTTGGCAAAATATTTTGCTTGCTTTCCTTTATTAGTCCACCTTTGGCTCATTGACCACCAAGTGACTGCTGAGTTTTCTTTTTCTGTATGTGAGTTAAGATAAATTTGTTGTATTTTGGTGACACATTTTTCAGCTTTTCTGCTCTCCTTACACATGTAGAATAAATGCGTTATCTGTTTAAGAGCCGTTAAGAAACTACTACAAGGATGTTCCTTTGAGTTGTGTTAGGCTGTCATGAGTACCCATGGTTACTTTTATGTGCTAATAGTCTCCGAACCAGGGATTTTGAACTTCTGTGTGGATTTTCTGTGATTAGAAATGGGAATAATCTTAAAAGCTGCATGGAAGCTTAAAATGAGATATTTATGTAATGCTGTTCTACTTATGGTGCAGCAGGTCAGCATGTTCTACAGCAACCTCTCCATTTGTGTAAACCCTGAGTAAAGTACAGGGTTTACAGTACAAAGGGACTGCAGGGATGGATTGCAAGCAGATGGAAGTATTGGTAAGAAGAAAAGTTAGTAAGTGTGCAGATATAAAACACATCAATTTGTCATAGCCATTACCCCTTAAACTCTTTCCCTGCCTCCTTCCTTCCCTCCTCATAGATTTTCTTAGCAAACTGGAGGGCAGCACAACTCTGAATGCACTGTAAGAGGTTCCTTTTCTTCCCCACCCCATGGAGAAGGGTGAACGAGGGGCTGTGTGGCTGTAGCTGCTGGACAAGGTTAAACCACAACAAATTGTTAGTTACAAAGTGTGTGTTGTGCTGTAGATAATACAGAACTAATATATCTTCTATCATCTGGTTTAATAATGTTTTTCACGGGGTTATTCTCTCTGACACTTAAGTGTTTGTGTAGCTTTTTGTAATCAAATGAGTACTCTTCTGTGTGAACACATAAGGGAAGTATAGAGAAATTAGCTTCTAAACTACCAGGTTGCTCTAAAGTAAGCAAAATGCATCTTTGCAGCAGTGAGAGTTCTGGCATGGTTGTTTTGCAAGACAGTTTTGGTTAGCAGAGTATTTTGGCAATCAGAGAGCTCAAAGTGCCTGGTCTTGAGCCAGGCTCTGCCTCTGGCTACACACTGAGTTACCTATTGCTTGTATGCAGGCCTGCCAGTGCAGCAGTGTATGCACATGTACATCACACGGATATGATGTGCATGGATGATAAGGTAGCAAATACTTTTTTCCCCTTATGTGTTCTGTAATGTAGTAATGGCTTTTTCACAAGATTTTTCTGTGTGAAAAATACAGGAACTTACAGAATTGCTCTTCACTCTGTTCAAGAGAAATGACTCAACATCTATCAATCCTTTATTATCACTGTAAAACTGCCGCTGGGAACGCCCTGACAGGGGAAGGCAAGACCACACAATGTGGGAGTGGTTACTGCCCTTGTGACAAAGAATGGCAGCCAGCTGCCTGTCCATTTCCTTATGGCACTAGCAGGGAAGAAGAGAGGCCTTGCTTTCTGCTTTCCATTACTCCTCTGGGACAGGGAGGCAGACTCTCCACAGTACTGGAGGGGAAGGTCAGAGTGTTAGTAAAGATTTTGTTATTCCTTTTGGCTCTTGTCCTTCTTCAAACAGGTCTTCACATAGTGGATTTTCAGTTGCACATTTGCCATCAGTCTCACCACGAGCTAAAACTTCGCTAACCTTTAACATTGATCAGAATTATGAGTTGTTGCTAATCAATTATCTAGCTGCTGCTGTTGAACACTAAAAATCAGAAGATAACCTGTTTTTCTCTGCACAGTAAGCTGAAAGCCCTTCAGGCTGAACTAAACTGAGTTGCAATTGGAAACAAATGTGTTGATGCTGCCCAGCCCTTCCTGGCAGTGCCATCGCCAGTGGAGGCTGCCTGTGCAGCTCTGCTGTCTTTACCCTCTGTGCCGCAGCCATGCAGGAAATGCACTGCTTGCAGACTGCTAAGATAAACCTCTCTGCCGTTAGACTAATTGATTGCAATTGCAAGTGTCTGTTATTGCCACACGGTTCAAACATAGGAAGGGGAGACAGAAGAAAAGCACTACATAGGTAGAAACTATTGATCTTAATTTCTATTTATTTTCATATGCTTAGTGAAAAAGCACATGTATACTGAAAAACATGTAATCAGATGTTCCCTGTAGCAGATTGAAGTAAAAAGGTGTATTGATGTTATGCTGAGAAAGAATTTGGAGCATTTGACACTTAGTTTTTTTAATGACTTTTTGTTTACCCTTTAATTACGTTCATCACTGTATTTTTCCCCATTATTTATTTTGTTACTTCTTAAGATTAGGAATAAAGCAGTGTGTTAATTTCCCTTTTAAATTTTTAAGATACTATTTATCCCTGAACACGAAGACTAATAACCAGAGATAAAAATTTCACTGGAAAAAAAATCCTTGAATCATCTTAGCAAGTAGGAATAGTCTCAAGTATAAGTACAGACTTTCATGCCAAAGGAATGACAGCTGAGGAGAGCTGTCACTGGTGGTTCTCAGATACCATATCTCCTTGCTTGTACCCATGAGCTGGTTGGTGACTCCCTGCCTGATGGGCTTCTTCAAAGTGTTGACAGAAATATGCAACTCTTTCAGACAATGTCTGACCAGGGTCATGCCTTAATCAGAAAATGATGGGAGTGGATGTAGCTCTTCAGGCTGGAAGTGAAATGACCCACAAAATAGTGTCAGCTTTCAGAATCCCATTGCTTCTGGTATTTTTTTCTGAAGGAGCACTGCTTCCTGGACACTTATAAGCATCAATTAATGACTAAGGTTATGACTCCTGGGTTCAGTTTAAATGCAGAATATAATTGCATGGAGACTGCTTCATGTGGGTTTCCAAGCTTTTTTTTGGTATGGGTCCTCCCAAGGTCATCAGACTGACATGATCCTGAGAGTTTAATAGAAGAACCAGATGGGAAGTATTTGCAGTTCACATAATTTTTAATGAAATATTTAAAAGGAAAGAAATTACAGCCTTTTAGTAATAAAGTATGTTTGCATGCATCTACATTTCTGACCTATGTGAAACAGCCTATGGATTGTGACTATATGTGACTTAATATGATGTTTTAAATTTTTTTTGTTAACAATCTTATAATTTAAATTGACATGAAGATTACAGTAATTTCTGTAGCTGACTTAGAACTATTCCAATTTTAAAAAGTTGAATATTTTCTGTTTGCAGTTTTGAGAATATAGTTTGCGCTATATATTTGCCTAATGGAGAGTTCCCAGGACCACGAAATTGTCCTTTTGTCAAGTGGTACCTGTGCATATTTCATGAACGGATCTACAGCTTTGCAGAAAATAGGGCAAGCTCTGTAAATACCTGCATGTCAGGTAGTTTTTCACATTCTTTTTATGCTACAAATTGACACATTTGTTCTGTGGTGGATGTTTTTCTGAGATTTCTGTGGAATCTCTAACAGTACTGCTTATTTGTCATTTCACCAACAGGTACATTTATGTTCCAATGGGAGGATCTCAGTCCAGTTTGCTTGGAACACTATTATCTACAGCCCTCACTTTTGCCTTCGTAAGCTACTGGCATGGAGGACAGAGTTATTTGTGGTACTGGGGTGCACTGAATTGGCTTGGAGTAATTGTTGAAAATGGCACCAAGAGGATACTTTCAATTTCACTTATTCAAGATTTAATTGTAAGTTGAATCGCTCTCCATTTCATATTCTTGCTTCCTGGCTCCGTGCTCATCTGAAGTTTCTGGTTACTAGTTTGGTTTAATCAAGATTAAAAGTCATGGATAACAGATAGAGTTAGCATTCCCTTGCCCACTCTCCAGTGTGTAAAGTAATAACTAGTTCATATCACTAGAATTTTGCAGAGTAGCAGCAAAGCAGATGGTGAAATATGCATGGTCTTAAAAGCTTCCTCTGCAGTCCTAGAGTAAGGAAATGCTTGCCACGTTGTGTATGGATGAACAGAAGCCAGTTTTAACATTTGTATTCTGATTTCACTGAGGATGGCCTTAAAATACTAATTTTCACTAAAATTAGGAGTGTATGTTTCTAACCATGTGTTTCCTGGACAAATGTGTGTATAGCAGCTGCTTGCATCTGGGAACAAGCTTACACTGGGAAATCTTATGCCACTAAAGAGCCAAGTAAAGAAAACATTATTTTGCTTGAAATCCTCTGATATTTTCATTTTACTTACACTTTTGACCTTCATGCTGTCATTTACAAAGGACAAAATTGACTTTGATGTGGAATTAGATGCAAAACCCACTATTTTTATTTTGATGGTCATTTTAATCTGCAGGTTTGCTCACTACTAAATCCCAAATCCTCTAATATCTGTTTGTAAGACTAAATAATTTGTATGTCTTGCTTCCTTACTAGCGATAATTTCACAGAATTCATCCTCTTATATATTGTTGTTTTGGTGGATACTCACTCTGCAGCCTGATGAAGTCCTGATGCTCAAGGAATGATGCTTGTTGTCCATCCAACCCATTTCAGTTTTCACTGTTGTGGCATCCACTGTGTGTGGCAGCTGATACACCTCAGTAATTTAGTAGCCAGTGCTATCCCGTATCACCCAATTGTCCGTCACTGCAATTTCAGTGATAATCTGGAAGCAGATTTTTACCTTCCTAGAGAATGAATTTATCAGATCCATTAATCCTCCCTCTAGGGTGAAACTGAGCTTCACCATCTGACCAGCTGCATATGTTTGTCTCTGGACTGGAAGACAACATAGTTTTTTAGGTATACAGCTATAGCAGGAAATAGAAGTGTAGGAGCTTGCTTTGTGTATCTGATGTCACTGTATTAGACATTTTAATAAAATTCCTAGGGAATTAAGTTCTTAAATATCATAGAAATTATAATGATAATTACATTATAAAGGTGGAGTTATATATGTTGGATTAATTTCTAACACGTAGTTCTAATTATAGTTAACTGATGCTGGCAGTAGGGTTATTTTTGTATAAGTTAAATCCCTAACCAAGTGCATTTACCCATTTCTTCCACCTTGTTTTCATCCCATGTTTTTAAAGGCCTGTCTGGTGTCTTCCATGTCTCCTTTGTTTCTCATTCCTATTTGGAAATATGTTTGTAGACCTTCTTTAGAAGACCCTTTCATATCTTTTCCTGAAATAATTCTGAAGCCAGGATTTTTAATATGCATAGTTTTTCCATCTACATTGGTGCATGAGGTAGAGTTCACTGCAGCTATGGCTGAGTCATGATTTGCCTTGTGCCTTGAAGGTTTCTCTACCAGAATATGAGCTACAAATCACTCGTTATTGCTCTCTCCTCACTCCTCTAACTCCCATTTTTTTCTTGAATGCTGATACTGGGAGATAGATGAGTAGTTGGACTTTACATTTTCCTTATCAAGGGGTGGAGTGATATGACATTCTCTGAGATGTACCACATTTAAAATAAACTGAAAATTTCCCAGTGCCCTGTATAAATTTCCTCTTCCCACTTTTATTCTGTTTTTTGGAAACATTCATATCATCCTGTCTTGGTGAGGGGTGTGCTGCAAGTCTAATCACTGTGGTGTTGAAGACCCTCTTCTAGGGGATGGATTTTTCACTTAAATTTCATCTGTTGACAAGCTGAAATCCTTTGCATTCTTGTGCTTCACTCAGTCGCTGTGTTGGCTCTTGAGAGCTATTTTTGAAAAGGAAAGTCTATTTTTGTCTTCAGAATAGCAGATGAGTTTTTGAAAAAATACAGAGCACAGGTTTATGCTTTTTTTTAACCCATTCTGTTCAGAAAATCTCCTCATATATTATTCTTAAAGTTGAGATACATAATTCAGATGAGCAGGAGTTGCTTATTAAAAAAAATCTAGAGGTATAAGTTTAATTTTACTCTGTTTTTAAGATTGATCACTAAGAGTAAGAAATACCAAGAATGGTATCAAAACTGCCTCCTTTTTTTCCCCCTCACTTTATATTGTCTCAGTTCTCTTGCAAAGGGAAGATTAAAAATCAAAATAGAGCATATTCGGCTCTCATCCTTCCCTGAATCCTTGTACTAGCTAAATATATATGTGTATATATTGCCTATATTATGTGCAGATTTTAGGGTAGTTTCAGTCCCAATGCTTGAAACCAGTGCAATAAGGGGAAATCACACTTCTGTAGCAGTCTGACAAGTTTTAAATATTATCTCAGGCATATTGAGCTAGAATGAACAAAGCAGCATGGTCATTATTTGTGAGACGTAAAATCAGCACATAAACAAATAGGTACTGAAAACAGTAAATTCCCTGACCCAAAAAATTGGTTCTGGAACTTTTAATTTGAACTGGTTTCAAACCAGTGTCTGGCTTCCTGAGTTCAGCTCTAAAAGAGCTGATGCTCTTTCTTACATCCTTTTCAGCTTACACTCTTCTGAACTTTAGTGTTTCAGTAAGTTGTGTGAGGAGAAGTTATCTCCATGTCTTTTTTCCCCTTATTGATTACTTGTTAGTTCTCAGTAAATTAGAGCTGAATTAATTTTGTCTTTTCAGCAAAGTGTTATATATAAAGCAACAATAAATGCTAGGCTTCATAAGATAGGGCAGATCTGGGAACTTTATATTAAATGGGAGAATTTTCATTGTGTTTTTGTCAGATCTTTTTTTTCTTACTTTTTCAGATGCTATTTAAATCTGTACTGAGCAAACTAATGCTTTGCTTCACTGTTTCTATATTAATTTCTTACACATGAACAGACTCAGTAGTAACTCATTTGAAATCAATGACAGAATTTGTATTGACTTTTAATAAGTAATGTGTCTGATTTACGAAAGAAAATGCTAATGGCTAACATTCTCCCAGTGATTTAAAGCTTTTCCTTCTCTTTCCTTAAGGAAAATGATCTATAGAAAAACAGATCTATAAAAAAAATTAGATCTTGGTATAAAAATAGATTTAGAAGGAGTTAAACCGTAGAGTAGCTGGCAACACCTTTAAATCAATGGATTTTTGAAAAAGAAATATTTGGAGATCATCCAAAAGGAAGATGTAGCAAAGGGAGTGAAGCTGGCAGATTGATAAAATTAATGTTTTAATCTAAATCGAAATAGTGACATATATCTTTTTAGTTTTTAGTTAAGTGAAAACATGTCATTCAGTCTAGTAAGATTTTTTAAATTGAGACATAAAGATCTCTCTTCTCAAAATCATACAATGATTAATTTCTAGTTTAAGATCTTATTTTTAGATTTATTTGGTGAGAAACTAAATACACCATAAGCAATTCACTTTGGGAAACCAACTAATTTTACGTATGGCATATTTTAAGTTTTTAGTATCCTTGTGTTTTGTTTTTTTAAAGTATAGAATACTGTGATTTCTACATTTCACTTTTGGCTGCAATGAGGTGCACTAATTAAGTCCATTTCAATATGCTGTCATTTCCTACCCAGCCCCCTTTGTAAAAGGGGAAGTATTTTTTATGATGTCCATGTTTTTCTTAGTGGTTTAGATTAGACTTCATTAGTGTGTTAGATTATTATTTTCCTCAGAGGAATGAACTCCATATCTTTGTCTCCGTATTTAAAAGAAAGCTTTCAAAATAATCAAAAGATTATTTTGTGCACTAAAGATGGGGTCAACTACAACTGTTATCCTCAGCTTTCCAGAGAGCAGAATTTTAGATGATTTTCATCGTTTGGGTGGGGTGAGGCATTTTTTATCTGATTTTTTTCCTCTGCTTAATTTTGTGTGCCCTAATTTGTTCATTGTTCACTGTACAGTGCATCATTTTAATGCAACATTAAAATTTCTCCAGTTATTCATAATAAGTTATGCATTGTACAGTGATCCTGCAGACAGCTAGTATGGAGCATGGAAAGGTTCTGACTGGTTAGCCTGACCTCTGGGCTCTGGTTCCACAGGGAATTAAGCTGAACTAAAAGCTCGTTGCTGTTGTAGGGGGAAAGGTTTAATTTCTCTCTCCTCCCTTCCTTGCAGTCTCACCACTTCCTCCTCCTCACGCCTTCCTGCTGGAATCTTTGCTCAGCTGATTTAGCTCTTTATCTCAGCTCTACTTCCTTGGGTTATTTTATTGCTAGATGCTTTGACTTATGGACAGGGATCTGAAAAGCACCCAAAACAATACAGTGTGAGACAAAAGCCAAGGCAAGGGAATGGAAGAGGAGGAGCTCCACTACTTGGAACCTCCCACTTGTAAATGTGCTGAAACAGTGTGGGGTAGCAGACTGAGCCTCTGTATTTAAGAGCAGTGAAACAAAGAAGCCAGTTGGGTCCTGCTGCATTAATTACTCAGGCTGTGCTAGGGCACATATTCAGCCTAACCAAGGTGGAAGTGCATGTGTGTTTCGCAACCATATACATATACAATGTATTTTCAATGTATGTGTCCCATATACATTGAAAAATGAGTAATTATGTCCTTTAAATATTTTTGCAAGTATAACTCACTTTAAACTACCATGAGACTAGTAAAGTTTCCTTCTTCAGTAGAGACAAGATCTGACTAAACATGATGAAGTCATTTGAGGGAGGTATGTTTGTTGACCACCTTGCAAGATTAAATCTTTAATAAGATCTCTGCAATAAATAAAGACCCTAACAGCTGTTTTTCAGCACACACTGGGCTTTGATCTTCCTCTTCATTTGATGGAAAAAGTATTTATATCTCTTGTATACTATTGTCAAGCCAGTCTGGCCTTTTCTTTTTTCCAATAGTTTTGTATAATTCTTACATATTTTTATTGCAGCATGGTGATTCAGTTAAGTGACAAGCATTACCAGTGGTACTTCGTAACATCTTTATGTACTTGCTGTAGAATTGTGTTGAGTTTGTTGCTTCACTTTCTAAGAACGAACAAATTCCCTCAATCAGACTCTTATTGTCTAATGCAGAATTGGTCTTTGAGGCTAAGTACCAACCATAGTATCAAAAGCCAGACTAGGGGAAAGGGCTTGCCACTCACTCCCTACTGCCTACTCTGACCTTGAGTTCAGCCATGTCATTGCTCTAACCAGAAATCTTTGCTATCCAAAGTAGACATGCTCTGACTCAAAATAGGTAGAAACTTGTTCTTCTAGATGTGAACAATAGTCAGGGCAGATCTGTGACCACTGGTCTTTGGTACTTAGAAGCAGCAAGCTGAGTCAAGGTGCTGTTTCGTACTGAGACGCTGAATGACCATCAAAGGTAAATATCGATTGCCTGATGCATCCTAGTCAGTCCAGTGACTTCTAGCTTTGCTAACAATAGTTCTGAAGCAATTCTTGCCATGTTTCTGCTTTTGCTGGATTTTATTTTCTTCTCTCTTCCCCACTTTCCTGTGGTAAAGTTTCATTTGTCTTAATGGAAGTAAATCCCATAACATTTTGAGTGCCCTGCTAAAAAGTGCTCATGTGCTCACACACTTGCACTGTGGCACTGATTTTCTTTTCCGAGTGATCTTCTCGTCTCAAACTCAGTAACAAAGACTGAAAATGTAGTAGAGGGATGAACATACGCAATATGATACAGACTTCTGTGTGATGAATGACAAAAATGACTGCAGAAATATTTCAGAGACTACATTCAATTGTTTTCTACCTTTTCAGGCTTTTTTTGGTCTAATCTTTGCAAGAAATATTATTTTTTATGCCAGAGGTGGAGAAACCATTGTGAGTTCTCTGATACGATTACTGCTGTGCTCAAGACAACGATGTCAGCTGGGAAGCCCCTGGCATAGCTGCTTGGTTGTCATAAAAAAAACCCCAAAACATTTCTCTCACCTGCCAGCATTATTTACTTCTTCTTCCATTTTGGAGACACTGGGCAATTTTCTGTTTGAAAAGCAAGTAAATCATGCTACAGTGTGAGAACAAGGCAGAATGATGCTGGTTATTTGCTTCTTTGTTACTGTTACATGAATACAGCCTCCCTCTGTGGATGGCCTCAAAAATTGGTCCAGGTGATAGATGTCAGCAATTACAGAAATCTGAGTTAAAATCCTGAGGAGTTGCACTCTGGTCTTCCTGCTCTGCCTTGAGCTACAGAACGTTGCTGCAGTGAAGACGTGGTCTTTATTTGCTGAGAGTGTTTATCCAGTGTCTCCATAGGGATTATTACTGTGTATTATTTATTTGGTAGAGTCATAAGGGGCAAGATCAAAATTCAGCACTAATGATTGGTGAAGTTAGATCCCTTCCCAACTGGATTACAATTTAAAAGGTAAAAATGTTAAAACGTGGATGAGGGAACTGAGAGAATCAGCATGGGCAGAATGAGAACCCAAAGAACAAAAACAGGGTTGTCAAGGACCTGGACGTGGCGAAGAATGCACAAGTCTCTCAGTCAGTGAGAGCTGAGACACATTTACAGGAGTATGTACGCTGCCATTACTTAGCTAAATTCTCTGCTTTAAACACAGAACAGAAAAGAGTTGCATTTCACTGCATTTCAGTGTTCATTTTGCACTTTTCACAAGGTGCCACTTAAAAAGAGTAAATGGACAGGTTCCTTGAGAGTGAAGAGTTAAACGTAGAAGTACAGAAATTTACGTGTGTGTATGTCAAACTTTCACACATGCATCTGTAAGCGTAGTGGATACATACGCGCTGGTAGGAGGCTTTCTTCAAACAGAAGGGGGAGTTGGCTGTTTGCTGAGAGATGCTATAAATGTAGATCTTTCGGAAAATCTAAAAATGAAATGGTGCTAGTGCAAGACAGCGTTTTGTTGAGTGAATGTTTAGTAAGACATCAATAGAGAAGATGAGTATCTTCTCAAATACTATATATAGCATTTATTCCTAAATTCAGAATCAAGTTCTGTTTGTGAAAATAGATCTTAACTGACAGCTGCTTGATTTTAATTGTGTGATCCTCTTTTTATAGGAGTTATGTAGGAAATTACAGGTTGTTTGCATCATCCTGTCTCTTGGAAAAATGCTGTCAGTTTCTGCTTTCGTGTGTGAACCTTCCAGGAGCTAATTTTTACCTTTGCTTTGCAAGTAAAGTATATACCTCGAAAAGAAATGGGATATGACCTCAAGCCACAGTTCAGGTTGGGTAGAAGGGAGGGAAAAACTGCAAGCAAAATGAAATGCCAGAAAAATAAAGCAAACTGAACTAAAGGAGATGTTTCTGGATTAGAGTTAGGTGAGGAACAGAACAAATAGGAATGATTGCCATGATTACTGAAGGGTGCAGCATATGTTGATGAGGAAGTAAATTTGTTCTTCTATTTAGTGTGCAAGTTGTTGATGGATAAGATCTGGTAGCACATCTTGTTCACTTTCCTCTTTCAGGCCTGTTCTTATCTTGGTATATTGCAGCCCTGGGGATTCCACAATTTCTTTTAGGTTGTTTCATAAATTAATATTTTGTACATGTCTTCAACCAAAATTCTTTATTTTTGTTGCTCTTCTGTTCTGTGCTACGGTCTATACTCTTACTCTGTTGGACAAGTGTCCCTCAGAGTGCAGGACTGTGTACCATATTGAGTTGTCAGCCTATCTTGAGCTGCCTTTCCCTGGCTCCTGTTGATCTTCAAGCGTAACTTCTATTATCATTAATGAGCACGTGTTGTCCCTCCCTTTGTTTCTGCAGTCTCCCAAACACACTTCTGTCACTATGACCCATTGCCCACTGACAATGTGTATTAAACATAAGATGCTCCATTGCTTGGACCCAACCCATCTTTATTTCTACTGCTCACTTTAAAAATTAAATAAATTGGCATTCTGTTTGGCAGAGCTTTGTCGCAATTTTCAGCCTTTCCTCCATCCCATCTGCTCCCCCAGCTGCTCAGTCACACCCTGCCCTCCATTTTCAGAGTGCCAAACTGCAGATAGATAAAATAGCCGGTAACTGTTAGTCAGGATGTGTCGCCTCCCTTCCCACTGTCCCATCTGCTCCTCGCTCTCTTTCAGCTTTTCACCCCTGCTCCTGGTTTTTTTCTGTCCCGTTATTTTTGGCAAATGACTGCATTGCAGATGACCCAGATTCAGGATATGTATTGGGGTGTTTGCTATTGCGGTAACGTGGTGATGCCTGGGGTTCAGGGGCATTGAAGAGTTGACCTGTCATTTACCTGAGCACATTTTCTAAAAGAAAGCATTTGAGGAGGGCTGGCACCTTTAAGATTGACTGGGTGGTATTCCTTCTGTCGAAAAGAGTAGAAGTTGTGAGAGGGGCTTATCCTTTAGTTGGAGTACAATGGAGGGTGAAAACTGAAGCTCAGAAAATTGCACTAGTGAAAAGAACTTCAAGGCTTTTTCTAGACTCTTTGCTGATATATATGAGAACACCACCTGTACCCCTCCTGTACTGGGCAGCTTTGCTCACAAACATTTTACCCATCCATGCCCTCCCCCCAAAAGTCCTTGTAAACCCTAAATAACAGACTATTGCAAAGAACGTTTAATTTCGTTTTTGTGACGTAAAGATGAGTCAATGTTGCATCAGATTTTAAGCATTGTTTGTCTAATAAAAACCTTGAGGAACTTGAAAGGATGGAATTATAGGAAGCACACTTAGTCTCCCTTCATACACTAGGAGAGGCAATGAAAGATAATGCAGGACTAGGTGTTATTTTCATGGTTGTTAATTTGCTCTATTTCTTCAACACAATAAATACTGCAGTTTCTATATCTTATTTGGCTGATAGGTTTGAGTGGGAGAGACTGAAGCCTGTAGAACAGATAGTAATAAAATATTATATGCTTTTAAAAGAAGAAATCTCTTCTAAAAGTTGTTCTAGATTATCTTGATCCTTAAAAAACAAAGGCAGATGAAAACTGAATAATTTAATCTTTAGTTTTACACTTTGTAGTATCAAGTATGTTTCATGTCACTCTGGTCATAGCATCTGACAGTCTTCTTCCACGGTGCATATGCTCACATAAGAAACAATTCAGCTGCTTCTCCAATTTTATCATATGCTCTTGTTTATCATGTGCTTGGATCATCAATTCTCTGGATGGGTAGTTCATAAAGATATAATTGTTGTGAATCTCTGTTTTACTCTATGAAGACAGACTCTTGCTTAAATTGCAGGAAATTTAATTCCTTTACATGGGACTTGTTAAAGTATTTTCAGTATAAGCAAGCTCGATAACGTCACTGACTTTATGGAGAAGTTTTCTTTAATCTGTCCCAGAACAGCTCTATAAATGAGATGTTTTGCAAATGCAACACATGTAGATGTTTTGCATCTTATGAGTGTTTGCCAAGAAGTTACCAGCTAATGTCTGTCAGGGGAGACTTCTTGCCACTTGTCGCTCTGTTGTCAAGGTTTGCAGCAAGGTAGAAAACATGCCGCTGTTCCCGAGCCCTCCCTAACCCAGTGTGCTGCTTGGGACCTGCTCCCAGAACAAGCCACTGCAGTTGGATTCGACTGCCCTCTAAATGACGAGCCTTTGGGATATGCCAAATCACCATGATGCCACCACTTTTGCTAGAAAAGGTTTAAGAGTGGTTGATGTAGGAAAATGTAAGATTGCTTCCCTGATAAAATACTGAGGGATCTGTTTCTGTAAAAAACTTCAGTGTGATATTGTGTATAGCACTGCCTGCTTTTGACTGCTGTACAGAATTCAGTCTTAGGTGTCACCTCAACATCATGGAATTATAGAATAGTTTCAGTTGGAAGGGACCTTAAAGATCATCTAGTTCCAACCCCCTGCCACGGGCAGGGACACTTTCTACTAGATCAGATTGCTCAGAGCTCCATCCAGCCTGGCCTTGAACACCTCCAGGAATGAGGCATCCACAACTTCTCTGGGCAACCAGTGCCTCACCACCCTTACAGTAAAGAATATTTTTCTAATACCTAATCTAAAGCTACGCTCTTTCTGTTTGAAGCCACTCTCTCTTGTCCTGTCGCTACTTGTGACTTGTACTGTCATTACCAGCTTCTATCTGGAAGACTGGATTACTTATCCTGGTCAGTTTTGCCCATGTTTTCTCTGTTGTTGGCTAGCTCTGAGAAATAAATGCATTTACCTGGACCCTCAATTTAATCTTTCTGTGCCATTCAGTGATATCATTGTGAACAATCCTGTAAAAATGCAAATTTACTGTCGGTAGCTCTGACGCTAGAGAGAAGTTCCTTTAAATTCTGCTCTGCTGCCTGGAGCTACTTCTCCTACCATGTTTGTGTATTTTGTGCTCATAGTGGTGTAATTAACTTGCATAGCAAATTAAATAAGTATTTTCTCTCTAACTCAAGATTCCACTCTGTCCTTTATCTTAACTCTTAATTCTCACCTAAATGATCTATTCTGGTGTATGTTGTCCTTCATCAGCTTTCTCAAGAGAACCATTATACAAGCTTCCCATTTCTGGCTTGGTTTTCTCTTAGAGGCTGAACGTAACGTGCATGTGTGAGTGGAAATGGATTTAGGAATGGAAATGTTTGGACTGTGCAATTTCTTTTCATGCTTGTCTTCCTCCTCCACTCTCAAACACATAAGATTTATTTGTCAAGGTACTCCACTACATGATAATACCATTTATTTTTGTAAGATGGCTGTAAAGGCTGCAAAGTTGGGAGAGCTCTGATGGCAGCCAGTTTTGCTAGACCAAACGGTGTGCAGAGGGAAATTTTTCTTAACATCTGGCAAAAATGTCTGAGGCTGATCTTCATGTACAGCAGGAATGGGTTTGGAATAATAACCTGAACTCCATTCCGTTCCAGGAAAGGTTGCTGGAGCCAGTGTTTTAAAATTCACCTTTTATGCCATGATGCATGCATTTGGGCTGAGTATCATGATAGTATATCTATTTTTTTGGTGTAGTTTAAGTGCTACAGTCCATTTATTTCACAATGTGTGGGTGAGGTGGGGATGCTGGTGATTACTAAAAGCAAAGTATGATGAAGTATTGATGTGAGATTATAAGATGGAGCATTGAGGAGGGATGCAAATCAGAGTTTCAGACAGGCAGCCATGGTTTCATTGTCATTTTAACACAAGGTTGCCACTCTATCTTCTGGCTGTATTTCCAAGAAGAAAGAGGAGAGAGAGAGAGAGACAGCTGTAAAATCCAGAGAAACACCACAAATCCATAGTATTTGTTCATATTGCTTTAATGGAGCGTATTGTTAAAAGCATTAAATGGCATAATTAGGAGTTGTGGGTGTGGAGGGTTTTTAAAGTTTGCTTTGATGTAAACAATTTGCTGTACATTCACAAAATTTACAAACTTGTAAATATTTAAATAAAATTGTTGTTATGGGTTATCTAGACCAATGTAATTTCTTTTTCATTGCTAAATAATGCTTCCAATATATTAATTTGAGCACACTATCTGCTTGGGTACTTTCCCAGTTAGCTTATTCTAAATGGCTTGAGATGTTTAAAGAAAGTTTTCTTTTTTACTTTCATAGCAGCTGAGAAAAATCTGCGTTGACATCAAAAACTGTCAGAAAAATGTTTACTGCTTTTTGGATCAATGGCTAGCCAAGCTAATGAAAATTAGTTACAGCAAAACCCAGTGAAGATTCAGTGATTGTCTAAACTGTGTCTGTCATAAACTGCTCCTTTATACCTTATAAATGGCTAAAGACTTTTATGGTCTATATTACATTTAACTTGCCTTGTTTAACATGCAGCACTTCTGTAAAAGGTGATGTACTATATGTGACAGTTTAATTTATTTTTTTTAGTAACACTATTCATTAAAAAAGAGGTAGCAGAGCTTTTTGAGCTATTTATGCTGTTTTAGTTGTACTACTTTGAGTTGCAAAACAGGCAAACTTTAGAAACTTAACAAATTTCATCATTACCTTGATAGAAAATGCAGTTAAACACCGGTTGTCTGCTGGGTTGTCCATCTCCAACTCTTTCTACTGCTTTAGCAGAGGATTTTTTTCCTTTTCTTAATTAAAACTGATTTTCCTTAGAGTTGACAAATAAGTTTGATAGACAAAGAGAGAGTGGAAGGTAGAGCTGATGATAGAAAATGCCCTATTTGAGCTGTAGATTAATTCAAGCTAGCATGATCATAACTTGTCCTTATTTAAACTTCGCTGTTAACGTGGATTTCATAGCAAGATTTCAAATGTTTAATCTGTGTGCCTACACTTACACATTCTGAAAAGGCATACATTTTTCATGTGTGGGACCATACATTCAAACTATGCCTTTCAGGAACTATGCCTTTCAGAGACAAACTTAAGCTGTCCTCTATGTGTGTGTGCACAGAAGGAGAATGTATTGGAAGTCCTTGGACAGCTTTGGAGATGTGAAGTACTAGAAAGAGAAAAAGTTCTTTCACTAGCTCAACTGTCTGTGTTTGTGAATATTTATATAATTGTTATATTCTCTACCTCTCTCCTATCATGCTCTAGTTTTCATCCAGAATTTTCAGAGAAAAATCTCAGTCTCTGTTTTCATACATAACTATTTTTCACAGCATTGTGTGGAAGATTGTCTATTGCTGTATTGTACATACTGACTGATACAGAGCACTTGTCCTTAAACCTTATCTGTGCTCATTTTTGTGCTGACTCAGACTAACTCATATACTAGATATAGTTCTGACCAAGGCTAATGTTCAATTTCCCAGAGATTACTTTGCAGTAATATGTTGAAATTGTATTTCTATGCCTGTAACTGTCATTTATTTGAAGATTTGTCTCTTTAAAATCTAGCAGTTGAAACATTTGTTTTGATGCTTACAGAGGGAGCAATTTGATTGTCTAGAAATGTATTTTTAGGTGTGTTTTGTGCATGTTTTCATGCTGTTTCAGGTATCTGAGCATGAATTCTGGTCTGCCCCTAGCTATTAAAGATTAATTACTGCTTTTTTTTTTGACACTGCAGTCACAAGACTTAATTTTCTGCAACGTCACCACTTATGAGATGAAGGCTGAGCAGTCCCTGATACTTCCCTTATTTTCCATACCCTGGAAAATGCTCATCACTTCACACAAAGCATTCAATCTTTTGTAAATTCAAGCACTATGTACAGAGGCTTTCAGCCTGGGACCACAGTGTACAGGATATTTTTCCTTGTCTAGTAATGAGACAATATTTCTTGGTGAAGTGCTGTAATGTCTTTAAATTTTCCTCTAGCAATTGAATAATGGAGAAAGCTAAAACTTCCTCATCCTTCTTTTACCATCTTCTTGCAGTCTCCATGCTGCACTCACACCTCAGGTGACAATGCAAAATACAGATTCAGAAAAATGTAAACTAATATGTGGTGGAGAGAGACCTACTTTATTAGTATCATTAGGACAACAGTACCAAAATCTGGATAATTATGCTTCTTGAACATGAGCAGCAACATTTGCACGGAAAAGAAAATTTAAGATTGCATATATATGTGAACCTATTTTTTTAGAGGTATCTATTTCTTAGGAGTCATTGCTATAACCAGATCTGATCTGATTCTAGAATCTTTCAGTGATGTCTTATTAATCAACAGAGGATTAATGACTTCTGAAGTTGTTGGATGCTGTTTGCTGTGTACTGAAGTGCTTTACTCTATATTGGGTCCTACTGGAAGTATCACTCACCCTAGAAGCATGTTGCTACTGTTCACATCTGTCAGCAAAAATTCATCAAGGAGCATATTTTGTAAAATAAGAATTAATCCACTGAATGTAAGAACTGTGTCCCATTCTGGGCTCCCCACAACAGGGACATGGACATGCTGGGTGAGTCCAGCCAAGGGACTGATAGTAAAGGGACTGAAAACTCTGCCATAAGAGGGGAAGCTGAAAGAGCTGGGTCTGTTCATCCTGGAGGAGAGAAGGCTCAGGAGAATCTTACCCATGTGTATATATACCCAACTACAGGCTTTTCCAAGTGGTATTCAGTGACAGGACAAAAGGCAGGGGGCACAGACTGAAATCCAGTTCAAACATAAAAAATCTGTTTAAACACAAAAAAATCCCTTTTATTGTGAGGGGTTGCCCAGCGGGGTTGAGCCATCTTCAGCACTAGGGATATTCAAAACCCAAACAGATACAGCCCTGAGCAGCTTTCTCTAGCTGAGCCTGCTTTGATCTTTCTAAGTAAACTCCAGAGGTCACTTCCAGCCATAACCATGATTCAAAACTGCTTTTAATCAGAAAGCCTTACTCCAACTTGAATGGCATTGGTGAGAGGTTCTATTAGATCTTTTAAAATCTTTGGAATCTGTTCCGTAAGGATTTGAACTTCTGTATGAGAGTTGTAATGGCAATGTCTTTTTCTGATGCTGCTTGAAAATTTGCAGGGATTGTCAACTTCATCTGCACCTTTTGTTTTGCCCCTCAGGAATGTTTCTTCTCGCCAAGATTTCGTCGTCGACTTCATGCTGTCCTAGCATCTGTTAGCACTTCAATGCTGATTTTATCAAATCTAATATTTCTTGGAGGAAATCAAGTTGGAAAAATCTACTGGAACAGGATCTTTATGGAAGGCAAGTTTATTTGTATGTGCTTTCTAGATAACAGAATGTTCCAAATGTTACCTTAGGTGGGCTGAGCCAGGTTTTTCTCTCAGAGCACTAACTGGGAGTTAATTTTTTTCTGGTCAAAGCTATCAAAAATCAGAGAAAATTTAAGTAACTTTGCAGGCCACATGACTACAAAGAAACGTTGCCTTTCTCCTATTCAAGGCCAGAAGGAGGGCTGTCAGGCTTCTCTGTCAAGTGAAATCACTGAAGATCAAGTAATAAATGTGTGACAAGTTACCAATTTTTTCCCCACTCTGCATTTCACACACATCAGTAAGGACAGGTGCAGTAAAGCTAACCCCATAGATTCTGTGGATGGTTAGTGGGTAAGATCTGCATAATACAGCATGATTAAGCAATTAGTGGCTTTTTTTTTTTTTTTAGTGAATGTGATTTCAGGCTGGGGACCTGCTGACTATTGAGGACAAGTGTGGGGACAGGGGCACTTGGGTGACAGTGTCAGCCTGTCTTGCTGCTGAATAAGCAGTATGGGACGTTGTGCTCTGAGCTGACTCAAGAAACAAGTTGAGCTTTAATTTTTTTGCCAGAGATGAGCATAAATAGGATCAGTTTTCTTTTTAGGTTCTTACTGCTGTCAGTCAAATGAAGATCTTGTAGAGGAATATTTCTTCCTCATGAGGGACGTAGCAATAGGCTTCTGTGCCTAGAAGTGCTCTCTTAAAAAGACCACCACTGTCTATTGCAGTGTTTTCTCCTCTTGTTCCTTTCAATGGCTCAGAAATCAGCTCTGTAGTTCCAAGATTCTACTTAAGCATCCCAAAATAGTGAAACTCTTAAGGAGTATGTTATGTATATGAGTGGAACAATTTATCTTCTGAACTAAAGGAGAAAAACCATTCCAAGAGCTTGAAGAAAGGAACATTTTTAGCATGAAATGTAGTGAAGCTTTTTGTTAATACTGGGCAGGAAAGAAGGAGTGCCAGTTTTTGGTCTTTAAAGCATAAAATACTTGTTTTCTGTTTTTTTGAAAGGCTTTGTTTTCTCTTAAATTGTTTCCTTCCAGTTATTTGGCTAATAGTAAAAAATAAGCTGAGACAAAAGGTTGAAAGTAAATGTTGACATCTCTTCTTATTTAATGAAAGGAAAAAAGGATTAGTGAAGTTGTCTATCTCAGGCTTATAGCTCCATACAAATTATTTCCACAATGCAATCCAATAATACAAAATGTGTATTATATGAGAATATATATATATCAAGAAATTATGCCTTCCTTGTTAGAAGGGTTAGTGGGTGTGCAGGGGTTTGCACCTGATGAAGGACAACGTTTTATCAAGTATAACAATGTTTAATTTAACCACAATCAATAATTTATTGTTTTTCTAGGTTTGTTTTTTTATTGGGGGGGTGGGGGTGTAGTTCTTTGAGCTATTCTTCCTGCACTTGAAGACATAGAGTTACTTAAGGATTAGGTACCAGTCATCTAAGACAGGAATAGGAAATTAGTTTAGTCATTTGCATCTTTGTTTCCGTGATGTTTTAATCAAATTAACTTTATTTTTAGAAGATGAAAGCTTTTGCTCCGTGCAGCTCATACTCCACAAGTAGAAATCCCAGTGTTTAACTTTGTGAGCTTTGTATGCCTCTATTATTTGATCTCTCAGATGACTGTGAGTGTATTGTTCAACTGCATTGTTGTTCTGACAACTCCCATGTACAAACTGAAACATTTGGAAAATTTTATTGCATCTACACACCTGATCATTGTGGTTTTCTTACTGTGGAACAAATGGGGTGAACTCTGATATCAGTCCAGGCTAGGGCATGAACCATGATCAAGAACAGCTCTGCAGTGAGAGACTTGGGGGTGCTGGTGGATGAAAAGCTGGACATGACCCAGCAATGTTCACTGGCAGCTCAGAAAGCCAAATGTGTTTTGGGCTACATCAGGAGCCTGGGCAGCAGGCCAAGGAAAGGGATTCTGCCCCTCTGCTCCCCTCTGGTGAGACCCCTCCTTCAGTGCTGTGTCCAGGTCTGGGGTCCTCAGCACAGGAAGGACATGGACCGGTTGAAGCAGGTCCACAAAAATGAGCAGAAGGATGGAGCACCTCTCCTATGACAAAATGCTGAGAGAGTTGGGATTGTTCAGCCTGGAGAAGAGAAGGCTTTGGGGTGACCTAATTGTGGCCTACCAGTCCCTGAAGGGAGCCTACAAGAAAAATGGAAAGTCCTTTTTGCAAGAGCTTATAGTGGCAGGACAAGGGGGAATGGCTTCAATCTGAAAGGGGGTAAGTTTTAGATTAGATACTCGGAACAAATTCTTCCCTGTAAAGGTGGGGAAGCTCTGGAACAGTTTGTCCAGAGAAGTTGTAGATGCCCCATCCCTGGAAATGTCCAAAGTCAGGCTGGATGGATCTCTGAGCAACCTGGTCTAGTGGGAGGAGTCCCTGCCCATGGCAGGGGGCTGGAGCTGGATGGTCTTTAAGGTCCCTTCCAACCCAAGCCATTCAATGATTCTATGATTGAGGGCCAGTCGAATCCAGAAGGACTATTCAAAAACTTGGTCTTCAGTTTCAACTAAATTTAAGTGCTGGTCTGTAAGAGAGGCAACAAAAATCTACATTTGGAGTGTGCAATGCTAAAAGCTAAAGTTAAATAAATTGCAGTCTGCACTGTTCTGGTGGATCCAATTCATCAATATTTACAGACACTAAACACTACAAATATGTACTCTTCCATCATTCCTTTGTCAGCATGAGAACAGATGAGATGATCTAGCTACTTGGCTTGAACCCAAGCTATTGTCTTCACATTTATAAAACATTCAGTGGGGATGTGCTTGCCCTGTTGGAACTAAGGGCGGTGGTGGTGGGTGGGTGTTCTGTGAGGCAGGAGGGCATTTGTTTGGGTTTTTATCTTTGTACTTAATTTCTAGTGTGATGCAAGCAATATAAAGTTCCCAAGAATGAAGATTTTGTTTTGTGCATTATGATTCTGGAGAGCTTTGATTAGAACAGATGTTGATATTCTGTCATTGACTTGTGGAGAACAGTCTAGAAATCTGCCAAAGGACCCCCAGAGCTCTTTTGTCCGTAATGTCCAAATCAGCGTCCTTTCACTTGGTAGACAAAGCAATGTTACAATGTCCAGTACATTACTGAGATCTGCTAAAATATGTATCTAGTTGCTTTGAGTCAGTAATTGTTAGCTTTGGGTCAAGAAGAAGGAAGGTATTCTGTGAATTTCAGGTTAAAATATTAGAAATAATATTCTCAATTTAAAAGCTTTTTGATCTCTTCGAAATTTGCCTTGGTTTAGGAAGCCTAAGCAGGGTTTTGCACCACTGTAAAACAAAAGAGTAGACATTTGCATTGGGAGGACATCTCTATGTTCTCAGGAACCCACCAGCAAGACTTGAGATTGGTTGACAGAGGTGGCAGAAGTCTCTGCAGCACTAGTGTGACATAAAATCCCTCTGAGGTTGGGAGTAGGGAGATGTGGAAATAAAACCACCCACTTGTGCACGATCAGCTGCAGAGCAGTCGGTTCCTTTCCCTTGTTCAAATCCCACAGAATTATGTCTATAAAGATGTGTGCTTCACAGTTTGTAAAGGTAATTGGCATTTGTAGATCTAGAACTAGAAAGTAGTAGACCATATATGCTAAAGTCCAGGAATAAAATGCATCTCAGAGCAGAAATCAGATCTGCAGGTTTAGGTGCAACATAAGATGTTGAGTGGCATTTTCAGGTCTGTCAAGTAAATGAACCTCAGAATATCAGTGTTGTAAGGCCCTAAATGCCCAGCCTACAGCACTTCACAGTCAGAAATTAGCAGTTCTGTTGCATAATACTGAAAAATAGTGTTTGAGGAGCAGCTTCCTGCTAGCATGTGTGTGACAGTGATGCAAATTTAAACCAACAAGCTCTTAAAAGAAAGTTTTACTGAAGTTTAAGATGTATGAAATGCACTTCTAGTTTTGCTCTTTGATTACTGGAGAGGATCTACTCTATTCTTTTGCAAAGACCAAGTATTGTAAAAAAATCTCTACAGTTTTCAGAGAGTGGGGAAGAAAAGATATGGATATGAAAGCACTTAAACCTCAGGGCCAGCACAGTCAGTTCAGGGAGAGCCATGCAAGAGGGATACTTTTGTTATCAAAGCTTTGTGGATTGCATTTTAGGGACAAGATCTAGATGAAGTTTCCTGAGGTTCTTATTTGACGGATACTTGAACTGTTTTGAAGTGCTTTGGCAGTGCTTTCCACAGTTCCCATACCAAAACAATATCTGATATCTGAGCATGTATTCTTTAGTATTTATTTTGTTTTTGCTCGTGAAAAGTCGATTTAATTTGTCTGGATTTAAAAATAATTTTGTGCATCATTAAAATGATTGGTGTCAAAATTATGAGAGCAGAGGTCTGTGGGTCTTATGTGTATAAATATTTGTTCTCAATTTTGTTCTGAAAATTCTCTCTGTTCTTTCCGTTCAAACTAGCCTTAGTGCTTGTTTCTAAAACATAATTTGGCCCTGTTATTTGCAAAGAAAGAAGTTTCTATAGCAAGCATTTACTTTGATCTTTCTTTAATCTTTCTCATTTTCTCTTGAGGGACAGTGTCACAAATGTCTAATAAGAAAGTAGGAGAAATATGTTCTATGTAACAAATAATTTTTAATCTTGTATTCTCCATAATTAAGTAATGCTTCATGTCAAAATGAGATGCTCCAGCAAAGAGGGTTCTCCTTGGAAGGGCTCACTCCTGCAACCAGCACTGTGTAGTGCTTTTGATTAAGAGACTGAAATATTTTATCAAGCATGGATGAAGGAATTAGGCTGGTAGGGGACATAAGTGTATTGGGTGATAAAAGTCTAAAATTCTTCCTGGTCTTTTTCTGGCGTACAAG
The DNA here is from genome assembly GCA_013397155.1 of Irena cyanogastra. NCBI lineage: Eukaryota > Metazoa > Chordata > Aves > Passeriformes > Irenidae > Irena > Irena cyanogastra. Next base: position 834,907 of record VWZV01013902.1, on the reverse strand, counting down.
GAATAGAGTCCAGACCAATGAGGAAAACACACGGTACATTTCAGATGTATTTTACTTTGAACAGCTGTCTGAAAATTGGACAGCCATGATTTAACTTAACTGTAAACCAGTACTTTAGCTATCCAATTTACCTTGCCATGTTGTGAGGAGTGCCTCTCTGGAGGGCAGTTCAGCCCATGTACATCTGTCTTAGCATGGGATAAGATGCATTGTCACTCTTCACTGCGTTCAGGGGCATTTTGTACACCCTAGTTTAGATTAGATTGAACACTCAACCTTTGAGAAAGTGTGCTTTAGTGGACATCCAGCAAAGACTGAATTTCACCCTCAGTTAGGAATGATTTACTGCAGGGGTACAGGACGGCTGGCTGGGCAGAAGTCCTGCAATGAAGAATGTCTGACTGCTCTACCAGATTGTGAACTTGGTGCATCTACGGCATCATACCACCTACAGCAAAAATAGACCTTGTGCAAAGATGCATTGACAGCAGTACAAAATGCATAAGTTAACTTCTTGTCCTACATGATGTTCTGAAGTCTGAAGTTAAAATATGTACATTTTTGGTTACTGCAGTTTAAAAAAGCAGTAAGCTGACAAATAGGGAGTAGGAAATACAACAACACAATTGGAAGTCAAGAGCTGTGATCCTGAATGAATGATATTGTTATGTTTTGAGAGAAAAGTATTAAAGGGAGAAATGGATACATAAAAGTTTCTGCAAATTAAATTTTACCAAGATATTCTGATCACCAGTGGGGTCAGGAGAAGGGGAAAAAACCCTATAAAATGTAGCAAGTAGTTGCGTTTGGTGATCCTTGTGGGTCCCTCCCAGTTCCAGCTGTGGATATTCTACGATTCTATGACATTACCTAGGTAAACTGTTGGATTGCCAACTTCAAGGGACAGTCTCCAGGTAGACAAAAATCTGTCAAGCAATGTAGAAAATACTGACTTCATCATGATGTAGGAGTAATCTCTAAATTGCCTCCAGACCCATTCCAAGCCCTATTTTCAATAGGCAGTTCATCAGCAGTTAGAGATGTTTAAAGCAAAACTAAAATTTATTTCTCCATGTCTAATATTTGTTCACTAATTGAAGATGATGATGCCTTTATTTAGCCTCCAGTTTTCCCTTTTGGCTTGCTTTGAAGCAAAATCATGTCCTATGCTAATCAGAATGCAGATAATTGGTTAATTTATAGGGAAAAGAAAAGATGTTCTCATTAGCACCTTACCTACTTTACAGAAGCAGAAAGCCTTTGGACTTCTTCCCAGCTATGCAGCACAGCAATCTTAGATTGTGTTTCACAGGGCACCTTTGGTACTGATTTGCAAGTGGGAATTTCCACAATCATGACATACAAGATTCAGAGGTATGAGTGAAACAAAGAGTTTGGTATAACACATTTCATGTAACATGCCTAAATGTGAATTTTTTAGGCTTACTTTGGCAGAAAGAGTAGACTATTATCTTTTGATATTAAAATAAAATTATGCCAATTGGTAATTACTCTGTATCACAGGACTGAAAATTATTCTAACAATCTATATTTGTTTCATTTTATGTAAATCACTTAGTGCATGAGTTGAGAAATGCAGTGGTATCAGCATCTTTCAAGGCATTGTGCTGAACTATTGTTGCCTTTAGAAGTTTTGCCCTTGGTTGTGAAAACAGTGAAATTAGGTTGTTACTCTACAAAAACTCATTTGTGTATTAGTAGTAGAGATGCCTAAGTTCAACATCTAAATAATTTAAAACTATGAGTTACGTACTGTGCAGCTCCGCTGCTGTGTGAGATGTCAGTAACAAAAAAAGATGAGAGATTCCTGTTATTGTATGTTTGAGTCTGGCTCATGCAAGATCATGTCTTCCCATCAGGTAAGTTGTTGGCTGTGTGCCTTATGTGCTGCAATAAGGAATGTGGGTAGAAGGCCTCAGGATAATCAGTTCATACAACCTCATCCTTCAGAAACTGAGTACTGCTAGTTAGATTAGGTCATAGATTTAGCACATTTTAAGAGCTGAGGGAAGAGATGAAGAAAAGTACTTAGAACTCATTGTTCCACAGGGTTTAGATGGACATCTTAGTTCTGAGGTGTTCACAGATAATATACAGCAATGTCTTAGGAGCCATATTGCACATAACAACTTCTGAAATGGGTTGCAGTGATAGATGTAACTATCTAGCTATGAAGGGGTATAGAGGTGCATGAGGAATGAAATCATTCATCAAAGGAACTCAAAGGAATCCAAAAAACTTTCCAGCTGGAGCATCCCTGTGAGTGTCTTTGCTGTCTATTCTTTGCATCTCTTGCAAGGTCTTTGCTCAAATTTCTTTGCAGCTGAAAGAAAAAGGAGAGTTTCAGATGGCCCTTGTTTTGGTTTGGAAAATTCTGTTGTAGAGTAGCTGACATATGTATGGTCTTCCAGCATTCTTGTTCCTCCAGATTTTCACTTTCAGTGAGAAATCCCACTTGCTGCTGTTATGCAGAAACTTACTTAGGGTAATTTTTTCCAAAAATACTTTTATGAACATTATATTGATGAATTGCATAATTTAGAGTAATATTGCATAGTGGCATAAATATTACTGAATATGTCACATTTTTCTAAGTGATTCATTCTTCTTGATGCACAAAGGAAACTTGTTTTCACAATCATTTATGTGACCTTGCTTAGTGGGTGCAGTTCATTGGGATGGGAACTGGCAAAATACCAAGAAAAATTAATTTTGGTCTGCAGCAATAAGGAGGCAGTATTTGGGGTTTTTTCTTGTGCATCTCCCAAAGGATGACAGCTCTTATACAAAGCTGTGTATAAAAGCAAATATTAACATATTTTTGGGGGGCATTTTCTTCAAAGTTGAAACAGTAAAGTATATTCTGCCATTTTCGGTTGAATCATGTTGGTTTGAGCCTCTGTTCTATGTGAAAATTGTTGGAGCATTGCTATGTTTAAATTCAACTCTTGCTGTTTAATTTCAATAGCTTGCCATTTGTCTTTAGATTCTTAGGACCTGATCCTGCAACCAAATCAACTCAGAAAGATCTTTCTATCTAGAAAGTTCCAGAACATGTGCAGACATATCTGCTGGGATCAATATGATTCCAAGTCAGAATCAGTCATAAGGAACCTATATTTCATATATCTTATTTTTAAAAGCCTTTATTTTACATAGTGCATGTACAAGTGAAAAAAAATGCAGGGCAATCCACACATGACTGCACATAGATTTCACTGTTGTCCATTGTGCTGCATCTGATTTACAGAATAAACTGCTCTGCACACAGAAAATGGAGAGTTGTTCCTACATCATGCTGCCTTCTTCTCAATTTGCAGCTCTTTCTTAAAAATACAAGTTTGCTACTTTTTGAGCTTTGCTGATCACAGGCCAAAGGCCCCCAGATTTTCAATTATTTTGGCAAGGTTCATACAGCCTTTTTTAAATTATTGTGATGTTGCTAGTGAAGTATAGTATGGTATGATGAACAATTGTTGTAGTAAGTTGACCAAGTCCATCTTACAGATGTAACCTTGCTGGTAGCAACATGCTTAGTGTGGAAGCTGGAATGAATGATGCCACCAAACAGACTTGTTCTGCTCATGTGGCAGGTCAGCATGTGCTGGTTTAGCATAGTCTTTCAGGGTCTGAAGCAGTTTGAATGTGTGGGCTCTTTATGCCTTAAACGTAGCATTTACATAAAAAGAACAAAACCAGTTTTTGTGTCAAAAAGCTTGAAATTGCCATGACCTCATGACTGCTCATCAGTGGGTAATTTAGCTTCGCCTTGTCATTCCCCTGTATTTTTGCCATACACAGCAAAAGCCTCACAGGGGACCAAAGTAACATAACTGGGTGTAGAATACTTCAAGTGCTGTTCTATTGGTCACTGTGCTTGTTGGGGAATTTATACATGAATGAACTCATAGTTGTGGTGGCTGTATGTATCTGGTTAGTAAGAGACATTATTTCGGCTAACATGCTCAACAATCAAGAAGAGTTTTCTGAGGAAGGATGTAATCTCTTTCTTTTCCTATATTCAGAAATTTCCAGGAGTCTTGTTCTGTCTTGTCATTGAATCCTGTTTCTTTTGTCTGTCAGCCCCTTTCATTTGTCCTCAGATTTGAGCTAGTCCTGACTTGCACTTTTTTTTTCCAAATGCTTTTTGAGAGAACAGTTCCCACACACAGAAAGTAACCTTCTCACAGCAGGAACTGGAACACCAGCTGTATTTGGCTTTGCAATCATTGAGACTTTCATGACAACTTTCTAAGTTGTTTATTTACTGAAAAGTAATGTTAAAACAGCATTGTGGTATTCCACAATTACTGCCACTTGGAGCCTGCTAGATCAAATTTTCTCAGCTTAAAAAAGACATCTTTTTTTGCCCCAAATGCCAGCCCTGCATATCAGCTTGAGATGGAGAATTCTAGCAGTGTTCATTCTGGTTCTTGCACCTCTAGCAGCGAAGTCAGAGATGAGAACAACCCTCTTGTAAAGATGCATGGGCCGCAGAGGAGGCTGATCTTTTCCTAAAACTAGGGTTCCCTGTGCACAGGCGTGACAAGCAGTTAAGAGCTAATTTTTCTCACTAAGGAAATCTGAGAGGGTTTTTACTATGCTATAGCACAGTTCTGCTGCATTTTTACACTAATGCTGGTTTGCCTGTGATTTCATTCTAGGTTCACAAGAAAGAATTGTTGTCGCAGACTACTTTAGCATCTTTTCTTTTTAATCTCTGAATGAATTTATTTCAACCATCTTTAAATATCTGCTGCTTTAAAGAAAAGAGAAGCTAAAAGTTCAAGAACCCAGAAAAGAATGAGTTTTTCAGCTTTGTCTTGACTATTGGGTTTTGGAATAGGGCTTATTTAGTGTTTGGGTTTTTTTAAGAGGGAGAGAGCAAAGCCTTGTATACGTATTTAATAAAATTTATAGACTTGCACCCTTGTAAGGGCTGACAGTTCTGCAAAATGACTTCTGCCTCATGTAATTCCATTTACTACTAAATTGCATGCTGGGACATGTTTTCTTAAGGCACTTTGCACCAGCCAGCAAAGACCTGAAACTCTGCAGAGCTGGGATTTAAGTTCGTGCTAAACTTGGAACGTAGCAAACTTTATGTGGACATTATCAAACCCTATGAGAAACAGCACCGTATGGTGGAACACACAGCTCTGCTGTCCCCAAGGAAGCACTGTGAGGCAGAAGTGTGTCTCCTTCCTAAACAGCTGCATTTTTTTCCTCAGTGCTACACCAGTCACTGATAATCTTACTGTTTAGTGTGTTACCTGTAAAGGGTGGATAAGCAGAGAGGCATGTGGCTCTACTACATTTTTAATCTCTTTGGGCACTGTCTTCCCCTGAGAAAATGGAGAAATATCTGTTGTCTCCTAAAACCTTGGTTCTGTCTCCTGCAGAGGCTGCACCCCTGGGACATCATGCTCTCTAGTGCTGTCATGGGAGTGACTTGTGATGACCATTTGGATACATGAAGTGCATGGTTCAGGTCTACTTAAGTTCTGTGAGATCAGATAGAATTAGAGTACTAAATGGGACAGTTCCCAGAATTGACTTAATAATCCTAGAAATACTACAATTTTCTGTTAGTGTGTGTACACCCATTTTTGAGTAAGAGAATGTACCTGACATATTAGGCTAAATAAATGCAAGAAATATTAATGCCTTAAAGCCAGTTTTAGAGTCAGAGATCATCATAAGCATTCCTAATTATTGTTACAAATTACATCAGATGCTTGCAGTTCATTCTGTAGTGAAATAATTATAATTTTCAGAGCAGAGAAATTCCTCAAGAATGTTGCTTCCAAGAAAGTAATGGATTTCAAATACTAGGGTAGTTTTTATTTAATAGACTGTCTTCCATTTTATCTTTCTCATTTCTCACTTATTGCTTCTAAATTTCCTGATCTGAAGCCCAGTAGTGACCTGTTGGCTTGTGGCTGTCCTTGTAGGTGTTGAATTTTCACTGTTGGTAGGTTAGCTTAAAAGCCTGTTACAAATGTCTTGGCTGTCCACGCTTTAACAAGATCCTTTTTACTTCTGACAGTTGTTGAGATACCTGACAGAGATTTTATGCAAATCTCTGTCAAGCTGCCAAACTTGTGTATTCCTGTCCATTCTGTGGGCGAGCAATACACGGTGTGAGTCACTTGAAGCTGCAGAGCAGCACACCTGTGTTTAGGCATCTTAGGCAGAAAATATGCTCTGTTGTTAATAACTGATTCATAATTGATTTTTCTTTTAGAGCTACTTCCTTATTTTTGCAGCTTGCATCAAAACTGGTAAATAACTTGATAAGTTTTTTGTGTTATTAGTATTCATCCTCCTAGCCACGTAAGAACATTGGATTATTGATTTTTATCCATTCTGCCCTCTTTCTTGTGGTTTTAATAGACCCACATCTAAGCCCTCTATCAAATATAATAATCCATCTGCAAATTCTAACTTGGGCTTTAAAACAACCCTTGGAGAAGAGTGATTTCTGTTTTATACTAGAGTATCCATAAGAACTCTCCCAATGGTGGGACTTTTATGTCTGAATAAATATTTATCTTTCGTCTAGATTGAACAAAATCTCAAATCCTTGTACTTGTGTGGAGTGTTGTTGTTGAACAGGGTTTTTCTTGCTCTTCAAAAATAGTAGCAAGGTGTTACTGAAGTAGTTGCATTGTTCAGAAGGAAAAACATCTTTGGCATTGAAAGAAAACTGTAGGTACACTGTTCCATTACCTGCAGGTTAATATGTATCCTGCAGTGAGAAATAGTTTGCAAATAATTGAGAATGTTTTAAACTTGAATCTTCTGACTATAATGCTCTGCCAGTCTCTATGTCTATTATTTATAGTGAAGGTTTCTCCTATTTAACAACTAGTTTGCATGTAAATAGTTGAAAACCAGCTTATCAGAGAATCTCAATGTTGTCTCAGTTGCTATTACCTTTGTTTTAACATGGTTAAAACATTGATCCTTTTTCTAGCATATCTGTTGCACATAGATGTTACATACTTACATACTTAAAATACTTACATACTTACATACTTACATACTTAAAATGTTACATACATACATACATACATTATATATATATCACTTCACTGCTGTGTATAAATGCTGCTTCAGATATATTTTTACTGCAGCAAGAAGGAAATATATTTGCAACAATGTAATCTTTAAGACAGGGGCACTATTCATAACAGCTGAAGTCTAGCTTGTGGATATCTTATTTTTCACCCAGCATGGAGACAAGTGACCATTTGCACATTTCTGGCCAAATGGCACGTTTAAATCTTTTAAGAACTGTTGACCTGTACCAATGTAGAATATGAAATGCTGAAAAACTCTTAGAGAGTTGCTAATAGTACGTACAGACTTTCACCTTAGCTTCAGTTTATATTTTTCCAGGTCAGGAGCATCTGAGAGTTTGTACCACTTGATAGTTTTTTCTGTGTCTCTGATACACAGCTAGGAAGAAGGGATTGGAGAAAGTTGCTGTTATTAACACAAACTCAGCAATATCATGGTGGGTCTGCAGACTTTTCTAGAAGTGGAATAAGCTTGGAGACTGAGCTCCTGCTCTTTGTCAATAGTTTGATCACTTGACACCAAAGTAGCTTTCATAAAAGCTATGAAAAATGTCCAGAAAAATGTCCGTCATATTCATCTAGATGTGCCAGGAGGAGAATTTGCATGGGGGTTTGTATATTAGTTAGAGGAGCAAAAGCAGTGTCACTCTAGCTTATTGTATTCCAACCCTTACTAAATATATCCAAGCAGAATGAGATTTTCTTTTCCATCATTTTCTTACCCAGAGTGTTACCATTTCATCAGATGTAACAGGAGATCTGCATCACTAGTACAGGAAAGTGCCCTGTAAGACAGCACATAGAGCCAAAACAAGGACCCTCAGGGTAAAACCATCACTAGAGTCCTGCTGGGAAACCATCAGTAGCCTCCGGAAAGCTTCTTAACATTATTTGACTCAATATTCTATGAGAGAAGGCTGCTGTATTTAGTATGTTTTTGGTGTCCACATTCCTACAGCCCTCATAGTGTTCACTGAGGTGTGTAAACACTATTGTAACCAGTTTAATACAATCTTCACAATGTGATTTGGCCAGTGTTGCATATTAAATTAGTGACACAAGTAGATGGAGAAATCAGGAGTCTTGGGTCCTATTCATTAAATCCTCCTTCCATGAAGACTTAATGGGTATAGTTTGAGCTGTGTAGTTAATATTTTGCAGCAGACCAGCCATGTGATACGCTGATAGTGGCTCACCTTTCCAGTCAAGAGGAGGAGTTGCATGCTAAACATGGAGTGTCTGTATTCATTTTCCTTGGATGAGCATTCAGAGAAACAGAGAAAGCAGTAATTGTTAGTTAGATGGGACTCATTCAAGTTTTACAAGCAAGCTGTCGCTAAAGACACTCAATAGTCTTTTTAAAAGTGCAAATATTATTTCACCATTGTGTCAGACCAAGTTTTAGTACATTGCCGCACTTGAAGGTCAGTATTCTTGTGGTACTAGGTATCATGGTGGCCTCCAGAACCAGATGCTCAAGGCAAAAATGCATAGGGAACGGTCCAGGTCTGGAGAGTTCAGGACAGCAACACCTTTCATTACAGTGAGAGCTATTGAAATTGAGATCAGTGAATGTGTTGCTGACAGTGACTGCAGTGAATGCCCTCATGCATAGGGGAGGACATAAATGCTGGGCTGTACTTGGTGGTGCATAATGTTACACCTCCCTGAAACAGCAGGATTTAATTTCTCTTGTGGAACTGAGAAAGAAGTCATTATTCCTTTATCTTACAAATACCTGTTGGGTCTCTGCACTTTTCTGCTGTTGACAAAGGTCTCAGATATTTTGGCTTAACTACAACTAAAGTGTGAGAACAACAAAAGACAAACACTAATTAGTATGCTTTTGACTGCTGTTCTGAAGAAAAGGAGCTGTATTCTCAGCTTCTTCTTGAGCTCCAATGGAGATTAAAAGAAGGCAATGGCTATGAGGGAGGACTGAAAAAAAAGAAATGGAAGCAAGGCAGATCCAGCCAATTTTTCCACAATGTAAATTTATGCAAAATAAACCTTGAAAAGAGACCTTTATTGAACCTACTCCATCTTTGCAGATTTCCTCCCTGGCTTTTGCGTAGGGTCTCACTCTTTGCTTGGAGAAAAGCTGTTGTTCACTTCCTCTTACTGGGCTGGTTTGTGGAGCAGAGTCCTACTCCAAAGTAACACAAGGAACATGGATGGCATATCATGCAGCGCAAGGTACCAGTGGGATTAGCAACTGGCTGCAAGAGCACATTGTGTTGAATCAATAAGTTATACCTACTTAAAAATGTAATGCAGACCAACATTTTTAATTTGTAAAAGCAGAGTTCAGATTCACATCTGCCTGTGGCTGCATTAGCTTGTGTGGCTGCCACTGACACAGCTACTGAGGATGCCCCCAGCAAGGTGCCTGATCTTGACACTGGAGGGCAGCTCACACAAACTGTGGAATTACCAGCCTTTTTCTTGGTTTTTTTTTTGTTAGAGGGACTTAGCAATCAAAGCTCACATGCCCATTAGAGCTGGAAACAGAGCTTTTTTTTGTCCAGGTTGTTTCTCTTAAAAGACATTGGATGGACAGGAGACAAACAGCTCCTTGGACTCTCCAGTAATGAAGACAACTTTTTCCTTGGTGATAGAGGTTAGAACAGCTGTAAAGCTTTTATATTTTCTGCAGAAATTTTGAACAAATTACAACAGCTGTCAGCAGGCTGAAGATTGCAGCATGCAATAGATTCTACTGTAATTTAATGACGTCCAGCTAAGGCCTAGGAAAGATGTAATGTCCCTTACTCTGGCTGTGCTACCTCTGAGCATTTGTTCTTTTACTTGATTTGTAAACCAAAAAATACTCATTTATCATGTTCAGGATGACTTTTTCTTTGCTAGTCCACCATTTTGAAGAGGAACATCGGAAAGTATAACACCTTTTAGATGCACTTCTCTTTCATTTACCCTAAAAAAAATCAAAACACTTAGAAGAAATCAAAAAGTCCTTGCCTACAAATAGTGTCATCTGGAATAAAATCTAAGCCATATTCAATCATCTCAAATTTTTATAAACATATAATGTCGTTGACAATGTTCCCCCCTGTATGTTCTTTCCCTAATTCCCTGAACAAATAAACCAACCAGCCAGCTAGTGGGTTGAGACTTTATTATCATTATTGTTATCAGAGCTGACTCAAGAAAAACATACATGAGTCTGACTTCATCAACACCTACGTTTTACTGAAATACCGCAAGGCATTAGTGGAACTTTGTGTTTAGCAGGCACTCTACTTGCAAGGCATGAAAGAGGCACATTGCCCTTATTCTGTTATTTTGGTCATATTTTAATCCTTTGAAATCCTTTTTCGGAGTCATTCCCAGGGAAGAATTAAAGGCTTGATTACTTTGTGACTACTTTTATTTTTGTAAATTCTTCTTTTGTGGATCATCCCTTTTGACTGTTTTGGGTTTTCCTTGTGGTTGTTGAAAGGCATCAGGATTCACTCAGGGCTAGAGGATGTGTGATGGCTGGTCCATCACTCTTGGCTGACTTGGCATACTGACACTAATATTACTCTGCAGTAGCTGTCACAGATCTGTTTAGGATATCATGATGTTTATGGGTCAGCCCCTCCCAGTATCCAATATCCCAGGTCCCAATATCACCCTAAATATCTCCTTGATACAGAAGAATCAGAATAGTTTGAGGACATTAAAGAGCAAACTGTGGGAAGAGACTGAGTAGCATACAAATAATTAACAAAATTACTTACTTGGCACTACTGGCATTGTTTTTTAGGTAATGCGTTCAGGAGAAATCAGTAATGGGATTTAAGAAGCACAAAAGGAGATTTCAGTAGAATGAATTACATTCTCAGAGGTGATACCAAATATCTATAGATATTACAGGGAAGATTTTTGTGTGAAGCACAAATGGCATACTCAGATTTTTAACTCTATTGAGCACTGGATTGGTGCAGTATCTGTTGAAGATGGTAGTAGTGCTTTGCATTGCTTTCATCATTCACCCTGTTTTTGTTGGGAAGTAAGTTTCCCCCCTGTGCTGTGTTAGAAATAACAGGACTTCATTAGTCCTTTGATGGCTGCTTGAAGAAGCTGATAATTTTATAGCACCTGAAATTATAAATCTCATTCATCACCAAATTTCCAGATAGTTTTATTGAAACAAACAGTACCAATGTGAAATCTTCAAACTAGTATGCCCACATGTTCAGTAGTGCCGCAGAATGTACTATCAATATTTCATTAAAAACCATCTGATGTGATATGGCCTCAGTTGCAGTGGGGTGATTTCGAAATTTCCGTTTTTTAAATTGAAGTATCTACCCATGCAGAATTGGTTTGAATACAGCTATCTTCCCATTGACTAATGGAGGAGGGGGAAATGCTTGCCTGATATCATTTTACTGTAGGCTAATTTCAGGTGAAGGAGATAAAGCAGATTTACTTTGTGAGAGTAGTCCAGTTTCGAAGAAGCTCTTGTGGCTTTCATAAAGAGAGGCTGATTGAACATTTTGGTTTACGCTGAACAGTTTAGGAACAGGTTTGGCTATGGCACTGTTGGCATCAGTTTTACTGAGCTGGAGTAGGAGTACTCACGTGGTTATTAATGCTTTTGCTTAACTGAAAGGAACTGAAAACATACCTTTTCATTAGACCATTATTAATGTACAGTAGGAATGCTCCTTTAGGAAAAGGAGCATTAATAGGCATTGAATATTAGCACTGCTATAACCATGATCCAAATAGATGTATATGTTTATAAACACACAAAACGTTGAACTGAAATGGCTCTGCCATTTTTCTTTTTACTTGCCATAAAATGAAGGAAAACTCATTAGGTAGCTACCACACACTAATTTATACACAGCGGCTTTTCAGGGTTGATCAAGTGTCTGAAATTACCTGTGTGCTTTAGTCAGGTAGAAGTTTCCCTTGAATATTGTCTGAAAAATTTCTTAATGCTCAAGTTTTCACACAGAGGAAAGGAGTGTTAAAAAGCTGAAATTGTTTTATGAGATGCCCTGGGGAAACCTTCCTACACATAACTTTGCTTGAAATTGATATACTGGAGCTGCTTTTTAAATTTTGTTGGTTTTGTGTTTGGTTCAATTCTGGTAGCTGTAACCTCCTGCCTTAGCAGTGCCCTCTGTGTCTCCAGGGGAGCAGTGGCCAGAGGTGAGTTCACTGGGCACCTTGCTGTTTCCTGATAGCTTACCTGAAATGTTATGGATGTATTCCAGGATTTCATCTTTTTCCTTTATGAGAGTGATTAGTTTTCTGGATTTATCTCTTAATTTGTCATGCTACCAATTTCTGTTTCTTAAAATAATCATTCTGTTGCAATGCTTCTAATTTCAGTGATTATTACAGCTCATCTGTGTCGAAAAGTAGTGGCAAAATTCCAAACTAAGGAGTCTTTAATTTAAAGTGCCAGAATTAGTACAGAATAGCATATTCCTGGTCAGCATTACTGAGCAGAAAGCCTCTCCATTTTGGCCTCCAGATCATAAATGTGCACTGCTTGTCTGGCAGCTGAGCTGTGGTTTCTTTTAATCTAGTTCTAATAGCATTTTTCCCTTGAAAAGGTAGGAGAAAGCAGCTTGCTGGAGATATGGCATAGAGCTTTTTAGCCCAACAGAGAGTCTTTGCCCTGTAACACCAAAGGAGACACAGAACTGTTATGTTGTAGATAGCCCAGATGCTTCAGCAAGTGAAAAAATAGCTTGACAATGTTAAATGTGAATGAGGGGTGGGCGAGTTATGGTTTCTGAAAATCCATGTGTTTTAAAATATATTCATTAGTAGTAATCATCTTTGCCACTTAGACAGAGGGCAAGTACATTTTTCTTGCAAAACAACATTCTGACTTCTGGTGAAGTATTGAAGAAGCCCTGTAGCTACACAAATCAATGCCCATGGTAACACAGTAGGTTGGTTTGGACTTTGGTTCCCCTCCCCCGCCCCAGATCAGACAGTATTAAAACCTGTCAAAATCTGGGGTTTATTCCCTGGCAACTCAAATTAAAATGCATAGATGAAACTGAATTGAAGCTGAAGTAGAACTTGCATTGAAGGACAAGGTTTCATTCCATAACTTAAAAGAAGCAGCACAGAAGAATCAGCCATATAGTTTTGTGTAGCAATGTGATTATTACCGTGTTAGACTGCATATGAATTTTGGAGTGCCTGTCATTTATTTCCTTCAGTTAATGGCAAAATTTAAGAGGCAAAACTCACTTTCCTGTTGCTCTTCCCACCATCCTGCTATTCAGTATAGTTTTGACCTGCAACTACTAATTATAGTTCTTTAAGGATATTTAGGAATTCTTCTTCCAAGTTTTGTTGTTTGCATTTCCCCCAGAATGCCAAGTATAACCTTGTGAGGATAGTTTGACATTTCTGCAGCTGCACTCCATCCCAGTATGTTTTGCTCATGACCAGATTTAGTAAATTTCCTATGTTCTTTTTCCAGAAAGAGAATGGATTTATTGGACATAATTAGTTTGTTTTAAATCATGGTTGCTTATCACTCTTACCTTTGTCATCACAGAGGTTGTTTGTATTTTTTGTTATCTAAATATTTGTAGCATTCCTTTAGTAATTATACATGCCAGCATTTACAGCTGCTCTCCATTAAAATGAGCCTAACTGGTCTGAAGCTACTTTTTCATCATTTAAGAAAAATTGGCTTGTGATTTGGAAGGGGACTCAACTCATTTGGCATCCCAACAACTGCGTCGTGTAGCTCTTTGGATGCTCCAGAGTGTCAATGGAGAAGCATTTGGTGTGTTAGCAAGGACGTGCCTGTTGGATGACAGGCTGGATCAAGCAGACAAAGGAGGGCTGCATTTCTACTGCTCCCTGTCCTGCTAATCATAAGTGCACCTAAGAAATGTGGGATCTCGTGGATGGTGGGATGTATGTTGTCTGCATAACTGAAACATAAAGTTGAGCTAATTCAGACTTTCTGACTTACAGGGGTTTTCTCCCCTGTATAGCTGTCTGCTCTTTATCAGTACAGGGTAAAGAATGCCCAGAAAATGCAGTCAATTCTGTGAATCTCAGCTTTATTGCAAAAGTAAATAAATCTGAGAGAGGCATTGTAAAGGATTAGCAGTGGAGTGTATTGCAGTTATAGTCACCAGGGTTCATGATTCTGAGCTGCATCACACACCTTTCCTCCCAGTGACAGAAATAAATTGAAAGGTGACAGGAAGGTGATGGATGAAGAATTGATGGATGCAACTGTCCTCTCTTGGCTTCTTTAAAAAAAGGGAAAGCACTGTTTTGTATTACTGTCATGCACAAAGCCAGTACCTTTCCTGAGGACCATGGAAAAGGTAGCACAGAATTCAGCTTGGTATTTGCAGTTCTGGAGCTTGGGGGTCAGTCACTGCTTCATTAGTTAATGTGTAGGAGTGATAATTCAGAGCAGAAAGAAGATTAGCTTCTGTTAATTACTGTAAATCCCTTACAGCAACTTCTGTGGTGGAATTAATAAGCAATTAGTTGCTGCTGGAAGCTATTGAGATTTCAAATATATAAAAAAGTAATGATGAGTCAGAACTGTATCACATTAGCTTTGTATGAATTTTGAGGTTGAGGATGACCAAGAAATTGTGACAGTGACAAAATCCCACCAGCCATTTCAGACTGGTGTTTGTACGATCTGAAGTATTTTTAGTTCTCCTTAATTCCTATTCAGGACCAGTACTGAAGGGATGAGTTTGTATTCAAGGGCGTGTTTCTTGGCTGTCTGCTGGAAGGCTTTTGCTGAATGACTTATTTGGGTTAATGTAATTAAGCTTCTATCCGAGCCAAGCCCATACCTGAGTAAGTGTGCTGCAGTGCTCCTGGGCATGCTGTCCTTGCTCTCCGTGCACACAGATGGCAGGGCAGGGCTGGGGCTGCATCCCCAAGCAGCTTTGTGTGGCACGACTGGGGCTCTACAAGCAGCTGTTGATGCCGAGGGTCTGCTGATTACAAAATGCTTTTGACAAGAAAATTGAAAATGTTAACGTGGTGTAACACTCTGAAAGCAGATACTCTATCTTAGGTGGACATGCAGAGTTTCAGGCTTGAGGAGAGAAGGCTGAAGGGGATCATTCTGCTCTCTCAGATATCTAAGGGGAGGGTATGGATAAGACAGGAACAGAGTCATCTTAGGGTTGCATAATAATAAGAACAAAAGGCAGAAGTCACAAGTTGCAAAAAGGGAAGACGCAATTAAATTTCATGGAAAAAGGTTTCAGAACAGGTTGACCAGATAGGTAGTGGAGCTATGCTGACAAAGCCCACAGCAACCTAAACTGGTGGTGATGACACGGGGAGAAGATGAGAGACCCTTCTGACCTAAACTGTAGTCTATAGTCTTAGACTACCTTCACAAGTCCTTGCATAGTGTGCTTTATGAAGAGGTTACTTCAGATGGAATTTGTTGGTTGGCATTGTAAGGTTTTAGTTTCAGCAGAGAGAAATCCACTGCAGGCAGATTGTGTTGCTCCTGTGATGCTGTCAGCAGAGGCAGGCAGAGGATTCACTTCCAAAGCATATATGTTCATTTTTAAAGGGACTTTTTAAAAAATTCTCCCTTATGCATTTTGTCAGGAACATCCAGCATGAGCTAGATAAGTAATTCTTACACAGGCTCAGATCTATTGTTTGAAATGAATTGCAAGTGAAAAACTTGTTGCAGAACCGCTCTGTGTAACAGTCTGGAGCAGATTGGAAAAGCTCCAGCTTGCTTCTCGTACTCGTATGTTTTCATGGTCTCGGGTGCTGTGGTAGATTTTTGGTTTCTGAGATTTGAGTTTAGCTTTTAGATTTACTTGAACTGCTGGAACAATGAAATGTGGTTGTGCGTTGAGGCTTGCAGCTGAGTATGGCAGATAAAAGGCTTATCTCTCTTCTAGTGCATTGTTCAACATTTTAAAAAGTTGCTTCTAATTTCAAATGGAAACAATACAGAGAGGATTAGCTTTGTCTTAACAAATGCAACAAAACAATACAAATTATGTGCAAAGGCATCTAGGCTGAAACTCTTACTTGTACCTCTAAGGTGCGTGCAGTGTATGGATGTTGACACACAGTTCAATTTTCTTCTTTATTTTGACCCAAATATCTGCTTTTTAGAGTTTTAATCTCATATTTGTCTCCCTTTCTGTTTTCATTCTCATTTTCCTTTTTCCTTTGGACATACCATTTTCTTACACCCTGTCCTCAGCTATGTCCTTACCTGCCTATCCAGGTCTTTCCTCCCTTCTCTTCCTTATCTCTTTTTTGTTACCTTTTTTTCTGCTATCTTCTCTGCCATCCTCAGCATTAGTCATGCACAATCCCACTTTCATTTCTACCCTTAGTTATTGTTGTACAATTGTGTATTCTCTTCTTTACTCCATTTTCAAGCATGGAAGGACATGATTTTGCTTCTGCAGAAAAATCCCCAGCAGTTTGTTGAAATGGCTCTTTGCCAGCAGTAATGATCACACAGACCCCAGGCCTCCCACCTCCAGGGTGGCACTGAAACAGGAACAAGCTCCTAACTGGGTGCAGGTCCTGGGGGCTCTGCAGAGATTGTGGGGTCTTTGGAGCAAACTATGAGGTTTGTATTGTTGGGCTTTCCTGGGCATACCCTTGCCACTCAGCCAAGTGTTGTGCTGATGCCTCTGCAGGCTTTCTCTTGTGCCTGTCAAGGGTGACCTGTCCCAGGGGTCCTTTCCAAAGCAGATTTCTCTTTCTTGTCACCTCCAATTGGTGTGATATGAAAAGATGTTTCTTCAGTCTTCTGTCTGCCATTGATTGATTCTGGTCAATGTCAGCCTCTTGAAAGTTTCATTGCCCAGCTTCATTTTTGCACATTAACTTATTTCTGTAAATCACTACTTCCCCTGCCCGCCTGGTTTTTCATTATCTGATATTTTTAGCTTGGAGTAGTTAGCTACATGACAGATCAGCAGCAGACCTAAAGTTATAGCTTTGACTCCTGAACCTGGTGCTTAGAAATATGGAAGCAGAGAGGCACGATGTGTTCAGCTCCTGGTTTTCTGGCTAGTGTTACAGCCATGGTGTGAGCTGTGTCAGGTTCAGAGCCAATACAGTCATATAGAAAGGTGCTGGAATCCTATCGTCAGCAGTGCTTGTCATCCTCTTTGTGAGTTATATGGCTTTGTATGCTGGAAAACCTTCTAGCTTTTGACTTGAAATTTCACATATTAAAAAGGAGAAATTGAAGAAATGTTTTATTTCCCAAGTTGCCTTTCTTTTTTATAGTAAAATCAATGATGGAGCGAACACAATCTACCTGTCTTTTCCCTCTGCTGTCTGCCAATGATGCATCAAGTTACAGGGGAGGAATTTAAGAGCAGCTCATGGTGGCATCCGGCCAGCTCAGTGAGAGAGGCTGCCTGCAGAATTCTGTTGCTAATGAAATGGCCCATTTCATTGATAGGTATTGATCAGCACTGGTGTGTTTTTGTGGGGCTTATTGCACAGAAAGGGAAGGAAACGAACGTACACTATGGTGATCGACTTTGGTGTCCACCAAAGCCACTTTGTTGCTTCCCCTCCTCTGCTGACAGGGAAGAAAATGTAACAAAAGGTTGGTGGGTCAAAATAAGGAGTGGGAGAGATCACTCAGCAATTACTGTCATAGACAAAACTGACTTGACTAGGAGAAAAATTAATTCAACTTATTACCAAAGAAATCAGAGTAGGGTAATGAGAAATAAATCTTAAAAACACCTCTTTCCCATCTGTCTGTTCTTCACTCTTGATTTTTATACCTCTTTCCACCCAGCAGGGCAGGGGGACTGGAAACAGGGGTTGTGGTCAGTTCCATGTTGTTGAGACATATTGTCTCTACACTCCTTCCTCCTCGAGGGGAGGAGTCCTCACATCCTTCTTCTGTTCCAGCATGGGGTTCCTCCCATGGGAGACAGTCCTCCGTGAACTTTTCCAGTGTCAGTCCTTCCCATGGACTACAGTTCTTCATGAACGGCTTCAACTTGGGTCTCTCACAAGCGGTGCAGTCCTTCAGGAACAGGCTGCTCCAGCCTGTGAATCCTGTGGGTTCCCTGTGGTGTCCCCTTGGTGTTACAAGTCCCCTGCAAACCTGCTCCAGCATGGGCTTCTCTCTCCATCATGCTATGGATCCTTTCAGGAACCTGTTCCAGCATGGTCTTCCTGTGGGGTCACAGCCTCCTTTGGGCATCCACTTGCTCTGGCATAGGATCCGCCATGGGCTGGAGGTGGATCTCGGTTCCCCCATGGATGTTCATGGGCTGCAAGGGCCTTTTCACCATGGCCTGCAGGGGAAACTGCTCCGGTGTTTGGAGCACCTCCTGCTGCTCCTTCTGCACTGACCTTGGGGTCTGCAAGGCTGTTGTTCTCCCTTATTCTCACTCTTTTTTGTCAGCTGCAATTGTGCAGATTTTTCCTCCTTCTTAACCAGAGATGCAGCCTCTGTCTTGGTGCTGGCTGACATAGTCTCCACTAGACACAGGGGAAGCTTCTCACAGAAGACATCACTGTAGCCCACTGCTGCCAAAGCATGACCATGCAATCCCAATACACCCATGTACACCCAGTACACCTTGGGTTTGCATCTTGGGCTTGCTGTAAGGGCTGAAGCAGTGTAAGAAGTTGTGAGACGGAGGAGCTAAATGCAGGTGTGTTACGACAGTCAGTGACAACTCCTAATGTTCATCTCAAGTCAAGTGCTGAGGACAAGGAGAGAAATGGTGACAGAGAGGAGGGTGCAGGGCAAACAAGTGACCCTCGTGTCCTATAAAGGAAGGAGCTGAGAGAAAGCAGTGGCACCGAGTGTCTCAATGCCGTTACGTCTGTATTGTTGTAAGTAACTGCTGGGAATGCTGTCTTTCTGTGCTGAGAGTCAGTAGAATGCAAGCTCACTGTACAGGACTGTGCAGGACTGTAGTGCATGCCATCACTCTTGAAACATTTCGTCGAGAAGCCCTTTGTTCCCATCTCAATTGTGTCTTGCCCATGAGATACGAGTGCAAGGTCATAAGGGTTGTTCTGTAGTCCTGTGCCTGATAGAGGAGATGAGCCTTGTAGAAATTGTTCCTTCTTTGTAGAAAAGCAACTAAAAAATGTATTGACAGTGTGTATGCAGCACATTGAGTGTCTTCCTAGACAAGGGACTGGGCATCTTCATCCTCAAATGTGTCTCAAACTGCAGAAGCTATAGATACGGAGAGGTCAAAGAGTTACTCATTTATTACAGAATTCAGCAAGTTATTGGGTAAAATAGAAGAAGGCCACGCTATATTCAGGATATTGAATTCAATTTATACAGCTGATAAAAGTCAAGGAAGATAGGACCTCACTGTAGCACCTAACTAATAAATGTATTCTGAGAAAAAGAGCAGGAGCCATAGGACTTTTGCTGCTGAGAGTCACTCGATTTTATACATGGAAATTAGTGGGATTCTGCTCATGCTGCTGTGTAGTGACAAAAATCTGTCGTTCATGTAGGTAAAATAAGGCCGTACTTTGTAATATTTCTGTGTAATGATGGGCTCCCTGCTTCTCTTTACTCTGCTGTATTTGAACTGGTTATAATTAGCAGTGACACACATTTGGCAGGCAGCCATGCCACTTAGCAGAACTGGAGCTCAGGAAGCAGTGAGTACTGGCCTAGCCCTGCTCTGCCAGCTCAGGTGTAGCAGCTGACCCTCGCTCCCCCAGCATCTGATTTTTGTGTGTGAATTGTACTGGTGAGCCAGACTTTGTGTCTTTTTTTATAGTATTTGACAATGGCTTTCCAATAACATTCAACACATCTCTCTATTTGAGCGAAATTAGGCTTTGGGAAGAAAATAGCCATGTCATGATGTACAGAGGAGTTTATCAGCTGCTCTAGTACTATTTTCATGATGTCTGTCATTAATTTCATTACTTCTTGTTGCCATGCAGTTTTATTAAAGGGCAGTAGGGAACATTGTAGTTTCTTAAATCCAGTAGTGGCCTAGAATTTGAATAAACTTCAGTTAATTATAAATTCGCTTAGAAACTTGATGTGATGTAAAACAGAATTACACAGTTCCCCTTCCTCTGTTGTTATTTTTGTTGTTAAGTGGTTTTCCTACTAGTCTGGTTTTCCTGAAGAACAGCCTCTCATTTTTTTGTTGTTTTAACTTTCCAAAGTAGCTCCCTTGTATTTTCAGTGTGGTGATTCAAAATAAAGGGTAAAATTTCAGGAATTATTTCAAATGTCTGAGGCAGTCCCTGTCTATCTTACCCCCTTACTTGAGCAAGCACTAAACGTTAAATTATAATAATAAATGTTAAAGGGAAAAATGTCACAAAAGAACTAATTTGGTCACAAATTAAGGCATCTCATGTTACAGTGAACTGCAGACTGGTTTCACTTGGATCTCCTCCTCAGCATTGCCAAATGTAAATATCGAAATACCAAAAGCTTGATTGCACAAGGTGTGTTAATGTCTTGAAAATAATTTTAGAGCTTTATTTCATTTGCATTTTCTATCATGATTTTGATTTCTTGGCCATTGACTTTAGTCCAGTTGTGTTTCAGGTAGCTTTCAACAAATATGATGGTTGAATGCAGCCTCTAGTTTCAGTGAAAAGCTGGGGTTTTTATGTAATTCCAGCACATGGGGCTTTTTAAAAATCTAGTTTGTCCAAGATAGGAATTTTGATTTCTGTAACTTTAGCTAGAAGTTGAGCGTTACACCTTCTTTTTGTCTCTCTGTTTGAGCTGATTTTTAACTCAAGAAGGAAAATAGAATGTTGAAGATTTAAATAATCATACCAGGAGCACTTAAATGTACTTACAGAGGCCATAGGGGAAATATATTCCTTTCTATGTGCCAGTGTGTACTTTTTTTTTTTTTTTTTTTTTTTTTTTTTTTTTTTTTTTTAATTCTTAGTGCTATTTTGAGAGAAGTGGGGTTCCTTTGTTTTGGATTTGGTTTTGGGCTGTTTTTATAGGGCAATTATAACCTGAAAATTTTGCTTTTCCAAAAATGTTTTGTTTCTTTTTTATCTGGTCATTTCATAATAAAATGAAACAGATAAATGACGTTTATTGCTCTTCCCTTTACCACTGCCATAGTCACACCATCACAGAAGGCCACTGGGCTGGTCAGGCAGGACTTGTCCTTGGTAAAGCTGTGGTGGCTGTCTCAAATCATTCCCTGTCCTCCTTGTGCCTTAGCAGAGCTTCTCACAGGATCTGTTCCAGGATCTGCCCAGGCACAGAGGTCAGGCTGACAGGTCGCTGGTTCCAGGTTCCTCCTTTCTACCCATTTTAGATCTAGATACGGTGTTTCCCTTTTTCCAGTCACCAGGGACTTCACCTGGTTGCTGTGGCTTCTCAGATACCATGGAGAGTGGTTTGGCAGCTACAGCCAGTTCCCTAGGACTATGGGATACATCTCCTCAGGTTCCGTAGAATTATGTATACTCAGGTTCTTCTGGTGAGAACAAACCTAATCTCCTCTTACAGTGGGAAGGACTTTGCTCCCCCAGTCCCTGTCTTGTGGTGTCTTAACTGTAGGGAGCTGTATAGAAAACAGGTAGAAAATGTTCTCATACAGAACATCAGGAGCTCTTATTGCCACATGTAAAATGGAAACTAACCTATATTCATCCCTTGGCTTTGGTTGCATCTAAGAAAACTCCTTTTATGGTTATGGCACAAGCCACAGTCATTCTGAAGAAAATACTCTGGAAAGGCTGTGAAGAAAAAATCCCCACACAGATTCTCAAACATGCCTAATAAAACTCACCTTCTGAACCTGTGTTTTTTATATCTTGTGATGGCGTTGCTCTCTTTTGTCAAAGTAGCCTCTGTACAGTGCAGCAAATGTAACCATATGTTATGTGACTGTGTTGTTGGGTTCTAATAAGGTTCTCCTTGAGATGAAGTACTTTAGGCAGCAATAACAAAGTATGGGAAGCAAATGCACTAAATAAATAAATGGGGTTGTAACAAAATTGCCGTGCCACGTCCATATGTGTGTAGCTATGTGAATTCAAAGGAAAGAAATAAGTAAACATGACGTCCTAGCATCCAAAGCTTGTGCCAGATGTGTATTCTTGGAATGAAGTCCTACAAGAATCAAGAAAAGCTGTTGAGTTTAATTAAAAGTTGACTCTGATCTACTTAGCCTTGTTCTCATGCTCAGTGGAGAGCTCATCAAGAAAAGACTGCATCTGGGAAAGTAGGAAAACCTCTGTTGTGTCTTCACTGTGTGGTTCCCAGTATTTGATTCCCACTTACTTAATGAAGTAGAGGAAAAAATAGACCCAATTTTAGTTTTCTCCAATTCCCACTGGTATCCAAGGAATTCTCTGTGCTGGAGAATATAAATTCTCTAATCCCTAGAAATGAGAAATTAGGAAGCTCTTGCTGGAGTAGCAAGGGAGCTGTTGCATGCCTGATACCACACATTCAGCCTTTTTGGATAGAAAAGGAAATTTCAGGGCTGATCTACAGACTGCTGTTGCAAATGGGGCAAATCAAAATGCTGATGTGCTACCATACAAATGACAGTGAGGGCTGCTCTTCATGGTTCATATTACCAGTGTTTTGTGATAATTGCCATTCTTTCCTCTAGAGAGAAACTCCAAAAATCAGATTAGAGCTGCCAAAAATGAATGGGAGTGATAGTAAATTTGGAAGTCTTCCAGGAAGAGGATTCTGTATGGACCACAGCATATATGGGATTAACTGTAGTTTGATGTTTATATCTTACATTTCACAGAATCATAGAATGGTTTGGGTTGGAAGGGACATAAGGACCATCCAGTTCTAATCCCTCTGCCATGGGCAGGGACACTTTCCATACACCAGGTTGCTCAAAGCCCCATCAGTTCTACATCAAGGACACAAAACTTCTAGCCGGTGCAGAAATAATTACAATATATAGTGAAATGGAAAATTCTTATGTTTCATTTCACAGAGGAGGAAACAATGAGGTGTTGGAAGGTTTCTGCTCCTTGGTCTGACTGCTGCAGAGCTAGAAAGGAGACATGGATTGCATGTTCTGGTTTTCCTCTTTGAAGTACTCCAATTCTGCTGGGCAACTTTGAAACAAAGCTAAGCTGGCAGTAGGTATTTGGGAGCAGTTTAAAGTTGAGCAGGTGTGGTCTAGGTCAAGATACACAAGCATCTGATTCTGTTCCAAGGTCAGATGGGTAGATACCTAGTTCATGGTACTGTGCTTAAAATTACAAGGTTGGGTAATGAGAATGAGAGAAATTTTCACGGTTTTCAGTGATGTTACCTAAAACAATGGTCTCCAAAGTAGATAGGCAAGTACTAAATTGGTTTAAAAAATTGCAAGATCAGTATTTCCACTATGAAATACAGCAATGTCCACTGGAGTTAGTTTCCTTTAAAAGGCAAAGTTACTTTTCTTTTATATTGGGGGCTCAGCTCCCAGAGACAGGGAGTTACTTGTGGAAGGCTGTACCAGTGTGGGAGGGTTTCTTTCAATCACCCAAGATTACTTCCTTAGAAAATCCTGCTTCCTATGGTGAAAGTGTCAGAATAAATATGCCTAAATTAGATGCAGGGGTGTATTTCAAACAATGCTCATTCAAAAATCCTGCCTGGTTTGTTCAAAGTGCCATTTGTTACAGCAAATATGCAGGATGGCAGGAAACAGCTTGCTGTGCATTTCTTCCCTGCTTAAATGGCTTGTTGAGCTGATAATTAATAAGCAACAGGACATTAGGTTTATTGTAACTTTGCTGGGTGGATGGTTTATCACTGGAGGTAGAAAGTACAGGGAATGTCTTATCTATTAAGGCTTTTCACATCTGTAGGAATTGCAGCCACTGACGTTTGGAGTAGTACACATCCTAAGAACTGTGATATGCACATGAATTATTACTGTGTGAAAATCCTGCCTGGGGTTGTTAAGGTATTCCTATTTTTTTTTCAGCTGAATACCAGGTACAATAGTTTAGTGTGGTCTTAAAATCACATAGTAAGAGAAATTTGGGCTAAGTGGCAGTCACATGTGGTTTCTGTGGATGCATCTCCATTGACATTCACTTAAACGTAAACAACAATTCAGGACTACACAGAGATTAGAGTATTGCCTGCTAAATCCTTAAAAACTAAAAGCTTCTAAAATATCCTCAAAGTTTCCTTTAGTAATTCTGCTTAGATCTGTTTCTGTTTAGATGTGACGCTCCAGGGAGGCTGTCTCCCACACATATGCCGAATGCACAGTGTAGGCAGTAGAACAAGGCAGGCTTGTGTTCAGCAGGACAGGAGGCTGACATGCAACACATATCCTGTGGGCTAGGTCCTGCCACAAACAGCTGGGTGCTGGGGAGGACTACTCAGCACGGTCCTGCTGTGTACGTGTCCTCCAGGAAGATGATGGGGAGCAGGTGCTGCTGACTTACAAGCTGATGAGAGTGCGGATGCTCATCATAAGCAGCTGGCTATGAGTAACACTGCTGCACAGCCTGTGGCTGTCTTTCTTAGCAGTTTCTGTTCTTGTTTTCTCTTAAGGTCAGCTCTTCTGTTAAGGTGATCAAAGTGCGTCTTCAAGACAGGAATGAGAGGAGCTCGGGGCGATGAGCACATTGATGGCGCACGCGCCCCCCGCTTGTGGATGGCAGCACTGGGCCTGTACTTTAACAATGGACTGCATCAGTGATTCCCTAAAGTGCTGATGAAGCCACCTGCTCGTCAGAGCTGGCTTCGGTGTGCACGTAGGTGATTGCTCATACAGACAGTCTGTGCAGTGGGGCTGCCTCACGTTCTGGAACTCAAGTAAAGCTGGGAGTCAGGGCATTGCCTTGTTCCTCTGTTTTTGTCACTGCTCTGCAGCTTGTGGGAACAAGTTCTAAGTGTTGTCCCTACTGAAAATACAGTCCTAGAGTCTAAAGGTGCGTAAATACAGAAGGCCTGGTAAAGCTGCAACACTCTATGTCCATTGTAAAATTTCTTTTTGCTTCTAGAGACATGTAAGAGAACTTCAAGGATTTTCAGTCCTTTATGAGCATTACTCACTCCCAAGCTTCTGCTGGGACATGGTGTAGAAAGGGCACAGCTGCATATTGAAGGCCTTTCTCAGTTCATGCTTACTTAATGTGCAGCATTGTGAGCATCACTAAGCAGTAATGAAATTTTTGCATTTGAACTGTTTAGTTCTTTGAAGAGGCACTTTTTAGTTCATCTTTAAAAGCTTGAGGACATTTCTTCATGGCAGTCTGCTAATGCAACGACAGTGCTAACAGGTTGATCTGAGAGCTTGTCACGTTTATTTTTCTGCTTGATGGGAGTGAGCTCTGCAAAAGCTTCTCTACTGGGGCTGCAGTGTCAGAGGAGTCAGTAAGGAACAGCAGTGAAAGAGCTGCATGATCAATCAGGTAGGACAGTTGCAACACTTCATTGTCTCTGCTTTGGTGAGCACCAGCTGCTTGGCTTCTTGGAGGCACCTTCAGAGCGATGGCAGATGCTTTGACCTGGATGCAAACAGCAAGGTTTGTAGCAGTTAGGAGGTAACAGACTGGAATTCACTTCCTCCTGAGACACAGCGGGAACTCTTTCACTTCAAATGGAAATTATTGGCCATTGTCCTGTGCTGGACTTGTCCTAATCCAGAAAATTCTTTCTTGGAAACCAGAACAGGACAGGAAGTGGTTTTCTTGTCTCAGGGAGGTATTGAGTCTCCAAAAATTTTTGTCATAATATAGGTTAAAACCAGTCAAAAAGCAGTTCACTTTCCTAACCTGCAGATTGGGTCCAGGGAGGTGTGTTTGCCTTGGATTTAAATTTTATTTAGATTTGAATTTTTTAATTGAAAAATGAAAT
This sequence comes from Irena cyanogastra, assembly GCA_013397155.1. Classification (NCBI taxonomy): domain Eukaryota; kingdom Metazoa; phylum Chordata; class Aves; order Passeriformes; family Irenidae; genus Irena; species Irena cyanogastra. Next base: position 808,981 of record VWZV01013902.1, on the reverse strand, counting down.
CTTAGCTTGCATTTCAAAACAAACATTTGTGGGCAGGGATTACTCTTTTATCCTGAGGTAGGAAATGGTAAAAGGTTTTCTTTCATTGGGATTTTTTTTTAATGAGAGACCACACACAGAAAGTTTGTATAAACTTGGCTCTCCCTGTCTTGCAGCCTCAGTGTGAGGGTACATTTTGGGTGAGGAAAGTTCTCAGTTTATTACTAGTAACTAAATACCTTGTGTAGAATACCAGGATATTTCAGTGATCTCTTACTGCAACATATTTGCACATGTTGAGTTTGAATGTTTCATCCTGTAGGCTCAGCATCAGATTCTTCAAAGGGAGAGAAGAAGTTCAGTCAGGATTGCAGAGAACTAGAAGTCCTGGATGGAGACAATAGACTGCAAAAACCCAGCAGGTGACCTGCAGTTCTCCTCCAGTTGCAGTTCTTCAGAAATCTTTGCCTTTTTAATCATTGGCAACCAATTCAGTGGTTTACTCCTGGTTGTATTCAGTCTGTACCAAATGTACCAGTTTCAAGTAGCTCTGTAGAAGACACAAATTAGACATTGGTCCAGTTATAGGGATATAGTGTAATATAAATATATCTGTTTATAATTGGTTTCTTACTATCTCATGCTTGGAAATGATGTGTGTGGCTGTTGAGTGTTTCCACTCTGTGCCTCCAGCTCTGACTCAAATTGCTGGATGAATTCTTACCTGCTTAAGGCATTAAACAATTATCTGAAGAGGAAGGATTTCAGCAGGGCTGAAGCTCACTGCACTCTCTCAGATTCTTACATCTTGTTATCCTCACTTTGCTAATTTTCTGGCAGACAGATGTGTTCTTCTGTTGCTGTCTGCATATAAATATTTAATTAAAACAGGAAGTGGTAATGCTTCTCAGAGGCAGCTGTTGTCCCCATCTCCAAATGCCATGTCAGTTTAATAATAGCTTCAGAATGCCGAAAACCAAATGGTGACCTGGTCAGTAAGTCCATGCTGGCATCTGGTGCCTGTGCAAGGACAGACCAGGAGCAGTGTCTGTCCATCAGTGCATTTGGCAGCGTGGTTGGCTGCAGCCCGTCTCAGGTCACACGGCAGCAGCCAGAGCTGTGCCTGCTGGAGAGCAGCATGTTCGTGGAGGAGTCAGGCTGTCACAGAAACAAAGAACCTGGGGATGCTGCGAAGCTGGCCAGACTTTTAAAAGCCGAGGAGCTGTGATCACTCAATAGTGAATATAGGGGACAAAATCAGTCTGATGGTTTTGCTAGAGCCCTCAGCTGCCCTCCAGGCCCCTTTGATGAATCATCACACTCAACAGCATCGTGGTGCTAACTGGCATCAAAGTGCAGTTTTCCTTTACCAGAAAGCAGCACACTGAAAACTGTCACTAATTTTTTTTTTTTGATGCAGCAGAAGCACTTTGTGTGTGTGAGGGCAACAGCACAATGCTAACTGCTGCCTTTCTTGTTAGAATGTCTTGGCAAAGGTTATTGAACAGCTTCCTTGCCTTGTTCATCCCACAAGCATGCAGGCAGGATATTCAGAAGTAGGATATTTTTTAAAAAGCCCCACATGGTGTGTTTTTTTAATAATGAGAACCATTTCTCTGAGTTGTAGTCAAAACTTGGTATATTTATGTATGAAAAAATTTTGTATAATTGTCATGGAAAAGACTGAAAATATAAAAATGCAGAGAGGAAAAGCCATGAGGGGAAAAAATTCCTTCAGCATTGTCTTGGATTTTTTGACATTAAGAAATGTCTCAGTTAAAAGCAGGAATTCTCTAGAAAATGTATACATACACTAAGTCATTAATTAGCCAGCAGGTGAACAAGAGCCATAGTTGGAGAATGAGTTGCCAGTTCACTGTATAGTCTGTTGATTTTACCAGGATACGGTATTCCTGACAGTGACATAGAAGAATGATAGTCCTTTTCAGGACAACATGTTCCGTGCCACAGGTTTAAGAAAAAAAATAAAACTGAAAGGAAAAAGAAAATGGAGAGAGAGAGAAAAACCCACACTCATTGAGGACTAAGAGGCAAGTGTATGGAAATCAGTTTCATAATTCCTGTTTGTCATTTTCGTACATAGTTTTGAAGGAAAAGTAATTAAAGTAATTGAAGTTATTTCTCTTGGATTGGCATATATTAAAATCCCCTTGAATATGAAATTAATGTGGTTAATATAATAAAAGATGTCTTTCATTTTGTCTCTCACCTTGTTACTTCACCCTGCTGCTGAGTGCTTGAAAATATTTTTTTTCTTAATCTAGTAATGACTATACAAAGCATTTGTTACAGTTCTTCCTTTAAAATAGAAAGAGTAAGAGAGCAAGACTATTTCACTTTTCAGGTTTGCTGGGCATGTTTTAAAATCAGTAAACATGGTCAAAAGTTCTCTTATAACAGAATGTGTTTAGCTGTTCAGGTTTAGAAGAAAATCTCTGCTTGCAGGTGTGTGTGTACACGTGCACACACTTGAGTGCATCTGGTATTATGACAGATTAGATCAGCATCTGATTTGGAGTCCACTAATGAGAAAGCAGCTCTGTCTTATTCTTTCAACTGCTGTTTGTGACAAAATCTCATTCCAGTAATATTGATTAGTATCAGGCAGAGTTTTCCTTTAAGAACTGGAGAGCATCCCTAGCTTACTCCCTACAAAAATAGCTGGTGGTTGGTAATGAGCTTTTGCACAAGCTCATGAGAAAAAAAAAAAGAAAGAAAAATTCTTGATTCAGCTGCTTCTTTTTCTTTCTGCTCCTTTATCTGATTGAAATTCACAATATAGTTTTGCCTAGAGAATGCACCACTTTCACTTTTGCTCCCACTGTTTTTTTGTTAGTTCATTTCTAATGGTGTTAATGAAACTCACAGTTTAAATAGATGAACTAAATTAATGAAAACCTTAACATTGCAAGTGCATAATAGCCAGTGTGGTCGGTACAGTACCTTGCTCCTCAAACAAGACAAAATCCATTATTCTGTTTTCACAATAGATTTTTAGAAATCAGTTTCAAGACAAGTAACCCTTTGATTTGATGCCTGAAAAAGAAAAGAATTCTAATACTGATTTTCTGTATTTGCTGCCATACTTAACAATTTCCATTCTATAAAAGCTCTAGTCTTATGCATGGCTCTAAAGTGTCTGTGAAAATTAAGCATCAGGACAACCCTGCCTCTAGCAAATATTTTAATAAAAGTGCCTTAAGAGAATGAGGACAGCTGGGATATTTCATCCTTTTATAATTCTTTCAAATCCATCTAATTTCTCTTCAGTGAGGCAATTTAACTACCAGTGTTCTAGGAAGTTTGACATTCCAGTCACAGAATTGACTGGTTGCAGTAATGCTTATTGGTTGGTTCCATTTATTATAAACAGAATTCTCCAGATTTGCTTCAGACTTTCTGTCTGACATGGTAAATCACAATTTTGTAAATTAAATGGTAAGTTTCAGATTTTTAGCTAAACTTTTCTTAAAAGGCAGTTTTCATGTAGAGACTGCATTAAATTATATGAGTTTGGTCAAAGAAACATATGCAGTAAGCATTGATTGCAGTGATCTACTCATTATTGAAGCAAACAGTCTTAACTAGGTTGGATTAAAAATATGTAGAAGCTGTGTTCTTAGAAGATATGGGTGTCTAAGTACCATGTTTCAGTTCTTGGGCTGTTTAATCAAAATATAATCATGGGGTTTAAACAAGCTAAACAGGACATTTCTCTGCTTAAGTGCATATCATGTATTACCTCCTAGAAGATGGATAGGATTAACAGGTTGTATTTTGTCATATTTTCACATCATCACTGAAAAAGAACTTCTCTGAAATGATTTTGTGAAAAAGCTTCAGCTGTTTTTGTAAGAAAAATTGAGCAATCACACACAAAAAAAGCAGAAGATGATGATGATTATTTTTGTTGTAAAATGTAAAGATTGTTATTATTGTTGTAAAGTGTGACAGTAGATGACTTAAGGGGATTTCCAAGAGCACAGAAGAGTTGACAGTACCTTTGGATGTCTGAGACCTTCAGAAAGTCTGGCCCATACTGAGTCCTGAGCTCTTACAGCTCTGCCAGTTTTCCTTTCGAAGAATCATTGAATGGTTTAGGTTGGAAGAGACCTTAAAAACCATGTAGTTTCAACCTGTGTGCCATGAGCAGAGACTCCTCCCACTAGACCAGACTGCTCAGAGCCTCCATCCAGCCTGGCTTTGGACAGCTCCAGGGATGGGGCATCCATAGCTTCTCTGGGCAACCTGTTCCAGTGCCTCACCCCCCTTAGAGGGAAGAATTTCTATCTACTACCTAATCTGCACCTGCCTTCTCTCAGTTTAAAGTAATTCCCCCTTATCCTGTCACTATATGCCTCCTAATAATCTCCTTTTCTGTAGGCTCTCTTCAGGTACTGGAAGGCCACAATTAGGTCACCCCAAAGCCTTCTCTTCTTCAGGCTGAACAACCCCAATTCTCCCAGCCTTTCCTTGTATGAAATGTGCTCTGCTACATTGTAGTGCCTACGTTGTAGGTACTTTGTAAGTGGTAAGAGGAAGAAAAAGAACACAAATTTTAGATTCACATTTTGTTTCTAACTTTTAGCTATTTTTGAAAAACATCTTACTGCATATTTTCTGAGAAAATAGAAACTGCAAATTAGTTAGGATACAACTTCATTTTCCTCATTTTCATTATTAAAATAAAAAATACTTGCATTTCTTGATAGAAAAATACTTCACACAGGGCATGAATTCACTTAGATGCTTCTATCACATTAGTTACTGCATTATTATAGAACTTGAATTGACATCCACAGCTACAGCTCTTACTTGTTCCATTCCTACATTCGTATAAAATCTTCACCTTTTAACTTACTAAACTTTACAACATGATTCACTAATGCAGTATTTCTTATATAAATTACTTCAACAGATTACAAAAAAAAGTCAGGTATTCAGTGAATTCACCTTCTTAATAAATTTTAAAGGAATTTGCTTAAAAAGGCAAAATGCATTAAAATGTAATTTATGTGGTAAAAATTAATTCAAAACTAATTCATTTGTCTCCATGCAATCATGGATGCAGCTGTTAAAAGGAGTAGTTCTTTGGATGTTGGACTGTATCTTTCCTCTGGCCAGCTGTGCCCCAGCTCTTGAGTCCAACCCTTCCTTGAGCCACAGCATGTACATCAGCAAGTGCTAGTGTCCACTGGTTGTGCTCCATTGGCATCTCCAGTCCGAAGTCTGAACTCTTCCTCCTCTGAGTCTCCTTCCAGTGCTCTGTTGAAGTCTTCCTCTTTATTACACCTTGTTTCTGCACCTTCTCTTTCTCCTTTCTAAGATCATTCACATCTACTACCATGGAAGCAAATTCCAGTAAGATTCTCTGCCTGCTTTCTGGCAATGGATGTACATACTATACATGTTCAATGTATAGTGCCAATGGATGTACATATTATACGTGTTCATTGTCCATTTGGATGCTCCTTCTACATCCACATGGTGCTTTTACAAACAACAATAGCTCAATTAGGCACAGAGTCTGAAAGATCTTTACAGGGATATTGGTGAGATAAGGAGCAGGCCCTCAGGGAAGCTGGTGTAAGTCTCCCGACAGGGAGTACTTACACTGGAATTACTGACAGGTCATCCTGACAAAGGAGCATTTTATATTCCCCAAGTCTTTTATTGCAGCATATGTGGGCTCTGTAAAGTGCTTTGATGCTGGAGCTGTATTTAAGTGCTGGGCATTTATTGTCTCGAATCTTTTGGGTTAAGAGTTGTGGACATGGTTTTTGTTAAGCTTTCTGTTTTATCTTCTTCACACATGGTCTCCTGCTGCACAGACTTGGCTTAAAATTATAAAATGCAGAATTAAGTATTGAAGAGGATTTTGGAAAGGTCAGTGGGTGACTGATGAACAATCTGGACTTACCATGTAAAATCACATGGAGGAAAAAATCCTCCTAATGTGAAACTGGAAGGACTCCTCTTCCTTGCTTTGCTCCGGCATGCCATGTGCCAGCCTGAGAACTCTGCCTCCCGAGGTGGGGGCTGAATTAATGCATACCAAAATTCACAAAACTAACAGAAAATGCTTGTTTTTCTCAGAAACAGAAAATACAGTTTCCATTTTGGCTGTCACAGTATTACTGCCATGTAAATTTGTGGGAAATAATCCTGGATAGAAGCTGCTTTGTATATAATTTTGTGACAATTCCTGAAAGACCCTTTTCCTTTGCTATGAGACATCTTTTAATTCTTTGTTTCCAGGGTTGTTTGTGTCAATGTATTTCTGTGTTCAGCAAAACCTCAAAAGCCTGGAGCTGCTCATTTAAGAGAGTCTGATGGTGATTGCTCCTGCCACCTCCAGAGATCTTTTAAAGTGGGAAAAGGATTGGAAAGATCAGAGGGTAAAAATGAGGTTTTAATGGCAATTCTAAGAGCACGTTGGAGAAGTAGATCTGAGGCGCTCTGTTGTTTTCAGCTGGACTGTGTGTTTTGCATACAGAATGAAGGGAAAGCTGAGTTCACAATATTGTGTGTGCTTGGTTTTTCAAGGCTGTCCAGTCTTCTCCACTGCTATTTCCTAACCAGTGACTCATTCGTGCAATAAAGAAAATTCCAAAGAGGCTGCAGATGTTGGTTATTGGAGAAATGACTTTTGATACTTTTTTCCAAATCAGAAGTACCTCAAGCACCTGAAACATGCTAAGGCAAAACCCTGTGTACAGGTGAGTTGATGCCTAAATGGCCAGGAAAGTCAAGGAGTGAGAATTTGAACACATCTCACAGACTCAGTGAGTCCTGCTTAGGCATCCTGGGACAGCCTTCTCTTTTGCTATAAGAAGAAAAGTTACCAGACCTTTTAGAAATCTGGTGTTTTTCAAATTACTCCAGTGGGATGAGCTCAAGGAGGACTATGAGCAGTTTTCCCACCTACTAGTTAAAGGCAGGTAGTGAATAAGAACTGAGAGGCAGAATAACTTTGAAAGGGTATGTTTAACCTAAATATTTCTGTACATTTGAACCCTAAGCTCTTACTCATGCTGAAATAAGACTGCATACTCTTAGTTTTTTCCAACAGTGATATTAGAAAACGAAAGAATATCATTAACATTTCTGTATTATAATAATCCTTTTAAAAATTGATTTGATGTATTAGTAGGGTTAGGAGCACCTCACATTTCTTGCTACAAGACCATTAATTGTTTATTTGCTTTTTGGGTTTTTTTTAAATTTCTCCTTTCCCTCAGGCTAATTCCTAGAAGAAACCACTCAAACTAAACACTTCAGGCATCTCCAAATGTGGGGCTGAAGTTAGCAGGTTTCTTTGAAAGGCTAGAGGCAAGACTTGACATTTAGTTGGAGATGAGGAAAAGGAGAAGGGAAGTATGGGCAGCACTTCAGATTTGTGCCCCAGAGGTGAAGAAGAATTGCCTCTGTCAGCATTTGGCTTTTTGTCATGTGGGAATTGACCACTCTTTTCTTACTCAGAAATTCCTGCTGAAGTTAACAAGGACAGTTGCGTTCTTTTGATATGTAAATGTTATTTAAGTTATTTATGGAGTCTGATCTGAAACTGTGTCAGGCTGCAGGACAAAGCCTTAATGCTGGTGTATGCTGTGACTTCTTTGCATCCTTCTGTCTTGCTTGTTAGTGCTTGCAGCTCCTGCACTGTGGTCTAGGCAGAGATGCAGCCTGGAGCAGACACCACTGCACTTCCCTGAGGGCTGAACTGGACTGTAAAGGTGACTCTGACTTTGTCCTCTTCTCTCTCTGGTTTTGGGGAAGAAGAAATCTTTGCCTGGGAGGCACACATTACTGGTCTGCTCACATCCTGTGCTTGGTAGTCCACGTTGTTCATGAGAGTAAGAATTAATGGTATAAGAGCATCCAGCAGAGCTTGGCAGGTTTTGGAGAAGAGCAGGGGGGTGGTGAAAAGGTGAGATGATTTCCATTCACTGAATGATTCTGAAGATAGGTAAGTTTGTAGCTGAAAGGTAACCAAATGCTGCAGTGAGAAAGTCGAGTAGATGGAGAAATTACAGCAAAATTGGTTCGGGTGGAATTTGCAGATTCAGAACAGATACAAGTGTCACCCTTTGTTTTCAAAATGCTTTTCATGAAAGTTAGGAGATCTAACATTTTTCAGAAGTCTGGCAGTTATTTGTTAAAAAAAATAATTTGACAGAAGTATTTTGATCTATGCAAAATTGTGTCTTTTTTCACTGAAGTAGACAAAAATTTGTTTATTTACCTGTGCTCTACTCCAACTGTTTTACTAGAGAGATAGATAATTTTAGTACTCAAGTGTCACTATTTACTAAAATACTGAATGTACTCCTTTTCTTAGATGGAATGGTGGGGGGGATAACTTGCAGGGTGGGGCAGTGGAGGATTGTGAGAGAAGGTCCTGTCATGTACTCATAAATGTGAAGTCCCGAGATAACTGTTGCAAGCAAATAGTGTTTTCAAGATGAGGTAGGCATCAGTATTTCCTCTACTTTAAAGCCAAGTCCCTCCAACTACTGAGTGCTCAGCTCCCAGCTGAGTTGCTGGGAGTGGTTGTCACAACAAAGAACATCATACCCTGGCAACCCAGTCATATTTCCTTAAAAATGGGTAGCAAAATCCCCACTATTTTGTGAGTGCCAGATTTAAACGTCTGAGTCTTCTTTTGTCAGGTAGACTCATTTTCTACAAAGACCAAAGGATTTAAATCTGAGTCTTATTACGTCATATGAAAATTTTAGTGGGAGCTTATCCTAGATATCTTAAACCTTCCATTTACTGCAGTCAGCCTTGTTTCTTTTAAAGACACTTTCATAGCCTAAAAAAGCACCATCAAGGTGTTGTTTTTAAGAAACCTCCAAGCTGTGGGGCTGTCTCACAAAAAGCTAATTTTTGTGCATGCTGAATTTTACACAGCCTGCTTTCAATACACTTGCTGCTCTGTGCTGGCCTGAAGATCTGTCGCCTGACTCCAAAAATGAGTCCAAGTTTTGTCACATCAACTCTCTGCAGGAAGTTGCTGTTTTCAGCTATTGAGCTGCTTGAACTTGTGTGGTGGCAGTTGTATCTTTTATCCTGTAAACAGTTCAATGCCTACCTTTTATTCTGGGTCATGCTGCAAAACAAAGCAAACAAAGACAAAAATCTAAAGGGGCTAATCTAATCTAAAGAAAGAAATCTAAAAGTTATTTTTACTTGATAGAAGCATGACAGTGCTTCCTGGAGGACATTACTAATGGCTGCCCTTGGTGTAAGGGACAGAGGCCCTGGTTAGAGGGAGAGCTGTTGTATTTCATTATGTAAGTCATTAAGCTCTGGTCCGTGCATTTCAGAGAGCTTATCTCTGAGTGGTGCAAAGCCTGAAGATGCCAAATTTCTCAAGGACTAATGGCTTCCTAAAGAATGTCTGGATTTGGTCTGGGATTCCTTTGGAGGACTACTTTTCAAAGAGGGTAAAACCATGAAGGGATTTCTGCCAGAATCATGCTGATGCTTGGTTCTGTGTTCTCACTTTGTGTAGTCGGGGCCATACCTATGCAGAGGGCACCTTTGCAAGTACAGGAATGCCCACAGGCATTCCACCAGAACACCTCACATAAATCCATGCCTTGTACCATTTCAGTAAAACTCTTCCTTGGGTTGAAACAGCATGTAATGTCATGAATACACTTGTAGCTTTTACCAGTACAACTAAATAAAACAGGGATTGAACCTTTTTATTCTGTTAACTCTGTGCAGTTTAGTCATAAGGGACACTGAGCTTTGCTAGGGCATTTGATGCCATCTTTCTGCTTTATGCTGAACATAAATGCTCTCCCAATCACAGAAACCACAGTTAAAGCTCTTTTCTAGAAGCAGCAAGATGATTCTGTTGTTTCTCAGACATCCTTTCCAATGAGCCTGCTGGTGACACTATCATGAAGCTCCGTGCACATCACCATGTGAGCTAAACTGTTTAATGAAGCATTAAACATTAAATTTGCATTAACCTGATAATGCAAATTTAACATCATGATGCTGTTTCTGAAAAAAAAAAATTAAATAGCACCTGTCTTTATTTCAGTAAAACCTCTGTTGCACTTTGCAACATGTCAGACAAAATTGCTCAAAAGTGTCCCAAAACACCTGTCCTTATAAACCTGGTTTGTCAAAAATTGTTACTCCTGAGGACACAGCAAGCAAGCATGGTTTCTTCTCCTAATTTCATTTGAATCTGCTTTGGTCACTTTAAGGGTACAATAGATTGCCAGGTTTCTGAGCAGCAAAATATGCCAATAGATGCGTGTGTCCTCTTGTTGTCCACTATTGTATTTTTGACCTAAACATTTGAAGAATTTCATGATTCCAGTTGCTTTACAAGTAGCAAAGGGAAACAAAGGGATAGGGAGAAGTAGTAAGCCAGTAGCAGAACTGGGAGTAGATTTTGGCTCTCATGCCTGATGTCAGTCAGTAGTAATTCATATTCATTCCTCCCTGTGATGTGCTTTTCCACAGCCCTGCTGTGACACCAAATTCTTTGGCGTTTGTGATGGAGCTCAATAAGCACAGAGAAATGAGCAAGAAGTGGTCATGAAGCAGAAACACAGTAGTGTTAGAAGATCCTTTCAGTGCCTTGGTTTTTGTGCTTCTTGAGCTGCCAGTAGTCTTCTGTGGTAACAGTACGTGAAAAATCACTGTATTGTATATAAAAGGGATTGCCATGAACTAGTCATGTCTCAGTTTGTTTGACTTATGCCAGATTTAGAAAGGTCAAGTCCTTGTTAAAAAAGTCCTGATCACTCACTAATGCAAAGGTGTTTCCTTTTCACTGGGATAAGCATTGTTGCTCTGTCTCTCACTGAAGCTGGCTCCTGCAGTGCAGTCAAACACACAGGATTTGTCTCATACTTCTTTTTTAAGTAACAATATTGCTGATGAAAGGTTGTGAGATGAGGACAGGAGAAGCTAGGAGATAGAGTCAGCATTTACTTGCTTTGACAGTCTAGAAGAATTGTCAAAATGTATCTTGTGAGATGAAATAGCTCTTTTGGTTCCATCCCCCTTTTTTCCCTCCAGGATTGTCTGTCTTAGTGTGTCTGTCATGAATAGATTAGGGGTCCTGTATGATGCTCTTGTTTTTATTTGTGTGGTTTTTTTCTTCCTCTGAAAATCTGCTCCCACCTTTACTGCCCACTGCTCAGGTAATGTGAAATAGTGAGATGTTTTTCCCGTGGTCTGGGCTCTTGATGCCTCCTGGGGAATGCTAAAGACAATCTGGAAGCACGTGTAAGGATGTAGTTTCTGCCAGTTTGTGGGCCATACTGGAAGGTCTGATTTAGTTCAAGCATTTTCTGGATAGAAACCAAACGTAGTCTGGGGAGCAGGGAGAGGACCTCTCTCTTCCATTTAGCCACGGGAGAGTGCGCAAGCTGTGAAGTTACAGAAAATGCTGGGGTGTTCATGTAGTGACTCTAATTTCTTTCCAAAGGAGGCAAAGAGCTGAGCCCAGTGTTGGGGGCAGCTCCAGAGGGAGCCTCCAGCTGAAGCTTCCTGGGGAGAAGCATGTTTTCCTTTGACAATCTAATCCAATATATCTACTACCCTATCAAAAGCAATATGCATTATTGCTACAGCATGATGTGCAGGTGCTACAATGAGCATGGCTACTAACAAAGTAAAAAAAGAAGGAAGACCTGCCACATACCCAGATGTCACATCTTAGAATGCTAAGTCTTCAGCACGATCCTGAAAAAATTAGGAGTGTTTTAGGATTTTTGTGTCTTGCCTGCACTTTGCACTTTCTGTATCTTCCCACTGTCTGTGGTGTTACATAAAGTATGTGTGATTTTATCTCAGTGCAGGCACAGTGGTGTATCCAACTGCACAGATCTGCCTGCAGTAACCTTCCTGTACTTGTGTTACAAGAGTAAGTGCTGACCCATCAGTTCTCTTGAAACTGAGGCCATGGCAGTGCTGTGCTTGGCCAAGGACACACAGTTTATGAGTTTTAATCACTGAAGTTAATTACATCAAGACCTTGTATTACATGTAGTACTTTGACAAATTTGTACTGGGTTTGAGATGACACAAATTACTTCCATGACAGTTCATAGATTATTCCAAATTAATGTATAGTCTGATTAGATCTCCATTAATCAAAGAGAGTGGTTGTTTTGTTGAAAGTGTTAACATTTTCTTAGGACTTTTTCAGAATTTTACAAAATTTTTCTACCATCATGTGAGTTCTGCAGGAGTAATTTAATTATTAATTCAATTCGGCTTTATGTACTGCTGCGTTCATCAAAGAAGTTGGCTACTGATAGCACTTGTATTTAATATTCTGGTAAGCCTGATTGAGATACAAGATTAAGTCCACTTATATGTCCAAGAGGAAGGCAATAAAATTTTTCTGCATTAATGAGATGACAGCTATAATTTAGCTGCTGGTCAACCTGTGCCAAGACTACAGCTCCTCACTGTAGACTATCTTAAGTCTTCAGACTGAAACAAAACTGGCATAATTAGCTCTGAAAGAAGGCTCAAAAGACTGGACCTGTTTTTTATCTGGTAAAGGCCACCCTAGTTAGTCCTAACTTGATATTACACATTGATCATTTTTGAGGGTCTCTTTTGCCACATGACCTTTGGTATCCATTCTGCATGTATGGGATGCATGTTTGCACCAAAGGCACGAGGCAAGCTGAGCTGGCTGTTGTCCTTGCTGAAGGCACACTCAAGCACTTGTGTTGACATACAAGCTTTCTTTACTTTTATGGCTAATAATAACCAATTCAGATTTGAAAAAATATATTGTTGTTGAATCTTCCTTACATGCTACTTTTCTAAACAAAAGTATTTTCTTAACAAGAGCACTTGAATGTTTTAGTCTCTCATAATGTACTTGATTAAGATCATATGTCATCTAAAATAGCATATAGTGCCCATTTTTTGCCCATATTCTAAGTGGAGTGTTAGATCAGTATTGATGAGCTGAGGAAGGCTCTTATGTCATCTTTTTCAGTGAAGAAATAATTTTTTTCAAATCTGTGACTTTGAGTCTTGCTTCCCATCTTTTCTGTTGCTGTTTCCCTAGCTGAGTTCTCAGTCCACTTGTGACATCTCTTCCTTTTTACTGGAGATCTACTTGATCACTTAAACACTTCAGTTTTTCATATCTTTTTGTCTAGAGTGATGCCAATGCATTTGAATCATCCTTCTGCTCTTGTCCTTCTTTGTTCTTCCATTTATTGTGTTTTAAGGCCTCCAGTAGCAGATCAAAATGGAGACACAAATGATGCCACAGCTTCTCAAGTATTCTACTCAACAATTATTATTGGANAGAGCCCAGGGGGTGGGAGGGAGAAGGGGATACACACACCTGGGGAAGGGACCTTGGATTCTGGGGCAGATGCTGGCATCGCACTGCAACAAATTATAACATCTGTTGTAGTTTGGGTTAGGATTTAAAACAAATTAAGCTACATGACTATCTGCAGAATAAAAGAATAGTTTATTGTTATATTTATTATATAAGCCATAGAAGATACAGGGACTTCTGCAAAAGGGAAGGTAGAGATGTTAGTAAGTTGGTAATGACCTTGGTCCATCTGCCAGGGTAATTTTTCTGCCTTGGTAATTGAAATGTATTCAAATGTGATTGAAAGGTCATCAAGGATGCAAGTCAAAGACTTAAGCACAGTTTCTGATCAAAACATTTAGTATTGTTGTCGGCTTTTATGAACGACTGAAGGACTCTGCCAAATGGTAAATTTCACTTATTTAATCAGGCTTCTTTGTTACAACAAACCTTGACTGCAGCTGAGCTCTTCACTTGAGGCCAGTACTCACTGAAGGACCGACGAAGGTCTTTTATCCATAGTTATTTTGTAGTTCTGCAGAAAAGTGAACACCCAATGCAAAGTAAATCTTCAAAGGGGAAAAAGGACTTATCAAGAGCAGTTTTGACCCATATGATGAATACAGTGTGAGCAGATGTGAAGAGTGCTAAAACTTGTGTTGCAAAATTTGATCCAAAAACCAGAACATTCAAAATTTATCCTGGATGTGCAAAAGATTTTTTTGAAAGGAATTGGTAAGGTGATATATGGTGGCTGTACAACCAGATTGTGCTTTTAAGATTTTTTAAATAGGGAAAGGAACCAGTAAAACAAACTAATACTTTTCTTTTTAAATGTCCATTTCCTCCACAAAAATCAGCTGTATTCAGTGTCCATGCTTAAAATTTGAGAAGCTCTTCCATTTCATCCAGAATATTTACTTCAGCATGAGCCATTGATTTTTAGTAATAATTCATGTAGAATCAGTAGAAGAGCCAACTGAAAATAAAGGAGAAGGGAAGAAAATGAACCCTCTGTCCTCTCTGTTATGTATGCTAATTATTGCCAAAGAAATTGGCATTACTCTCCTTGTCAAGATCAGGGGTGATACTGCCTTCAGAAGAAAAACAGCCTATTTCGGCAGGGTGAGTCACAGACCCTGTCTCCCTGCTTCCAACCTGACCAGAAAAAAAAAAAAAAAAGGCAATATTTTGGTTCTCCAGCTAGTCAGGGTAAATTATGGAAACTGCACTCTCCTTCTTCAACACTGGCTTTGCCCATGCCCAGCCAGCCTCTGTAGCCACTGTGCTCTCTTGATTTGGCATCTTGGTATTTTAGTTTAAAAATGAGGATGTGGGGAAGTGCTGTTTTGGCATGTAGTGATTGTAAGCAAAGATGTTTGATCATGGTCTGGGCCTTCCTGAGATGCAGCATTCATTAATTAGCCCAAATGTATCTGTAAAATGACTAATCCATGTAGCCACACCATTGCACATGAACTATGATCTGAAATCAGATCAGATCTAGATCTGTTCTGTTGGATCCTCTGAGCTGATGTGACAATTAATTAATTATTCTGGTTGTGCGGCTGATCCCATAAAGGCAGCGCGCACCACACACCCTGGGGAGAGATTTGCAGAGATGATTGTTTAGCAGAGACTGTACATATGGAAATTTGTTCTCATTTCTTCCTTTGTGCTATCCCATTTGCAAATGGAAATGACTGCTTCGTAGCCAGTTCTCATTATATTTCTCTCCCAGGAGATGTGAAATTAGCAGTAGGAGAAATTCCACGGTGGTTGGGAGTGAAGCATGGTCTCTGCCAGGGAGGTTGCCCCACAAGGAGGGGGGAGCACGGAGTCAGTGAGGCTGGCAGGATCCTGCCCCTCTCCAACACGTCTCAGCCAGAGACAGAAGAAGAAGAAGAGGAAACTAGTTGAACAGTACAGAGTTCCTGTATACAGATGGATCCCTCCAGAGAGGTGTAGGTATACGCTGGTTTTGAGCAAGATGCATATATTGGCCTTAATAACAGTCATGTTAAAGATTTGCAGCACTGCTTATATTACACTGAACAGCAGAGCCCAGGTGGGACAGAGGGATCATATTCCTTGCTAGTTTTAGTGGGCCAGAGAAGCACTTTGAAAGATTGTATCTCATTGCACTAAACTGCACTTCATTAAAAAAGGCAATTAAACATATGCAAACATATAGAACATATAGAACTACTATGTTATAGTAGTTCTATAACTTTGTTACAGTTTTATGTAATGGAAAGGTTGTGAGGGTTTTTTTCCTTCTAGAAAAGGGAATATGCTGATTAAGATATATCAGTTTGAAAATATGGGGTTCTATGAGATCTTTTTGTAGTTGCAGACTTGTTTCTGTATATGCTTTGCTACACCAGTGCGGCCATCTTACCTGAAAGGAACATTGTGAGTGATACCCTTCAGAAACTGCTCAGGAAGCTTGTTTAAAACAGGGAAGCAAGGAAAACAGCTAGGCTGTTAAAAAATTAAAGTATTTCCATTCCCATTCTTACATTCCTCTAAACCAGGTACAAGGCAAAGAAGGGCTGTATCCCTCAGTGCCAGCTTGGGTTGACAGAACAGTTTTGATCTCCATGACCACACTGGTAGGTAACTCATTCAGATTTGTGCTCATCAGACTTCCTCTCCTTGGGTGGCTGCTTACTGGCCTGAGACCAGATGCCAGAAAAGTAGAGCAGGGCTTAGGAAATGAGATCCCTGTCCTTGGAAGTGCTGGCAGATTTTGCATGTTGATTTAGCTGCCTGGGTATTTTGAATCTGTGTTTTCTGACACAAGCGATGAATGGTTTACCAGCTTTTGCTTCATATGGCCTCTGTGCTTACACAGCTCACCCAGGTAGGCCTGTATTTTGAGATACTCTCTTGGCTCTGTGTTGCCCAGTTCATACAGAAAGCAGAGAATAAAGTATTCCCTCCCCGAACTCAGTAGATGTACTCTTGAAATCCAGAATGTGTTTTCTGAGAATATAGAAGCAAATTGATTAATTTTGTCCTTGAAGTCAAATATTGACACCATTTAAGGAATTTTAAATTAGTTTTTTCCTTTATTTCAAGTGGTCTTGATGATGGACTAACACAGATTTGTTTTCCCCCCCAAAATTAAAATGAATTTACTCTTATCCACGAACTATCTATAATGCAACTGTTTTACTGATAATTCTTCTATTTGGTTGCTATGATTCTATGGGCTGCAGCAGGGTCAGGTCAGCTTGTGCGGGTAAGAAGTGGAACAATTGTTCTATCGAAAAGTGGTCAACTGAGGCAATCCTGTACGGGCCTTTTGCTCCAGATAACTTGTGTGCAACAATTCCATTTCATGGGATATTCCATCAGTGGGATGGAGATTGTTTGTTGTCAAGGTTTTCTGTTGGCTCATGGCCACCTTCAGGCACCACTCTCTTTCCAGGGCTGCCTCCTTAAATCTGCATCAGCCCTTTCCTTTGCCCTTTGGTGACACTGTGAAAACAAGACACAAGCAGAAGGGGAATAACTTCATACAGCCTGAGACGAGCAGTTCAAAATGCATTAGTCCTGCATCGATTGCTACGGCTCAGTAAACAGCTGCAAGATTGCCTGGTTAGCTTATCTGTGCTCTTCCATCCCTCAAGATATTTGTATTTCTGTTAAGTGAGAACTCAGCTCAATGACCTCACTTGTAGTGTTAGCTTTACACTGATACAGCAATTATCAAAATGCAGTGTTCATGGAAATTAACACTGTGCTCTCAGCCCTTCTCTTAATGCATTAAGCTCTGGTGTTTAATATAATTTTTATCTGTGGAGCATTTCAGCTACGAGAGCTCTGCGATAAGGAGTTATAGTTTGTTTGTTGCTAGCGTAGCTGGTTGTAAATACTTGTAAAATTTGTCACACTGTCTGCTTTTTTCTTAATTCTTAATGCTGTGAAGACACAAGACAGCACCATGGAATAGCTGCGATGGTCTCGGAATATGAGTGGTTTTGAGGATGACAAGGAAAAATAGCAGATTAAAAAATGGTCACAGGTACGAAGGAGATTGTGAATAATTAATCTTTAAATCATTCTTCGGATTTAAAAATTAATTATTTTACGGTCATTTAAGTATTCATGACCATTTCAGAGTACCTTAGCCAGAAATCACATTAAGGAAATAAATTATAGTGCTTCACCTTTTCACCCAAATGTTTGCTTGCTGGTGATTGATGGCACGTGTCTGTATCCCTGGTTTAAATCCTCTTCTTTTGTGAGTATATAGCCTTGATTTCTCAGGAGCTCTCTAGCACTAAAAGACAAGAGAAAGATCTTCATTGTATGTGAAAAACCTGACACACAAACCTAAATCCAAGAACCCCAGTTAGACTGGTACAGAAATCCTCCTGAAATTTGAAGCTCTAGTAGAGGGGAAGTTCATTCACCTTTCTGCTCAGCATCTCTTTCCATATATAACATGGCATCTCTCTGCTCAGTGAGAGGCAGATGCTCACCTCAAGATCTTGCCAGGCAACAGCAACGTTCCCAGCTCTGCCTTTGGGATGTTCATGTTCTCCTGGGGAGTTAAATTTTCATTCTCCTGTTTCATCTTAAAACTGTAACAAAAGGGGGCTCCTGGCTCTGGTATTTCCATTGGTATATATAACACTCAGCAGATAATTACAACTGAAAAATGCCCTAAAATCTTTGCAAGTCTCATCTTTATGTACTTGTTCACACCATATTTAAAGTTCTGTTGGGAATACCTGAGTAGACATTTAATGATAAGCATAGTACTGTCCTAAGCCAGATATACGACTCTAAAATGTTTTCTTTTCAGAACACTTCGTAGATGTAGCTCTTTTGTCTTGCTTCTGGGTGAAGGTGGATCTTTGTTTACGATAATGCTTTTAGAAGCTTTTGTCTCTGTTCTAAAAATAAATGAACATTAAGATTTCATAATTTGTGGGCTTTGATTTCATATTAGCTGTGTATAGGTCTCAATTTAAGACGTGGGAGGAGAGGGAAGGTTGCTTCCGATTTATGGATTCACCTCTTCATAACTGAAAACTAAAGCTGGCTGGTTGGATTTTTTTCCTTTTTCATTAGCAATTTTGGCAGGAAGATTCCAACAGGCAGTTTTCATCAGTCTTCCTTACTGTTAATTCAAATTCAGCAGTAGCATGAATATGGTTCTTTTGATTTTAGTTGAATTACTCCAGAGTCAACTTGATATGCATGAGACCACAATTACTGCCTAAAATACCAGGCTTTTTTCCACTGACTAGCTCTGCTGGGAAAACTAGTAAAGGGTGAAGATTTATTTTAAAACATGAAGCAGAAGGCATAACTCCTGTGAATTTTTTTGTGCTTTATACAAGGGTTAGAAGTGAAAATGCTTAAAGTAGGATAATACCACAAAAACACACCAAGAAGTACAGAGTGAAGTTATCCTGCTCGTATCAGGTGATACATTCTGGGGAAATAATCCTTCTAGTCTACATTGTGCAGCATCTGCAGAGCTGGTAGTGGTCATGGTAGTTAGCATTTAATGAGGTTCTAGCTCCAAAGACAAAACAGAGAATCCATGCAGGCAAGCATATCCTGAATGGATACCTGCATCCAGAGGGCATTTACCAGCAAATAGCAGGGCATGGTGGTAGTGGGGTTTTTTGGTTTGTTTTTGTTTTTTTTTTCTTTCATGTACATATTTAGTGTGATGAAAATAGTTTTGACATCATCACTGAATTGTGTTGGGGGTGCTTTATAAAGCTGAAGGATAGGCCAGTCTTTTGAGCTCTAGCTATGAATTTGTTTATTTGCAACTTATCTAATTAACAGGAAAAAGCATGGTCAACAATCTTGGCCCTGACATAGGTTAAATTGGTATCTTGTAGCTTAACAAAGTCTTTGTCAGCACACAACTTTTCTTCAGTGCCATCAAGCATAAAAGAAAAATTATTTTAGCTATGGTAAAGCCTGGTTCTGTGCACAGTAAGAGCACAGGAAAGCCACAACTTTTGTGACCTCTGTCTACTAAATCCAACCTATTTGTATTGCAAAAACACTGAGAGACTTTGGCTTTTTGCTTTCAGTAATGATGATCTGAGTGATTTGTGGTCACCCTGTGCTGCAGCTGATGGTCTTGGACTGTTATCTCTCCATTTTCAGTTTTTCACAACAGTGATAAGTACTCAGAAAGCCACAGATGTAAGCATTCTTTGGGATGGTATGGTTTAAAATTCACATAAGTAGATTACTGTGTTACACAGCTGTTAGTGCCTTTTGCTGGAAACTGCTTCATGTCTACTGAAGAGGCAGCTTTTGTGGTTCCTGCCTCTTCTTCTACTACCTGGCTGAGGTTCCAGTCTAGACCTGGAAGTTTAGAATTTTGTCCTTCTCAGTCATCTTTCCAGATGCTGCATGGGACAGATCTGAGTTATCCTTACAGCATTTCCATGGACTTCCTTTGAAAACTACCTATTGTACAGTAATATTTTTTATTAATATTTGAGCCTTTTCCACATCCACCAGCTAAAGTGTCTTCAATGCCTGGAAATCTATAGGAATAGGTCAGGTCAGCCTTACCTAATCTCCCAAACTGGTTCCTGTTGGTTGAGCTGCTCTGCTCCCAAGCTGCACAATGGATGGAGGGGAAAGATATGGCAAGCTGTTAGCTGGGGGCTCATAATGGGACTAAGTGGCATCTTGCATTTATAGACCCTGTGACTGTGTGCTGCTTTACAGGGGGTGGGAGGATGGAGATGCCCAGCTGGGACTCAGAGGACTGTGTGTTTGCTGGCAGAATTTATTGTCTGTCCTTTGACACATGTGCAATGTGGAGGCTGAAAGTAACAGCAAAAAAAACCCCAAACCTTCTGGATAGGGCTTTGCTACAACCCATCTGAAAACAGGTAGAGTTTTCGTTTCCAGATATCTCAAGAATAATTGGTTATCAAACTCTACTATGTTTGTAACACATGCTGTGTGACATTCCCTGCTCTAATGGTCAGACAGTAGAAGTTACAAAAAGACATGAAATTAAAGTTTAAAAATGCAGTTTTTCTAGCCCAACATTTGGAGATGCTTCAAATGTTGGGATAGATAATAGGTTTCTCTCAACACATCTGTAGTTTGGAATGTGTTATTTTTTCTGAAAAAGTGCTATTTTTACTGATTCTCTAAGTATGATAGTAATTGTAGGTAAGAGTTGTCTTGGCCTCAAATGCTAGTTTGCTTTGGCTTTTTATTGTGCTTGACAGACTGGTGCCTGTTCCCCCTCCTTCCTACCATTGTGTCTCTTTAATTCCACTTTACAGAGGAGTTGCTTCAGTGTCTTTGTCACATTTGAACTTTTGTTGAAGAATAAATTTTCCTGAGTGCTAAGCCTTACAGCAACTTAGGTACATCCAAATCAAAGTCAGAGTAGATGTATGCTCCTCCAGCCAAGCTTTTCAGGCAGATTAGTTCTTCTGACTTCAATTGATTTAATAACTACTCTGCACTTGAAGACTTCTGAGGACTGTGCAGCCAAGGCACATCTAAAAATAGCATTTAGGTCCAAGAGCCATTAAGGCAGTTTTGGAAATGCAAAACATAACTACAGCCCCTTTCTCTTACATCTCACGGGCTGGAAGGAACAAAGGACTGTTTCCTAGTGTTTTGATGATGATGTGAAACCTGGATATGCCCAAACCATTGCCAGTGTGATTCTTTTTCATTCCTGTGGCTGATGAGGAAATTTGAAAGAGCTTCCTTCTGGGTACCTGATTAAATGTTGGTTCAAATGATTTGAACTGAGGTAATAAGGGTATAACTGGTCTTTTGAGAGCTGTGATCCAGACTGTTACTTTTCAGTTGAAAGCTTAGTTTTACCCTACTCCTGTTAAGATCCTCCTGTTAAGAGTGTGCTGGAAACATGACCTTTTCTAGTCATTTGCAAAGTATGCAGAAAAACTTTGGAATGAGAGATAGGAAGTTAAAAGGAAAGAGTAACTCCAAAAGCTGTTCCTGTTGCAGCAAGTTTGTATCAATTCTGTGTTGACCATGTAATGAAAACAAGTCTCCTGCTCATTAGGATGAAAGCTGAGTACATAACATACCAAAATGTAGTTTTAACCAGCAAGACACCTGGAAAGTCCATGAGCTGTGTTGGACAGAGCAGTGTCTCAGGCCTAGCTGGGACTGAAGACTTCTCTGGGAGAAGGTTCTGTGATAGATGGATCAAGTGCTGCTGCTACCTCTCTACAAAATTTGCTCTCCTCCTCACAAAGGAGCTTGTGTTTGATGTTTTGTGGAGCAGCATACGTTGCCATAAGTAGAGAATTTGGTTGTGATTCTCACCCAATGTTCCTTTGTTAAAACTGATATCCAGCTGTCTTAAATTTCTGCAGGTAAAGCTCACAAATATTACTGGATTTTCAAACAGCATATGAATTAGTCCTTGTATCTACAAATAACACATGTTAATGAACACAAATTCATCTTTCTATGAAAAAAAATTATGACAATCTGTGTAGTCCCATTAAACTCAGCCTTCAAGCCCAAAATCAAATTACTGAAACCAGTCAAGAAGCTGTAAGATTTAAAGTGGTATGTGACAAGGTTTTGAATAAACAGACTCAACTCAGTCATTTCCTAACAGCCCAGTGCTTGATCTGAATCCAGCAATGTTTTGAAGAGTACATTCTATGTATGACCTTATAGAGAGGTAGTGATCCAAAATGCAGGGATGTGTGCTTCCAAGCAGAGTTTGGAGACTGGTACAGCACAGGTGAGGGTGCAGTGGTTTAGGGGGATTAGGTAAAGCTGAGGAGTCTCCAAAAAGAAGAGCCCCCTGAATGGTGTCTGAGAGTAAGAGCAGAATGAGAAGCAAGAAAAGGCCTGAGGTATGAACATACCTTAAGAGGCTGGCCTGGGATAAAAGGAGGAAATTTCCTTGAAGCTGTGCATCCAAGGCCATCGGTACTGTTTGCTTGCTTGGATTTACAGGGAGAAACTGTGGAAGCCAGAAAAGGCTTCTGTGACCTTACCTTGCAAGAGAGCAGCTCATGCTGCTGTTTGATTATGGAGGTCACCTACAAGCAGGACACATGCTGGGCAGAATTTGAAATTGCACCTTTGCTGGATTAGCATTGCTCTATGTGTCCTTCCCTACATCATCACCTTCTGGAGACCAAGTTCTTCAGATTTTTCAACAACTTTATTGTATATCCAGTCCTAAAGTGGAAGAGA
Source organism: Irena cyanogastra (assembly GCA_013397155.1). NCBI lineage: Eukaryota > Metazoa > Chordata > Aves > Passeriformes > Irenidae > Irena > Irena cyanogastra. Next base: position 786,432 of record VWZV01013902.1, on the reverse strand, counting down.
TTAGTGAAAACAGTTTAAAGGTCTCCTGCTTGCTTCAGGCTGTCCTTGGGCTGCTTGTCAGGTATGGATGCACCTGTACAAATCTGCCTTGAGTGGGCTGGAGTAGTCTGGGATTGCCAAGGAGCAGAACATGATGCCTTTGCTTCACTCACATGCATTTCCCCACACCCACCAGCACTGCACATGGTTCCAGTATGGCAAAAAAGGGCAAGGTCCCCTTACCCCTGTTTGGAGCTGCCTCCTACTCGTGCAGCAAGAAATGTTTTGGGATTTGTGCAGCACCTCCTAGAAGAACTATAGCAAGATTAAATTTTTAAAAATTCTATTTTCCTTTGCCCATATTGGGGTCACTTTTTCTTCCCCCTTCCTTCTCACCCTCATTAGATGAGGAGGAGATGATGTGCTGAATGCCACCCCTGACACTGTACAGGACAGACTCCCTACATTCCAGGAGGATTACCACAAGCCTGATTATAGTGGCTAAAAACCCTGTGAACCCAGGTTCTGGGCACTATGGAGGAATATTATCAGAAATCTAAGACATCTAGAGAAGATTTCCAGTGCATAGCTATGTATTCTGACAAGATCTGTAATATGCTGGTTGGGAGAGCAAGCAAGTCAGCTACTGTTGGCACATTTTCTGTGTGCCAGAGCTTTACAGTATTTAGAAATGCAAAACATGTAACTAGCAAATTTCCAAAGTGCCCCTAAAACAGAAGAACAATTCTAGACTCAGTCCTTTTTTAATTTTCTGTCTCTGTCTGTATAAAGCAGCCGCCACAATATTGCTGCCAGAAGAGGTATGTTTGTATTACATCTATTGACATACTTTCATATGCAATTTCAGCAGAGACAAAGCACAGCTGGGCTTTAGCTTGCTATTGAAGGTGAAACCCAATCTGCAGTAGGCTAATTTCACTGAAATAAAACCAAGACTTTTATGGTTAAAAATCCCTTTGGAGATACCTCAGGAAATTTGTTTTGTGAAACAAATAATTAAACAAAAGTATAATTTCGCTTCTGGGTGTTGTGAAGACAAGGGATTAATATTTGTAAATGCCTCCATGAAAATCAGTCAGGTTACAGGACAGTATTTCACTAGGAAGCAAGGCCAGAATAATTAGAGGTTCATGAAACAAATACAGCTATTCATAGCAGGGAGATGCAACTTTTTCTGAACCTGTTTCAGGATGAAGTGTGGCACTGCCCAGCTCTTGGAGCACAGAGGAAAGGTCCCAGCGCGTGTCATCCCCAGAAGTGCAGGACTGAGTCTGGGGCTGTGAATTCTGCTGAGGGCAGAGTATTGAGCTAAGGCTCAGCTGGAAGTGAGCAGAGTTAAACTGTCCCCTGACTGGAATTAGCTTGGAGCCTGGACAAAACCAGCCTGCAAAGCACTGGTAAATTTTGGTTCAGAAAGAGCTCTCCCGTTGAAAGAGTGTCACGTTGTGCAGAGGTGATGACTTCTCTCCATCCCTCCTTCCAGGCCAAAGGGGAATCTCATGTCTGCCAGTAGAGACCTGAGTTTAGATCCAAGAGGGGCAGCTTTTCTTTCAGAAGCAGATGTTGGTAGTCCAAGGACAGCATGTAAAAAACCATTCATGCACATGACCAAAATTTTTATGTCAACAGTGGCAACCGAAAAAAGCCATTAAAAAAACCTTCAAACCACTTCCTCTCTGTCTCCTTTCCCTAGACAACATACACTAAAGCACATCAGGGCCTAGCACTGACGATTTCAACCTATAAGATCTAACTTTCATAAAGTCTAGGGAAAGGAGGAAGACGGACAAAGGAAACAGAAGTGTCAGGAAAGGTATCAAGGAAAGCAAAATAATTTACTTGATTACAGACTTTTCAAATTATTTACAACTTTACTGGAAAGCAATAGACCTTTTGGCTTGTGGCCTCCTGCTTACTGCTGTTTGCTGAGATAAGTTTGAGTGAAAAAAGTTTTAGCTTTTGCTAAAAAGAATTTGCAATATTAATGGACCATCATTTCACTGGCAAAGGTTTTGTATATTGGAAGAGTCTTTATAGTTAAAAAACAACCTGGGCATCAGGCAAATCAGGCAGAGAGGTCTGTCTGTTGTTCACTGACACACATTAGCTGTTAGTGGGGTATATCAGGCTTTACACCCAGCTGCAGGATATACAAAATAATTTTAATCAGACATTACCCCAGACTCTTTTAGCAGAACAGGTAACTGGACGTGTTCAGATTTTTAATAATCTTCATTGTGGCTACACATCCCCTTGTGCCTAGGAAGCACCATAGCCATCTTAAAGCATCAGGGTTCATAGGGAGAATCTGCTTGATTCAAACAAACTCACTCCAAAGGAGAGGATCCAAACAGAACTTTGTAATTCAACAGGAATAATCTAGTCCAATTCCCTGAAAAATGAGAAAGACAAGGACTGCTGGGGGGTCAGGCAACCCTGCAGCTTGACAATTTTACTTTTCAAATTTTGTGGGTTGACTCTACTTACTTATGAAGCTGAATTGCTAATAAAATTAATTAGAAGCATCATAAGTTGGCCACCCCAAGAGTATTTCTACTTGAAGCAGTCATTAATTATTCTGACTGGGATTGTCTGTCTTTTCTATTTATAGGCTGGCCGTGGGCAACACTGACTGTTCTCGGGTTCCTGTACTGCTATTCTCATGTTGGAATTGAATGGGAGCAGAAGTATGCTGCACATTAGGAACGATGCAAACGATTATTCTTAAGGCAGGTTGATGGTTTTTCTACACTGGATATTCTATCTGCACAAGGCTGAGCCAGATCAAGTCTTCAGTCCATGTATTAAAACCAAAGGTCATTTAATTGATTCTGGTTTGCAAATGCAGGAATTGAACTGCAGAAACACTGATGGGGGGTGGGGAGAAATTATGAAGCATTTTGAATTATGTTATTTTTGTAAAACAACATCTTTGTGACTCTGTGTACATTAGAAGTGTGCATCTCAGAACAGGAATTTTATATGTGTTCAGGGTTGTTTTCATATTTTGCTGCATATTTTGAGATATTGAAGAAAAAAAAAAAAATTCTGCCTTGGAGAATTCAAAAAACTCAGTCTCTCACAGATGGTGTCCAGGTGTCCAGGGGCATGTAGGGCAGTACCCTGCACTTACACTACTCCATGAAGGGCATGATGCTCATCAGTTCTTCTTGACTGCTTTCTGATATAAGCTAGAACATTTTGTATTCTCACTGACTGGAGTAGTTCTACCTTAAGCTACTACTGTAGCAAAGCCTTCTTTTTCTTTTCGACATCTTAATTTAAAATTTTGCCTTTAAAATAACACTTTTTTGGTAACCTTAGAAATGGTTTTGTTTCTTTAAAAAGAGAGAGTAGGGAGGAAAGGTCTTTTCTTAAGAAACAGCTTTCCTTCTTAATCAAATATGCTCTTAAAGCTCCTTGGGCTTTTAGTGCTCTCTGCCTTGTCTTAGAGCTAAAGCATTAAATTCTACCTTTATTTTGAGGCTAATACCACCTTCAGGCTGCTCAGTCTGTTTCTTGTATTGTTCTGTTACAAAAGGAGATATCCCCAGTCTGGGTGAATGGTAAATCTGTTCAGTCTGCTTCATTCTCTGGTGTCCAAGCAAGCAGCTCCTGCAATATATTGCAGACACCCTGGGAGAAATTTTTAAAGACCTTTAGAAAAAAACCAAAATGGTCCACTACAGTGGCACCAAATTAGCTGGAGTTCCATGTCCTTTGGCCACAGCCAGACCTGTTACAGCAGCATCTTTGCCCAAAGATTGTGTTGTCCAGAGCTGGGAAGGTCACGCCTGCAGGTGTCCAGGTTGCAGGAGTGCTTCAACACACACTGTTTTTTAAGGGGAGACCCTTTCCCTGTCTGATACTATGGGTGTCTCCTACACTGTTCTGTTTTAAACTGATACTGAAGAGCAGCCAGAAGACCTTTAGTCTTCCTAAAGTTAGACATTCCCCCTAGGCATGGTCAAAAGGCCACAAGTTCTGGAGTAGACTTCTTCCAAAAGCAGCTTCCTCCACCCAAAGCATGTCAAAAATTGTTCCATGCCCGTGGCAGACATTTCCCCCTGTTGGGAATTAGTATCCTACTGTCCATCACTGCTGTAGCTTCAGCCAAGTCTGATATAATTTATCCCTTCAACAAGAAATTCAGTTCCTGAGACAGGTTTTTGCTTATTGGCTGCATTTCTGATGTCTCTGCTGCTCACAACTATGGCAGCCTTCTTGTTACCTTCCATTTATTCCTGAAGAAATAAGGGCAGAGGCTTCATCTCCCTATCCATCCAGAGAAAAGCCCATCTCTTGCTGTTTCAAAGCAGAAGCTCCAGCCTTTTATGTTCAGAATCCCCCAGCTCCCCCACCATGAGAATGCCATGATTTCCCCTGGAAGCCATTTCTAGGAGACACCATGGCCTGTTGAAAATAACTTACCTTGAATACTGCCTGGCCAAAGACATGGCTCTCCTGACTGACTGGATGATGATTGCAGGGATTCTCTCAGCCACAGAGTATATGGCTCTAAGCCTCTGAATTTACTAAAAGGATCTGAGATTAGGGGCAACACTGAGCTAAGGGCAAGAACTTTCCCAGACTTTGCTCAAACTTTGTAATTCAGTGGAATTAGCATTAGAGCAAAAAGTCATGAATCTGTTCTTCAATCCTATCGATTACCATTATTACATGAACCAAGATGCTGCCAAGTGATTGGATTTCAATTTGTATGCATGCAGAACTTCTGACTCCAGTATGGAAATGACTCTGAAGGTCATATAGAGCATGCTTATTTCTGAACTAAAATTGCTTTCTATTTTTTTTCAGTGCTTTATATATCTTTCATAATTTTGTATCTTTTTCTGTTTCCATAAATAAAGCTGAAATGCACTGTTGGCTTGAGAGCTGTGGCTTGGAAAACTATAGCCTTGTGTAAGAAAAATAAGTACTCCCCTGTTGTGGAGAAACACTACTACGCACTGGAAGCCTGCACGATGGGTGCAATGCAGACTGGTCACTTTTATCCCTGTTGTGCATTGCATGGAACATGCCTTCCCTAATGGTGTGAGTTTAAAAAGCAAATTAGCCTTTTGTAGGCTAAGGGGGTTAAGACTTCAGCATGTGAGGTTTCTGAGAAGAGCAGCATGCACATAAAATGATGGTTCCCACTCACAAAGTTCCTTCTCAGTCCTGCTTATACAGCAGCTGTCAGCATGGGGCACGTTCAGTCAGACAACACACAGCTCTACGCCTGAAGCACTTCAAACTTGCTGTTCAGTTACTCCATCAGCTCGGAGACACATTCCTCAGCATGGCCCAAGAAGTGACTCTTCATGGCACCTGATGTAATTGTGTGGTAGCCCAAAGTGCCATCCTCCAAGCAAGGCCTCTGTGACAGTCCTAGAGTGGGGGGGAGTTTGCAGAGACCTGGAAGAAACTGCAGTAGCCATGCCACTTGCCAAAGGAAAAAAATAGGTGAGGGGCATGTCAGAAAGAGACTTCCAAACACTGAGAAAAAGCTAGTTAAGGGGTATAGGAAACAGGTGACAAGGACAGACATGGCCAAAGGAAGACACTGGCCATTTTCCCCAAAGGGGAGCATTTCTTGCCAGGGTGAGGGGAACAGCAGGCACTGAGAGTGCAGCTCACAGCTCACTACTGCTGTGAGACCCTAAAATCACGGAAGTGCAGTGAACAAAAAAAACCCCAAAGGTGGTGGCTCTGAAAATGAGCTGAACAGTTACAGGATGGCTACTGACAACAAGAGTTCACAAGTGATTTTGAAAAGCTGTCTTAGTGACTAGCAAGCATAACGTGTAGTGATAGATGGCTTTAATGGTTACCACAAAGCTGTAGTAAAGTCTCTTGCACACACACACACACACACACACACACACACACACACACACACATACACGCACATCCCCTTGCTCTACCCCCTCCTTAGTTAACAGAGCCATCGTCATTACTGGGTAAGATTATACTAAGTGGCTCTTTCTTTAATTCTGCATTGATTAGAAGGTGAGCAAGGCTTTGCTCACCTATCTCTTTCACATCTGAGAGCTAAAAGCAGCTTAGTTGGAATATCCAGCTTACCACAGGTCAGAAGAAAAACAGCTTAACTGTGAAAACCTGCAGCAATTTTGTTATTAGTCACAGCAATAATGCAGAGCCTGTCCTTTCTCTTGCACACCCACCGAATTTCCTTCATCACCACAAACCCTTGAGCTGGTCACAGTTTGCACTTGCTGGGGGGGAGGGGCTCTCCTTCCTCTGGTTTGGCAGCAGGATTGTCCTCAAGGAGCTGTGAAGAGTGAGGGGATTGCTATGCGTGGTCTGTCACAACTTCTCCTCACGGTTCTTTAAAGTTTCCCCCTTTCCACGAGTAGTGCAGATCATTATTGCTTTCCAAAATAACTCCCAGCACACAGCCGCTTGTTAGTGAAGGCATATATTTTAATCCAGCAGGGATAGCTGAAATACTGCTCGATGTGTGAAGAACACTGTGCCTGTTACACCTTGAGGAAGAAGGGAAATCTGCATTACAATAGATCATTTCTTGTATTATGGGGCCTCTGAGAGCAACCCTCTCTGGTGGGTCCCCATGGATGCCCAGGAGTGTTCTGTGGACATGCACTGAATTCAGCAGTCCAACCAGGAGCTGCTTCTGTCGCAGCTCCTCTGTTAGTTGTGTGTAAAAGGAAGAAAAACTAGAGACAACTTTGGTGTTTTTTAATTTTCTGCTTCATGCAATCACATTGAACACAGCTCCTGCCAGAGCATCTGAGAACAAGTCCCAGCTGCCTGTGGCACAGGTCACCTACACCCAACCTATGGATGGACAATGTGGCTCAGACATACCCAGCCTAGGGGACAGGCACTGGCAGCTCCAAGCTTGAGAGGCTTTCACAGATGCCACCAATGCCCAGGAGGACAAGAAAAGGAAAATTCTAATGGATATGACACACTTTAGACACTGCAGAAGAGACGGAGCTGAAGGGTGTCAAAGCTCAGCTTTGAGGCAGCCTCAGCATCGCTCCCTTTAGTTCCCACAAGCTTTAGTAACGTGAATGAACTGCTCCAAGAGGAAAAAGGTGTGTGCACTCTGTACCCAGTAGAGATAATGCCAGGATTAAAACTATGTTCAAAATCTCCTCACTCTTTATGCTGGGAATCACAAAGATCTGGGTGAGAACAAGTTCAGCTAACATCAGGATCTAACAGGCAACTTTGGACCACAAATTAGGCTGCACCACCTTTCTTAATATCCAGGGGCATCTCAATGTGTAAATAGCCTTAGGTAGCTGCATATCAGCACCTTTCAGGAACAGAACAAATTAAATGGGCTACCTGTGGCCTGTGCCTTCCCCGGCAATGGTCAGCCTGCAGGTAACAGAAATGCATTCTATCCACAGGGATTTAAGAAAAGCTTTATATATGGTTAGGTAGCTGAAATGAATCATTGCAGACAGGTGCATCAGCCAGCCACTGAAAAATTAAAGTTTACTGAAGAAGTAGCACAGAAATATAACTTCAGTTATGACCTGTGGCATTTGAATTGTATTGGCACTCCCTCTAGAGCTGATCTTTCTTGACAAAATTAATTAATTTTTATGGACCATAACATTTTCATCCCTGCACTAGTGCATTTGAGTTTCCAAAATTAGGTGGCAAAAATAGAAAAATTGTGAATGGTACTGGAAGACCAGAAATGGCTACGCTGTTCATAAATTAATGAAAAGGCAAGTCAGGGAAAAAATTAGGTCCAGCTGATTTTTTTTTTTTTAGACTACTGCCAGAAGGGTTAAGGTTGCTTTAGGGGCTCAGGAATATTAGAGGATTATCATATAGTAAGCCACAATTCAGAGATAAAAATAAGCATTTATGAGACAGTTCTTGAAGTGATGGTATTGCTAATTTATAGTTATGTGTTTCTTTACTCTTACGGTAATAGTTCTGTGCTGAGGTGGTAATTCTTGATGAAATTACAGGCTAATAATTTTTATTTGGTCATATATTTGCCCCAGGCCACTTCAGTGACCTCTCCACTGCCTTTCCCCAGCTCTTGACATCCTGTCTCAAGGCTACCCTTGGATCTAACTCTGTTGACCCTCACTTCACACACCAGTGCTGGTGCCATCTGCCCAACCTTCCCTCAGGTTTTTCTTCTCAAATTCCTCAATTTGATCAAGTCCTGCCGAACATCACTTGGTAAAAATAAGAGACCTACAAAGGGTCTGAAGATGTCCTGCTTGTCTTGAACAGTTATGCCAAAAACCACTGACACCATAAGCAAGTGCAAGTTGGGTATGAGGCCTGACATAGGTGTAAGGCTTTAAAAAGCATGACGGCCATTCAAAATGAAATAACACACTGCTTTTGGAGTACTTGGGGGCTCTTAGTTCATGCTGGTTGAAGAAACTTCCATTTTTAAAAAAATGACATTTTTATACTAAAAAGATTTTCAAGCTAAATCTTTAAAACTTTAGGGCTGCTGGCAGTAACACAAGGGCATTCTCTGTCACTGGCAGAGACAACTGAGGCAGGGTAAAGTATCTCACGGCTCCTTCCAGCAGGCAAATGGTGACCCAGAGGGCTACAGCCCTTTAGACCTTCCAGCCAAAGGAGCCTCCTGGCCATTCAGTCCTATTTGCCCTTGTGCCAGTGTTGTGCTTCCCTTTCCTGCTCCCTTCCTAATGTCTGCCCTACTGGGTGAGTGTAACCTACAAACCCACCCTCACACTTCATTTTCCAAGGTTTTCCTCAGATGATCACATGAGACACAGACAGGTTTCCTCCATAACAGATTTTCCTGGGTAAAGGAAATGCAGCAGATTCCAGCTACAAACACAGGTATCCAGGGCCATACTTAGCTACATTATATACTGCTTCCATTTGCTGTTGTGACCTTAGACTCTTCTCCCTGGTCTACGCTGGGGTCAGAGCAACCAGCCTGCAGCCTTTCAGCACACCTGGCCACAGCTGCTCTATTTGCTGCTCACAAATGGAGGCCACCCCCATTTTACAGAGCTATTTATGATTTGTGTTGGCAGAATTGTAATTTCATGCAGTATTTCATGCACGCTTCCTGTACACTTTCCTAAAAAATGGGGTTTTTTTTCAATTTAGCTTTCAGCTGAATGGCTTTACTTTATTTTTTTTTTGTCTGTCCACTTCCACTAGCCAGGTTGAATGTGCAGTGTTATCATTCTAAAGGAAACAAAAATAAATACTTTATTTTGACTTGGGGCTCTGTATGGATTATCTTAGCTTTCTTTCCAGTTCTCACACTGAGAATGTTCCATATATTTTCCTGTTATCATTAGTTCTTCTAAAATACCTTCTGCTTAACTGTAAAACTCACCAAAAAAGATTGCTGGAGAGCTTTGAAAGCAATGTATTTCTCCTCTCTAAGCCCTGCTTGCAGGGAACCATTTCTTGTTGAGCTTGTCTTGGTCCCATTGCTGAGCACACAGCAGCTCCCAGGCTTAATAGTGTACTCCCTGTGCTACTGCTGCTTAGCAATTCTCCCCAGTGGCAACCCTTGATGAAGAAGAGGCCATAATCTTCCTTTTATAGAAAATCCATATGTGTAATAGATACTCCAGCACAGTTTCTTTCTGCTCCCAGTTTTGTAAGCTGGGAGATTGGGAATGTGGAAGGAAATTCCAGTGCAAAAGCACAACCCCCTCAGATTTGCATATAGAAACTGCAATGACATTTACAGGGAGTCTGTGTCTCACCCCCCCCAGGTAGGAATTAACAGGAAAGCCTCATCCCTCATCCACCTGAACAGAAACATCTTCAAGAAAATCTCTACAAGTGAGCAAAGCTTAAAAAGAGCCAAAACATCTTCAAGGTTTCTCAGACGCTCTTGCCTCCATAAAGTACTTAAAGTGGGGCTGCAGGGAGAAAGCTTTGGAATTCTTAATGATGGATGGAGCTGTCAAAGTTAAGCTTGTTTTAAACTTACACCTGTGCCATGGGGCAACTTAAATTTGAATTTGGCTGTGCTACGTAAGGACTTGAACTTAATTAGGAAAGGGGAAGCAGGAATGGAAAAGGAAAGGAAAGGTAAAAAAAAGCAAAAAGGCAAGGCTTGAGCACATGTATTTTACAGACACAGCTGTGCACAAGCATCTTGATAGCTACTTCTGACAGACTTCAGAAGTTCATTTTCCCTAATGCCTTTTTTGGATTTCTCACAGGTTTTTACTCATCCTGTCTTTCAAGAACAGGACAGGTTAGTTCCCCCAGCTGCCACATACCAACACAGAAGTGGTGGTGAATTAGAGAGAAAGAAGCACAGACTCAATCTCCTCGGTGAAAAATACTTGTATTGGCTGAGATTCTTTATATGTGTGTTGCAATTAAACCCCTGACACCACTGGCAGCAATAAATACCATAGCAACACGACATCCTTCCCAGCATTTTCTGGTTGGATACACAGCCTTACTCCTGGAGCAGAAGGCAAGCACTGAGAGCAGCTGATCAGCCAAGGTCTCCTCAGCCTCAGTGCTGGGGTGCAGCGGCCGCTCCCCACTGGGTGAGGGCCTCAGTGCTCTCCCTGAGCTTTGGTAGGGTCTCCTGAGCATTGCCCTGCCCCAGGCACACACACTGCTGGGACACGCTGAACAGGAATAGTCTTGATGTTTCCTCAGTGCTGGGGAGCAAATAAAACCCATTGCTACTGCACGCATGTGAGGGAGAGGGATTTGCTGCAGTTCAGCCCCACGGGCTCTTGCAGCACAGAAGACCTGGTTTATGCTGGTTGTCTTTTACTCCATTGCAAAAAAGCACCAGAGACAGAGTGCTTCCAACTTTAACACGGATACTAAAATGCACCACAGAGCAACTAAAGAACCTCCATTACCAACTGCAGAACTTAAACTGTGTAGGCAGCACTCACCTCCCCATGAGCCGATGCACTGCTGACTGCCGCCGGAGTTCCCGCTGCTGCTCCAGGGCCGCACACCCAGCCAGGTAAAGACCCCACGTGCCTGGCAGGGTCCCCAGCAGCTGCACACTAATTCATAACCAAACAGAAGAACAATACCGGCAGCTATTTCTGAGAAAAATCAGAAGCCACAGCACACTGCCTGTGCTTTAGAAACCTGCTGTCCCTGCTGTGAATGTGCTTCCAGGTGGAGGGAATGAGGAGCAGGGGCTGGTGCAGGTGGGCCCAAAGCTGCTCACAGCTGCTGGGGCTGCTCCTGCCCAGCTGAGCACAGGGCTGGTGGGCAGCGTGCAGAACGTGAGCCTTGGCAATCTGGCACGCAAATCTGGGCAAAAAGTGCTCCAGTTAATTACCTTTGGTTTGAAATGCTGTGGGGCTGCCGAAGGGAGAGAAACTCTGATGGGGAACATTGTGTGGCTGGTGCTACCCCTCCTGCACTTGCTGAAGGTTGGAGCACTGCCAGGGAGGCTGCGAAGAACGCAGGAGCAAAGAAAATAATAAAGAATTCAGAAAATGAGCACAACAGCCTCTAGAGACCTCAAAAAAAAAGAAAAAAAGAAAAAAACCCACAAAACAACAAACCCAAAACCAAAACAAAACCAAAAAAACAACCCAAGGAAAAGTACATGCCTTCACTATGGTAATTTTCCCTTTTCTAGTAAGTATAAGGACACTCTACATCATGCAGAAGAAAGCTGGATTTTCACGCTGGCCAGAGAAACAATGAAAGTGACGAGAGCTCCTGTCACACCACATACGACAGTGGATGCAGAAATGGTGTTAAAAATAGCTCCTCATTGTGCTCCTTGGCGGCTCTCCGTACAGTTCCGCCCCAGCTCGGCAGTCTGAAAGTTTCTGCTTTATTGCTGTTCTTTTGGAGATGAGAGTGACAATTCCATGGACTGTCTTAATAAAGGTGACAGCCACATACGCCAGACCCTTGGGTGAGAGGATGGAGAATGAACCACAAAAATGGCTGCAAAGCTCACAGGGCCCAGACTGACATCCCACAGACTAAAACTTTGTATAAGCTTCCAGCGTGGCTTCTGGCCTGCAGAAATGACTGCTGACTGTGATCCTGTCACGTGTGTCCACCCTGATCTGAAAGGATCTCCCACTCCCATGACCTTTTGTTATTGATTGCTTTGCTGAGGAAGCCAGCAAAATAATATTCATTGCTGCCTGTTGCAGCAGTGTCACTGCCAGCAGCTTCCTCTGTGTGGTTTGTCTTTGTATAAGTCCATGGAGAGGCCACTTTCTTCTGCAAGCAGATGACAGGAAAGCAGAAGTTTCTCTGGTTTCCATGAGTTTTGTAAAAGTTCTCAGATACTGCAGCAGTAAACACAGTCTAAAACACAGACCAGCTATAGACATGTGTACCTTCAGGACATGGGATGATCATTTCAGACAGGTCACAGCCAGTATTCCGGTGATCTCTTTTTGCTCAGCAGATACCTGGGCTAGAGTGAGGTCCACAGCACAGGACACTGCCTGGGGTGTCAGGATATTCACTTTACAGAGCACCCGAGTTTACTTTACAGTGAGCCTGGAAATGTGAATCCCTTTGCACTGATACACAGCAGAAAGAAGTCTGAAAAAACAACCTGAACCATTTACAACCAAAGCAATAATATCCCACTGCTCCACTGCTAACACTTGAGATACAAACCAACAGCAACAAAACTGTTAGCCAAAAGTTCCAGAGAGTAATTTAAAACCACCTTGCTGATCTTATGAGCACATATTCAACACAGAGAAAAGCACACCAAAGCAACTGTAATGTATAAAATAGTTTATTACTATAATAAATAAAATTAAACTTCTTTTTTTTTACAAATATTATTTGTGCTTGTTTAAAAATGTTGACTAGGGATATCATTAATGGAGGTGGCTGCATTTGTATCTGAAACATTCCCAGACAGTGCGTATACATACATACATACACACACTGCCTATCTACTGGCAGCTGCTTTGCTGACCACAAAAATAGTATCTACTCATTCTCTGTTTCTAGTCATGCTTCATTGAACAAAGTGACAAATGCAAAGAAAAAGAACTGAGAGTATTTGGTGGATTTCTGAAAGGATAAAAACAAGTGAAGTACATTGAAAAGCGCCAAAGCAACTGCGTTAACTGCATATCAATCAAGTGTCCATGCAGTGGTGGCTAAATACTGAAACGCAGACAGGTCTCCAACAGATGTACAAATATTGATTGTATGTAGATACAATAATATAACACATTCATTGGAAAACTTGGTATTTCTTTATATAGCAGTTCATCCTGATACAAGATTATTGAACTTCTTTCATCTACAGCTAAAATGATTCTTTTTCTATGTTAGTGGTCACAGATTTAGTGGGAAGAAGAAAAAAAAACCCATGAGCCTTTCAGAACAGTTAGTGAAAACCCCGAACTATTTTGTTAATATTAGGCATTTGGATCCAGTTAGAGAGATGTTCTGGGATTACACATCAAATATGTTTACACAACACTCAACAATCAGCTTGAAACAAATTACAGTTGCAGGTAAATTCACATTAGCTTTGTTGATCTGTAAAAAAAAAAGTCTCTGAAACACTTTTGCAATATGACAGGTTGGCTCCCTGATATACAGAAGTGTTTAGACAATAGCTATGTCTCTTTGTTTTATGAGGGGAGAGGGCAATTGGAGTAATTAATTATCCTAATAAGAAGGCAATAAGTGGAGAAAGAAATGTGATTACCAGTAAGTGATTTCCATTAGATTTAGAAAGCTAATCAAAGTGCTTCATCTTTAGGCAACACTGTAAATACTACAGAACATTAAGAAGGAAGAAGACTGGAATCACAGTTTGAATTACATCACTTATGAAAGGGTCTTAAGGCTAAATGCTGGATATATCTTATTGCAAAAAAAGCTTTATTTTTATTTAATTGAATCAATGCTTCCCACAACAATGTGGTCAAAATTATGTCAGATTGGAGGATATAGGACTCTGCCTCACCTCAAATTTCTGGAGCTTCCCCTGCATGGGACTCTGTCTAAAAGGTTTGTCTTGATGTATCACAAGTGCAGCAGAAACACAGACTTTGTTATTGCCAATACACCCACAGGAGACTATGTGGAAATGAAAACTTCAGTAGGAGATGCTTTTTACCAGCTAACACCAGGACAAGAAAGCAGAGGTGCAGCAACCATGTGTTATGTTGCCCATGAGAAGAAGGATAGGCTCAGCACCTTTGAGACAGCCCCTGGTACCAGAAAAAAATAAATCCATCTATTCCACCATCTGTCTTGCAAGAAAAGCCATGAGAAACACTACCAGGGCAGCTTGGCTTCAGAGATACTGTGAGCAACAAACACCAGCTTATGAGCCTTAGCCCCACCAACTAGGATAGAGTATTTTTCCAATTTCACATGGATTTCTCTTTCCTGACTATCATGACCCTCACCAGATCTTCTCTTAGTCATACTGTTTACCAGACTCACAGTATGAAGTTGAGGCCAGCTAGAAAAATCAAAAATCACGGCCCTAAAAGTTCAACAGATAACAAACAAGACACTAACAGGACACTCAGTGGATGTCTACTGGGAAGATTTAAGCTTCCTTCTTGGACTGGAATCAATGAGGAATGTGCTTTTACTTAACAGAAATGCAATCTATAGACTTATCTATACATAGATATTATATATATATATGTGTGTATGTACACGCATCTGCACAAGCGTAATCATACACATTGTTGTTTATATAGTAAAGACAAATTATGTAGTAAATTTTTTCACAGGTTGGTTAAGAGTGATTGAAAATATATCACCAGATAGTCACAGTAAGTATCTTGTTCAGTTCATTAAAGGGAAGTACTGCAGAAACAGAACAGCGCCTTCGAAGCTGTTAAACAGGGTGTTCGCTGGGATTCAGGGCAGAACTGTGGAAGAGATTTAAAGGAAGAATGGTGTTTTCAAAAGTATACTTGGAATACCAGACAGAAGTAAATGTATCTGAACAAGGTAGGGTCAGGGGCTGGGGTTTGCTTTTTTAATCCTTTTTCATGTGTTGCATATTTGTATTCTTTGTAACCATTTAAGCATGAACATTCAGAAGTTCCCATTTGACCAAATCATAACACAGGCGCCTTCTCTCAACGACCTTCTTTGGGCTGAAATTTAATTACACCATATAGTCTAAGTGGAACACATCATCTCTTTTAGAATGATGCAGGTCATTTAGCAGGTTGTTAAATGGCAGAAGCACTATGCCAGAACACACTTAAAACTGAGGCTTTGGTTTTTGTTTGGGTTTTTTCTTTTTACTATCTACAAGCATTTGCTTGTGAAGGGGCAGAGTCTTATTTTCAGAGATCCTTCAGTTCTAAGCTGGAAAATAATTTAAGTAAATAATAATTGAGAAAAGGCTTAACCAATATGTAAAGAGGAACAAGAGAAAAAGGAAAAGCTCACAAATAAAATCAAAGAACTAATAACAATTATGATGAGTGCACGTGCCATCTAGCCATAGGCATCTGTCTGAGTGTAAGGCTCAGTGGAGAAAGATGGATTTGTAACACAGGGGCTTTCAGCCACTCCTTAAAGGAAAAGTGCTGCATCAGCAGAGCCTGAGCACCACAGCACAGGTTCAGGTTAGTCCAGGGTTCAAAGGAGTGGGCATGGATTTGTTCATTTTTTAACCACTCAGTAGTCCAGGGAATCCAAACACCAAAGCTCATCCTAGACAGTGTTTTTTTTCAAAGTCTCTTACAACAAATACAGGTTGCTGAGGGGTGATGTGCTCTCCTACAACCAGTTTTAGTGCCTGACAGTTCATAAACATGGGCCTAATCTCAGTTATAGCTGTACAGGTCTGACTGACACTGACTCCTGTCAGGGCTCACCAGGAGCAAACACCCTGGAGGTGTCATTGTAAGAAGCAAGCAGAGTTTCTCTGACATTTCATGACCATAACAAAATTAAATTTGGTCATAATCTTCAAAATAATTTAGTTTTAAGTGGAATTCAGGAGCGTGTTACAATCTTTGAAGACTTTACAAATAATAAATCTCTTTATAAGCCATTGTAAGAGCTTAAAAAAAGCCTTAGAAAAGGACTGGGTGCATCCAACATCTGTTATACAGGGTAGGGAGGAGTTTGGTATCATTCTGAGCATCAGGGTACCTAAGGAGCATCCCCAGAAAATGGGGACTTGTCTACCTTTGTTCACAGGCCTGGGTAATTATTACAATTAGGGGGCTTCTGGGGCTGGTCCTGCTGGGATTCCAGGCTGGGCAATCGGCAACAGCAGAATAACCTTTAACATATCCCTGAGGGCACAAAAAAATATCACTGAGAAACATCAGTTCAGTATCAGCAACAAAGGGCCAGGTAACCTGCAACTGAACGTTTAATTTTAGGTCTGCACTGCAATTCTGGAGATACTAGGCACATACTTGGGAGGCTGTAAACATTTCCTCCCTTGTCCACCTGGGATAAGCTCATGTCCATGTTTATCCAACTGCAGGTAAATGGGTGACACTTTCACAAAGGACTTGCTAAGACTTCCAGCCTTTCAAAAATTTTATGAAGAAAAGTGTTGTGAATATCATGCTGGTGAGGAACTTGCCTGGATCAGGAAACTGACTCCAAGGCAGTCTCTAGAAACTTGCTGTAACTTTTGGAAATCAATTACAAATCCTTGTGTATCAGTACACCTGGGGTTTACTCAGGTGGTAGTTACTGTCTAAGAAGACTAGAAGGAAAAAAATCATGAGAAAGTTTCTCACAGAAACTGTGGATGGATGGGTTTCTGTGGCAGCCATGCCATTGCTGTTGCCGGTAACTGCAGCCACTTACAGAGGTTAAAGCACCAAACACAAACAGCGTGGCTTTGGTCAGAGGGCGCCTTCCTCAACACTTCAGGTCTGCAGTGAGCAACTGAAAAAGACACCAGGTTCCACTGGAAAAACCTGAACATGGAACCAGAAATAAGTTAAGGAAGTAGCTTCTTGGGTTCAGAGCAACTCACCTCCCTGCTTACTTCTTCTTGTGGGAGGGAAGAAGGTAACCTACAGATTTGAACCTGAGTTGTTTCTCAGGAGTATTTCAGTCCTTGGGAATGAATTCACAGTCTGTGGGCACCTCCACACCAAACCAAGAAGTAAGACAATGAAAGCCAATCCTAAACCACCTGCCTCTGGACTTAGAAATGTGGTGCTGCTTTTGGAATAATTGTTATCTTTGAGAGCAAGGGCAGTTACTGCAGGAACAGGTACAAACAAACACTCCTGACAGCAGGACCTGAGCTGGGAGCTTTGCACAGCACGGCCTCACCACTGTGCCAGTCCTCAGTGGACGTCCCAGCTCCCCAGGGATGTCTGACACAGTTCTGCATGGCACTGTGCAAGCATCAGGCTAGCAGAAATCATTAAAATTGATCATGTTCCTTGCCTCTTCTGTACTTAACATGAGCAAAAATCTTCCCCCAAAAAATCCTGTGTTTCTTTGTAAATGACTTAGTACCAAGGAAAAAGAATGAGACTTAACACACATAGCGTTAAGACCTGTTGACATTAAAGATGAAAACCCCTTCAAGTGTGGTATGGTACCATACTTCTGAGAGCTAAGCTACTGTTAAGCAGTGAACATACCAGATCAGTGGAGTGAATATATTGTGACTATACACCTGTGTCCCAAGGTGAGAACACAAGTCATGATAACATCTATGCTACCCTATATGAATAATGAAGAATAGTTTTGGTAAAGTGCTTCAATCTTCCTCTGAAAAAAGTTATGAAAATATAAGTTTTGGAAACATCTCCTTCTTTAAGAAGCAGATCTCTTTGTTTCCTTGCTACAATAGCACTTGCATACAGTAAGCACTGTATTTCTGCCTCTACTATCCATTTGCTTCCAAGCTAGATTAGATCAGGAACAATACATCTGGATGTAGAGGAAAATGCCACCATCTAAAATTGCTAAAAATTCCATGAAAGCCTTTGGCTTCAATGAACATTATCAAAACAGAAACTTCTGAATAATAATTTAACAAGAATTAAAAGAGCAGATTCATAGCAGAACAGGACATAAATGCCACAGTATATTTTCATTGGGAGGCAAATCTGCAGGACCTGTTAGTGATGTTTCAAATATGTTGTGCTGAGGGCAGCTCTCAGGTACACTGCACACCCAACCCTCCAGCAGCTGGAGTTGAAAGCAAAAGCATCAAATGTTGAAAGACATCTGAGACAGAAGACAAGTTTGAAAAAACATAAAAAGCTTTGAAAAAACATATCCTTGATTCAGTGAATGATAGTGTGCAAGGTCCCATTTATCAACAGATCCGAAATACTGTGGCTATTTTTTAAGATGTTGCCAAGTGTAATTGTTTTAGTAATATGTCAGTTTGAAATAAAAAAGTACAATTTTTTTTTTCATCTTATTAGCCCTTCCTTGACTACTCAAAAGAAACTTCAGCACACAATGAAATACATGTCTCCTACTGCTCTTTGCATTATTACAGATAAATGAAAATATACTGTGACATCCAACATGCTGTAGAGGTGACTGAGACAGTGACAGCAGCAACGAAACAAAAAAACAAACAACCCACCAAACACTGCAAATATAAGCACCCTGGCAAGTGCTTATTCATATAGGCATAACCCGAGCTAAGGACATAAGGCATGCTCCAAAAACCTCAGAGATCACTTGGGGCTCACAGGGATGGCTGCTGCTGTCAGAATTCTTATTCCAACATCCCGAGGGAGACAAGGGGGCTGGGGGGAATGAGGACAAAGGGAGGAAAGAAAAACTTTAGAAACTGTACCCTTGCTGTCAAAAAGGCTTCAAAGTCAGCTGCCATCTTGACATGAGGTTGCAATTCCTGTTACCATACCTTTTTAGACAGAGGGAACATGCTTAGTTAACGGGTCCCTCACTTGTTTTCAAGAAAGATTAAATGTAAAGTGTTAGGGGGCTGTTTCTTTGTTTGTTGGTTTGTTTGTTTTTAAAAAGAAACACCTCAGCTAGCTCCAAACACGTCTTTTTCTGATTCTGGAGACTGGGGTCTTGATATTTCAAACAATTCCTGTGGTGACTGGGAGCTTCTTCTTGAGGTTAATATCCTAAGTATCTCAGCAAGCTGATTTTCTATATTGGTCATTTTTGTGTTTAAAGCCTTGATGTCCTCTTTCAACTCATGTTTCACTTCTAGCATGGTGGCCTGAAGAGTCTGTTCTGGGATGGGATAAAAGGAATGCTTGACCTCGGTGAGGACCGGGCTGTGGTCCTGCGGGCTTCTCGTCTCCCCAGCGTTATCCAAGCGCAAGTCACTTTTTGTAATGCCACTGTCACAAGAGTCTGTCTTCTTCAGGGTAGCTTCTCCTGAAGCTTTAGTTCTCTCAGGTAAAGTCTCCATGGACTCTGCTTTAGAGACCTTGTTCCAGTCTTCACCTTTCCCACAGGCTTCCTTGAACTTGGCCCAGCCTTTCCGCCGGGGGTAGTCCCCCGACGCCTTGCACGCTGCGTGGTCCGACGGCGGGGCCTGCAGCTTGGCCTGGTCGGAGACCCCGGAGGTGGAGGCGGGCTGGTAGGACACGGGGGTGGCCGGGCTCTCCCGAACAGTCACAACGCTGGCCTTGACCACCGCGCGAGCAGAGGACTGCTCCCCGACGGCATTGCCCTTCTCCACATCCAGGTCATCTGGATCTCGGCCCCTCTCTGCGGCAAGCCGCGCTTCCTTCTGCTGCCTGAACCTCTGGAACAGCCGTCGGACCGGGTGGTCCGGGGGTAAGATCAGGGGTGCTTCATTCTTCCTCTTCATCCTCTCCTCTTCTTCCCGCTTGACGTCGCTGATTTTCCGGAACACAATCTACAGGGGGAAAGAGATTTCACTCAGTGATTAACTGCACCATTGTTAAGGGGGAAAAGTTGGAGAAAGAATTATTTGAAAGAATATATTTTAACTGAGAAGTGCACAACCTCTGCACATTTATAGCAACACTTTCAAATGTCTTATGTTGAGTGGAACATGGTTTATTTCATTACTTAAGAGCAGACATCATCTGTCTTATAACACCAGAAAGAAAAAAAAACAGAAGAAAATACTTCTCCAGCACTGACAGGTCAGCAAGGCAGTGCCATTGTAAATATAACGATCCCAGGAAGATATTTGTTCTATTTTGTGTTAAAAAGTGACTTCTTGTATTTGCTTTCCTGACTCTACAGTTTAGCACCAAGTTTCTCGTGTTACAGAGCCATTTCCATCAGTCTCATCTCAGAGCTCACCCACTGCAAATGATCTGATATTATTTTAGTGCAGCTTGGCCACCTTTGGTACCAGTACAGCAGAGACTGCTCTGGACTCTTTGACAGTAGTTCGCAAAGTGCTTCTTGGCCTCCCTTTCTCCCACATAATCTTCTAGAAGCAACATGCCGTTTAAAGATGCAAAGCTTAAGCCAGTCCCAAAGCCAGGGGCACAAGGACAATGGAAGATGAGCTTGGCAAGACTTGGGGAAGCTGCTCATGGCTTGATTACCTCAGAAGCTTGTAGAGCTTCATGTCTTGATTTATCTCTTTATTTCTATGCAAAATAGAGCATTTTTGCACCAAGAAGCATTAATTTTCCATCTACCCTCCTAATTATATCTTCCTGAGCCTCTAAGGCTAAGTGATTTCTATAGGAGCAGCCCGAGGATCCCACAGTCCTGATAAAAGCCTCACAGCGTCCCAACCTGTAGCCAGGCAAGGTCTCTTCCTTGCATGTGATGGAAATATATTCCCTTCAAAAACGCTTAGCATTTTACATTAGTATTGGTATTTTCCAAGCCAACCCAGAAACCCCACTCAGGCACTAAAGAAGAACCAGTAAGTAGTCTTGTTTGAAAATGAGAGCTCCCCAAAGCTGAAGTTTGCAATACAGAGGGTAAAAGATGCAGCCTGCAGCCTCTACTGAACACTAACGCCTAATTCCTTTAGCTGCTTTTGGGAAAATCCACTCGAAGACCTTACACTTCAATGCAGACATAACTTTGAGATTCAAATCACTATTAGGAAATGTGTAAATAAACCCATCCCTCTGTTGAAGACAAATTTAAATTAAACTAAAGTTAATAAGCACTTCTTCACTGGCACACACAAAATGAATATTTCTCCAGACTCCAATGCATCTTGACAGTTTTGTCATTATGAAGCAGGGAAAAAAACATCTTAACAGTGTGTCTTTGGAAGGAAGAAGTTGTCAGACTTGGCAGCATTTCCTAAATACAAAAGAATAAAATTAGCAGGAAGGATATTTTATTTCCAAGCTGCAATTAGGAAACTAAATATGAGATTAAGAATAAGAAAACAGGGTACTTCACAGTCTTTGTTTTCTTCCCTCCAGGAAACTCACTCTGCAAGGAGCTCAGTAGAAAGTGGACAAAGCAGTGTAATCCTTAGAAGTGAAAGAATGGCACTCACAGGGAAGGGAATTCAATGCAATTCCGCAGCTAATGGCTTCCCACACACTTGCATTTCCCACTTGACCTGAGGGATCAGTGTCAGCCCCGTGTTAGGGTACTGCACTGCTCACTCTGCTGGAGCCAAGCAGGGTCTCAGGGGTTCACTCCTGCAGCATCCCCTGGCTCTGGGGGCACAAAGCCCCAGCTAACCAATACAGCTACCTGATCAAGCCAGGTCAATTTGTCCCTGCAAAATTCCCAAGCCTTCCCTCTCCTGGAGGTTGTATGTTAGGTGTGGACATCCACATCTGTGCAGATGTAGCTAACAGGGCTCACTTCATACATGAGCGTGTTGTCTTGGTCTGGACTATGGATCAGGACTTGCCTTAAATGCTCAGAAGGGATGTATGGCTGGCTGGTGCCAGCCACACTCACAGGGATCATCAGGGAAGGCTTTTCAGACCCAGAGGTCAGGATGCTTTGCAGAGTCAGTGTCTGCACCAACTCCTGCTCCACACAGCCCAACCAGCACTTGTCTGGAAAGCACTGGAGCACATCTCACTATTTAATGACTGGTTTTTGCAACATAAATGGGTAAGTTATGTGACAGCAGCTGTCGCTGCTACAGCACCATGCAGGTGAGACAACAATGAGCAAGCCTCGAGCAATCAATCCCGTATTAATAGCCTGGCCCAATCCATATTAGCCCTAGCCACTGCACCTCCAGCAGTCAGTAGCAGATCTCTGTGGTGGAGGACACAATAAATCTACCAGCAAATGCAGAAAGGTGAGCACTGATGGACAACAAGCTGTTGGCAGCACTTATCCACCCACAGCCCCACTGCTCTCCATGGCACTGCCTATGTGAGCCCTCCTTGTGGATTCCAGGCACACTTGGCCACAGAGGAGCTGCCATCAGCCCTCCCACTGTGTGGTGGCGAGCCTGAGAGACCCAAAGACACCTTCACTGCTTTGCCTTCGGGAGATCTGACTGCAGCAGGAACAGGAATGTGTGTAGAAGATGTATAAACACTGCCTTTGCCATGGGTACTGCTACCACGCTAACGAGAGCCTTCATTTCCACTTTCCACAAGGCCTTACACCAGCTCCAAGGGAAGCACGCCAGGGCAGCAGCCACTGCATGAAGGCAGAAATGCGACCCTTGGGTCTCCCACCCTGCTTGACATCTTCTACAGATGTGCACTGATGTGACAAGCTGTGCTCATTGCAGTAAAACACACACGTTTGCCAGGAGACATCCCTCCAACTCTTGGGCTGGCTCCTTTTAACTGACTCCTGAGACACTGGAGAAACAGCTGTCAGAGAGGAACTTCTCTTTGGGAAGCTCAAAGCTGCCACTTGTCTCCTTTTCTGCAAGTTCCCCAATGCCATATTTTCTCCAGACAGCTCCATATTTATGTAGTAAGCAAAAATATTATAGCTATGCAAAACTCAGCAGTGATTGAAAAGGCTTTAATTAACTCCACTTTGGATATTTTTTCTACCTTTTTTAAGATTAAATGCAAGTCCTTATAAATAAAAATACACATAACTTTAAAATGGACTCTTTTCTTACAAATGCTAAAGAAAACACTGCTTTTAAGTGGTTTATCTTCAGCAGCAGCCAAGTCATTCAGAAAATCTGGTTTGTATGCCAATGGATGCACACCTGCTCCCACAGGCAGTAAGAGTACAAAGGAAAACAAAATAGATTTCATTCGTTATAAGAAAGAGAAGTCTGGACCTACACAGAAATTTTCATATGGAATTTGATAGGGCTACAAATATGGACCTCAATCAAAGTTAGAACCCAAAATATTGTGGCAAAGATCCCAAGATAGCTTTTAGAACAGTCCCTCTTTATCTCTTTCTCCAAGCATTCCTGTCTGTCTGGGAAGGGACAGAGCTTTATACCCTCAAAATCTCCTAGCCCATGTATCATACACTGCTCAAACACAGGGGACTTCACAAGTTATGCAGTTCTCCATAACACTGCACTCTTCAAGACTTAAGCACACAGATCCCACAGAAAAAAACCTAGTGAGAGCATTTTAACACTATGTCAAAACCACAAGATAGACAAAGAACCTGAATTGAGATGAAATAACATGGAATTTAAATACCAGGCCTAAAGCTGCATATTTCACACCTCCAGTCTCAAATCTTATTTCATATTTCTGCTTTTATTAAGAAGGTGCTGAATCTTATACCTCCACAGGGAAGCTGCCCAAGCTGCCAGAAGTTGGAATATTGTGAAGGTATCAGCCTAGATTTGCCAAAACTTGAAAAATAGCCCTGCTAGGCACAGATTCTTGCAATCATATAAACAATTAACCAAGACATGCAGTGATGATGAGTCGATAACAGTTTTATTTTTAGGAAAATGCACCCAGGGACAAGTGGAGAAATGCACTGACACATTGCACTGACACAGTGCATTCCTGCTTCTCTATGTCCCTACAGACCTATGACAGAATGCTCTCTGTGACCATATTCCTGCCTGTGCATGAGTCCTGTCCAAGACAGAAAGACGGGGTTACACCAAGTACTTCTCCCTTTCCTCAGTATTACCTGGTTGTGAAAATGGAGTCTTAAGTGACTTTGGGTAAAAACTCTGCCTCTTTTGAATCATCATAGAATTTTCAAGTTGTATTTCTAAAATCATTATTTTTACAGATTAAGGTCAAAGTATTAAAAAAAAAAAATGAGGTAGACATAATTGAATACTTGCTAGTCAAATGTGGAGTGCCCAGCAACTGTTACAAGGATTTGACTGTGCTCAGCACTGAAACCCAAGCATCATCGAAATAACAGAGCATGGACATTATTTGTGAATATGACTTTCATAATTTCTTTATGGTAAGACCAGGAAATGGCAATGTGACCCCCTGGCATAAGGCAGGCCATAGGATTCCTCTGAAGGGGCATTCCCTGGGAGGAATCTTGCTACCACTAGATTGCATCTTTTAGAAAAACACCCAGTTTGATGGTAATAAAGAATCCATCATGACATCTTGATGAAACATTGCTTCAATTTTTCATTCAAGACTAAGCTTCACAGAATAAAAGAATCATAGAACCATAGAATGGTTTGAGTTGGAAAGGACCTTAAAGATCATCTAGTTCTAACCTCTCTGCCATGGGCAGAGACACCTTCCACTAGACCAGGCTGCTCAGAGCTCCGGCCAACCTGGCCTTGAATGCTTCCAGGAATGGGGCATCCACGGCTTCTCTGGCAACCCTCACAGTAAAGAATTTTTTCCTATTATCTAATCTAAACCAACTCTCTTTCAGTTTGAATCCATTCCCCTTGTCCTGTCACTACATGCTCTTGTAAGAAGTCCGTCTCCAACATTCTTGTAGGCTCCCTTCAAGTACTGGGAGGCTACAGTTAGGTTACCCCAAATCTTCTCTTCTCCAGGCTGAACAATCCCACTTCTCTCAGCCTTTCCTCATGGGAGAGGTGCTCTACTATGTTGTCCAGTGTCTGTAGTTGTTCTTGCCATGAACAGCCTACTGGTGGTTGTTCACAAACCCCACCAGAATGGTGCTGCCTGCCAAGTCATGGCAAGCCACGTTCTTTGCCTCTCCTCACACTGCCAGAAAGGTAATCAACAGAAGGGCAAGGCAGGAATGATGTTTTAGCAACCAGATTTTGGTCTTGAGTGCCAACACTGCATGAGACAGACTTAAAGATCAGGGGATGCTACATTTAGACATATTGTGAATATATTGAAAACCTTACCCTGACAAATGCTGAAAGAGACCTGCCTGCACCTGCAGTGAAAGGATTTTTTCATCTTGTGCAAAAACATCCAAGTTTTTTTTTCAACTCTGATTTGTAAGGACTGATCCAAGACCCACAGGAATAGATAGAAGTATGGATTTCACCATGTTTTGAATCAGACTGTCATCATGGAGTTACAATTATGAGGCTTCTAGCCACAAAGCTGCTGCTATTATTAGATCTGCAAGCCTCCCTTCTTTCTACCTCTATAGCATGCACAAATACTGCAAGATTTGGCAGGTCTTCCTCAGCATAACAGCAAGTAGCATGGCCTTTTTCTCTCGTGCTTAATAATTCTCTTTCACAGATACAGAAACATTCCCAGAGTCTGGAAGTGCCAAATATCATAAACAATTAAAAGCTTAAAATTACTTCATACAGTGCTCACAGAAAATGAACTTAAGCATGAGGAAAACAATATGAAAAGGCATCCATTATTACACAGTCCATCTAGGATCTGCCAAGAACTGATGAAAATATCTTCAGGCTGATGTTAGCCCGATGAAAATTGGATCCAATCTTTCTTCCTTTTTTATTTAATTTTTTTTAAGAAGCAAAAGGGGAGGAAAAATGGAGAGACAGAAGGCTCAACAATAAAAATGCTTTTGACACTGATATTAAAGACACCAAAGCTGCATGTGATCAATGCAGAGTGTGATGATGAGGAATCCCTATAGCAGTGTATTAGCAGGTGCCAGGGCAAAAGGAACCTGTGTCTTTTTCAATTATATGAGGTGGCTTGTCAGAAAGGAGGGAATCACTGGTCCTACCTTCTCCTTAAATACAGGATCAAGAGAATGTGCAATAATGTTGCAGATGTCATTAAGTTCTCTCTAGCTTTACTGTCTGTAACAGCAGAATTTCATTTCTGCATCTGTAAAGGAAAAAGTTTCTCTCTAGTTAATGCCACATCCCTTCTGGGCACTCCCAAATATTTCTAGCTTTGATTAATTACCTGAAAATTCAAAGCAAACTAAGATTTGGAAGGTCTTGGCAGTGAGGCTGTACAGGAGTGCTGGTACCAGGAGCACTGGTACCACTCAGGGACCCCTGGGAGACACAAAGGCAAGAGCCAACATGTGGATGGGCACAGCCCTTTGTGCCGTGGAGTGTCATCACCCCGCCCTTCAGACAGAGCAGTACCCACTTACTTTTCAAAAACCAGACTTCTGTGCACTTCATTAACAGACAAGTGCTTGGAAGAGACACAACTTCATCATTTCATGAGCATCCAGGCTACCCAGATGAATAGAGGAAACAAGGGTTTCAGCCTCTAGAGAACAACATCTGGGCTAAATGTTGCTGTCATGAGCACTGTTGGCTTCAACAGAGCTGAAGTTCTTCTCTGTGACAGCCTGCTTTGTAGCCTGATTACAAATTCTAGAAATATCAACTCAAATATTAGTGTTTAATCGTGTCACTATTACTTATTTAGAAGTTCTGCACAACTCAAGGCTCTACTCCTCTATGTCAAACTCCTCATTCTAATTCAGGTTTACAGGCTGTGCTAGTGTTGAGTGAAAAGGGAAAAGCTTTTGCAAAAATACTACTGAAAACAAGACAGAATTATGTCTAAAACAATTAGTGGAAATTATAAAAAACCCTTGCCTGATCTGCAACAGACTCCCTAGCAGGTTTTGAGGCATCAAGAGATGTCTCTTCTCCAAAACAGACTCCAAAACACCGTCAACAGTAAACTTAGACAACTGCACAAGTGAAAACTAAAAACCACACTGGTTTGATAGACACAATTACAGCACATTATAGCTCATTCAGCAACCTCCTTCACTAATATAGAAAGAATGCAAGAGAAACAGGGAAAAAGGAACCATTGAAATACATATATTGCTAAAGATCTACTAGAACTTCATTATTTTGAGACGAAAAGTAGCTATCACAAGCAAATAGCTAATGTGCAAACAAGAGCTTTGGGAAATTATGCCAGATCTGAGTGGTGGAATGTTATACCCCCTGAGAACTACTGTGTCCATTAAAATGTGAAATGCTCTGTAGGACCTTCTTGTTTCTAGTAAATGAGGGAAAAAAGAATGTTTATGGGTTTTGACAGTTGAGTGTCAGCAGTTTCCAGCAGAAACTCCTATAAAATACTATTTTCATGTTTGTTTGGGGTTTTTTCTTTGCATTGCTTTGGTTTTTTTCAGTCTTCTTTTTTAGCACATGGGGTGCTTTTCTAGCTGTGGGCAGACATCAGACAGGCTAACAATTCATGTAGTGTCATCTTTTATTCCAGATCAACATACTACCTGCATTCTTGGGCAGACAACACTGCCTCAAAAACTGCTTTAAGGAGAGCCGAAGGCACAGCAGGAACTTACCTCTCAGTCACCTAAATTACAGCTATACAAAACGCCATATAATCTGTACAACATGCCTTCTCAGGACTCAGAGTCTGTTTCTCCAAGCTCCCTGTGGCTTGCTGCCATTTACTAAGTGTTTTCTGGAAGAAACCAGACAATTTGTGAGAGTCAAGGATTTGGGATTTTTTTTCCCGTCCCTAACTCAGACACAATTTCACTTGAGATCTGAAATGGATGCAGAGGTTGTAGAGCTGAGAGAAGCAATGGTGTGTTGAGAGGATAGTTAAATTGTATGGTTTGCTTTCTGTGATTACATTTTGGATACTAGCTTGCCATTACAATAATTTCCTCTTAGCTAGAGTCTTCATTCACTTGTTTTTCCTTCTGCTTTCACTTAGCTGTTTCCTGTCATTAGGCTTACAGTGATTGACAGGTATTTTACTTTTCAAGAGAGGAATCAAACGCATTTCCAAATGTATCCAAATTAATCAGAGCTTACCAAGAGCTTACAAGTCATTCAGCTACCTTCAAATGCCCACTCACAAACCAATCCACACAAATACAATGCTCCATGTTCTCAATGCACAAGGGTTGTGCAGCTCTTGAAATTATAAATTGAGAATTACACTCAGATGAAAGTTGCCTGCATAAATTGCCTAAGATAAAATGAACTCTCTTTTATGTGTGTCTCTCTTGGAGTTAACAGGCCTAAAGTTCAGCTATAATTTTGAAAAAACCAAACTAACCTGCAGCCCTGCACAGAAAGAGAATAAATCTTCTACCCAAATAGGTGGCCCAGTATGGCTGCACAGTCACGCACACTCAAGCATCCAGTGCCACCCAACTGGTCTCCTTTCCCTGTTCAAAAGCTTGGCTAACATTTTGTGAGAAGGAAACAAACTACTTATAACTGAATGAGAATCAGCAACAGAAAAAGTGCATTGCTCACCATTTCCCAAAGCAGCTGTCAAACCCTTTCAGCCCTGATAGCCAGGAGCTTGAAACCTTGAAGGGAAGACAAGAATTGACTGTAGTGAGGTGTTTCAGACCTTTCATTACAAGAGCTCCTCTGAACTCTCAGCTCCTAGAAACACTCTGCCAGTTTCCCACAGTCCAGTTGCAGCTGGTGATGGTAAGTGACGGCCCTGTCCTCCTTATCAGTTGTCAAAACTGATAGCTGTCTCCCATCCTCTAAATCCATAGGTGAGCTTATTAAAATAGCCAAGGACTGGCTGGTCCCTCCAAGTCACTTCACAGAGAATCCTTTAGAGCTGAATTTCTTGATTTTGTTTCAGGTATTTTAGTTCTGTGTAAGCAGACACTTAAGTCCTATGCTGAATGTAGATTCCAATACTAGCAGAGATAGGTGATTTCAGTACATTTCATTCACACATCTCCAAGAGTTTTACAGCAATTTCTCAATCCTTCCAATATGACCAGTGCCATTATTTTTATTACTTACGTGGCACCAATGCTTAGGGTTCTATTGGGCTTTCAGGTTATACACACAGAGAACAAAATGTCATTAGTCAATGAGGTAAAATGCCCTGTTTCATGGGAAGATATCACAGGGCTAGCACACATTGCAGTGTCTCATGTCAGCCACACAAGTATTTATCAGCAGTTTGAACTGTTACTTGTGCAAGACATCCCTTTCTGCTACAATTGGTGAGAGTTCACCCTTACAAGTTTCAGATAAGAGATCCTCAATGCAATTTGTCAAGTGATTTCAGACATGCTAAACTTAAACATTCATTAATTTCTCCTGAAGAAAATACCTGCTCTAGAAGAGCAAAATCAGGATAATTCAGCAGGAGAGCATTGTTTCTTCACAAGCAGACTGAAACCCTCATTTTAAAAATATTTACCATCATCTGTATTAAAGAATGACAAAGTTAGATTTGAATGTTGAAAACCTCTACACACCTTTTACCAGGAGCAGCAGGAACTGCAAACTCCAGACTCCCTGAGACCATCAAATGCGAGTCTAAAAGCTGGCTTTGACCCAGCCCTTGTTTGTATCACACCTCTCCCTCTTATACAGATATGGGCAGATACACAGTGGTTCATTCATCCACAAATGCCGTTTCCATCATAATTCAGGCTGCATTTGCAACCAGTTTTGTTAAAAGATTTTGTTTAGAAAAAGTATGTGCTTGCATCTGACTCTTGGACACCACGGTTGTGGTTTTGTCTACTTTTTTTTTCCATGAGTAGTTGACAGTACTCATAGACAGCAGAAAGCAAGTTCCCTTTTCCCCTCTGCCAAAAGGATCTGAAGACCCCTTTAAGGAGCACAGCTCTTGTCACCACAATATGGGTACAAAACTTCAGTTCAAATTCGGATGTGTGCAGAGATGCTATGAGGGAAGCTCTCCCTCCTCTTCCCTCCCTTGCCAGAGCTTTGCCTGGTGACAAGGTGACTCTGATGAGATGCCCACCCACTGCAAGTGAGACACAGGCCAGGACGGTTGAGGTGACCTCAGGGAAAGCCGTTCCGAGTCTCCCCTGCATTTCATTTTGGAAACACACACAACAGGACATCCTGCCTTCCGTGCTACAGAGACATTCAGAGCCAGTGTTTCCAACAACAGGCTGAAGGAAGCTCTGCTTTCAAAAGTGTGAATTGGAGCTGAGGTCCCCCAGCTTCCCTCAGGCCCCTGACAGGACTGGTGCTCCAACGTGGAGATACAGATCCTCACCAGGAGGTGGGATCCCCACATTCTGGCTCCTGCTTCAGCAAACGCCCTCACCACTGATTCAAAACAGAAAAATCTCAGCTGGGGAGACAATGACAACTAATCCCAGAACCCCTCCTGGATAGCAGTTTAACCATTCTCTTCATCTTCTCAAAACAGTGATAAAAATTAACTTCCTGAACCTGAAAACTCTCCCAGTTTTAGCCACTAATGCCCTCCTTCTGCTCTTCAACTCTAACCCTTCCTTTCCCTGAACTAAAATGTTTCATCTTACAGACAGCTTTTCATTTAAGCTTTCTCCTCTTCTCCTATTTTTCCACTTCACTGAGACAATGCAAAACATTTAATTTTCATTTGAGAGGCAGGCAAGTTTGAAGAGTTCAGCTTCAGTAGCTTAGGGGAGGCAGAGCACAGAGTGAATGCTGACATGGTTGCGTGCTTTTAAGTGATCAATAAAATATTGATTGTTTAACTGTCATGCTTGGCCATCTCTACCTCTTGCATGTTCTAACGTCACATCAGGCTAAACTAAAATACTTCAGGTGACATCTCCTTGCTTCCTCCTAAGGAGCGTTGTAAAATCAGTTTTCTCCTTGATCCCCTGTTCTGAGATAAGAGAGAGATGTGACATAGAGGTCACCCTTGAGCAAACTGCTTCTCTTCCACGGGTAGTACTGGGACATTAAGCCTTAACCTCTAAGAATCACTGAAATGTGATATATTTTAGTTTCAGAGTTGTACTAGTATCCAGGAGAACCC
The DNA here is from genome assembly GCA_013397155.1 of Irena cyanogastra. Classification (NCBI taxonomy): domain Eukaryota; kingdom Metazoa; phylum Chordata; class Aves; order Passeriformes; family Irenidae; genus Irena; species Irena cyanogastra. Next base: position 755,503 of record VWZV01013902.1, on the reverse strand, counting down.
ACCACCAATGCAGTGAAACTCTGTAATCTCAGTTTAACTCCTCCTCACACTGCATCACAGGCTCTTGAGTTCCCCATGTGCATTTATGGCTTATAATTACATAGCATAATCCTCTTTTTTTTAAAAGAAGAGAAGCATCTTTCAAAGAGCTTGTCATATTATGTTTTGTTACCCATTTTCTAGCCCCATCTTTCACATGAACTGATTCTTATCCCAAGGGTAGGAATGGAAAGCACCACCATTCCAATCATAAATAAAGTCTGTGAGCAGCACGCTATACTCTCACTTTCCTGAAAATGGGAAGAACTGCAGCCATGGAGAGGTGGGAGAAGCTGCTGGAAGTCAGGTGGGTTTCATGTTGCCACAGACCCATAGCAGGTGCTGCAACATTCTGCTTTGTCACCATCACGTTGCGAAGTTGTGCTTGAGGAGAGGAAGTAAAGGTTTGCCATGTCCCTCACACAACTTAGGGGACACAACTGAGGCCTCAGGCACCTGAGATCCAGTTGGGAACAGTTCCCAGTGCAAAGCATTACCTAAGAGTAGACATTTCAATGGTGCTGTAAAGTTTTTCTGTTATGACAATGATTGTACTTGACTACAGTGTACAAATTTGTTTAATTGCTCAGAATTAAGCAAAGGCAAAAATCTCTCTCTTCCTGTCTCCATGAGAGTTCTTCTTTCTTTTCTGCCTTCTCTTATGCCTTTGTAAGACATCTAGTCTGCAAGAATTTTTTGTCCCAAAATTCACTTAAATTTGTTCTGGTGAAAAGATGTATGATCCTATACCACAGGCATAGGCTGAGACATTAAAAATATTTATCAAAGAGAGGAAACTATTTCCTTAGCAACTGAAGAGTGCAGCAGACACTTCAGCAGTTAAGCATATGTAGAAATAATACCAGACTCCACAAAGAGTATTTCAATATAGTGGAAACAGTAATTTAAGGGAAAACGCTATTTTGAGATCCAAAAAAGACAGTGTTGCCTAAAATTATGTTAGTCATGGATCTAAACTCAAGAAAAGACAATGGCAGACATGGCCAGTGCATCCCCCTGAATCTGAGTAAAAAATGCTTAGATCAATCTCTTATGTGTGCACATCTGACAAAGACACAGCTGGACAATCTAACAGAGAGCTCAGAGAAAATAAAAGTGTTTGCACGAACAGCAAACCATGCCGAAGAATCTCTTCCTGACATTGTTTTCAACTAAGAGGTTACAATCCTCAGAAACACAAAGCATTCATCATTATATAACCAGCACCAGCAACTGAAAGCTGGATTTTGGCAACAGCTTCATCATCCCACAGAAATGAAAAGTGCTCTTAATTTTTTACATAATGACATCCTAATCAAATGAACTGCTTTTAAGGCCATCTCCCTTACCGTGTAATAACCCCATTTCTCATGGGAACCCACTCACCAGTTTGAATTTGCCACCTAACCTCTGTGCACCCCCTGCCCTGCTGCAATCACAACTCAGGAGCAGGTGGACCCGAGCTATCGTCACGTTGTTCTAACCACAGACTATCCAGGGGCAGGAAGGACTAACAGGTTTTAGAGGACTCGGAGGCTTGTCAAAGATACACCTCATCCTCCACCCCTTCTGTCCTCTCAAATGCCCCTGAACTCTCCCAACACACATCTTTATCACCAGTCTCCCACAGCACAGATTTATATCAGGTTTTATCTGGCTCTGTGCTACTGATCACACAGGGGCCTCACTGCAGAGATTTTGGCACCGGATTCATAAAAAGAAGCTACAGTGCTTTCAGACTTCCAGCACATTTTTCAAAAGTCCACAGGACAAAAACATTTTAGCTCGAGATGAAACAGCACAATTTCTACAACTCCAGGCATGAGGACTCCACGTTGACCCCACTGAAGCAAGCCTATGGCACATGCACACGCCTGGGTTACTCTGCACAAAGCAGGTTTCCATGCTTTTCATTCATCCATTTCCCAACACCTGGGGCTACTATTATATACCAAGTAAAATCTAGAGAAGCTTTAAAGATGTGACTTCCAATCCTCCCTTCATGATTTTTATCTAATGTTGCACTTTCTAGCAAATACTTGACTGCACAGGCACAGAAGGGGCAAAGAGATGGTGCACTCATTACAGCAGCACACTGGCAAATTTGCTTCATATTCAGATGGAAACCATTTGGCTCAGAAGCATCATTGCATAGTAAATCAGCTGTAATTTCCATTATTCTCATTGTGCTATAGGGGCATCCAGCCCAAAATGCCTGTTTGGCTGAAGTGGATGGAACCACCAGGCAACTGCTGGATCCAGCTTTTGTTCTTCAGTGACAGAAGGCTCTAGAAAATGCTGTCAAGGAAGGCATGGCAATGCTGGCAGAGATAATTTAATCTCCCTAAACTCCAAAACCTGCTCACTTATGACTTGGATCTGATGTCAGCTCTCAGGACAGGAGTCCTCCTGGCAGGATGCCAGTACTGGAGCATGTCTTGACGTGCTGCACGCTTTCATTATGTGGAAAAGCTGTTCTCCAGCTCAGTGATGGGTAATGAGCTGCCCCACTGTGCTTCTCACCTGAGTGCCTGTCCCCATCCTCAGAGCAGAGACCTCACAACCACCAGCCCCACAAGTAGAGGGTGACACGTCAACATGTGTGGTGTCCTCACTGCAGGACACATGGAGAGGGGGAGGCAACATGCTCTAGAGCTCTCACTGTCTCCAAAATGTGTCTGAGAACAGCAAATACACTGCCTGCCTTTGCCCTCTCAAAGCCAGGTCTCGCACCAAAGGAGGGCAAGAATTAAAATATTTGCCAACAGCCCTCTTCCTCTCTCTCCTCCCCAAAGCTCAGAAGCAGAACAGGCAGGGCACAAATATCTTCTTCCAGCACACAAAGTTGAATGCACAAGGCCCCTCTCTCAGGCACAGATGGTAGGGAGTGCTGCAGATCATCAATTTCACCTGCAGCTCATTTATCTCTAACACTGTACCAGGTCTGCGACTTCTTAGAAGAGCTTGGGGAAAACAAAAAAAAAAAAAACCAACAAAAAAAACCAAACAAACAAAAAAAAAAAGAGTTATGAAAAATAAAATAATTAAAATAAATATATTTGACCTCTCAAATCGTAGAAGGGCCTTGGGAAGATTTTTCAGAAATGTCCTATGCTGTTGAACAGGGGCAAGGTGGTGGGAGGTCTGCAGGCAGAGGTGCAGACCTTGGCAGCATATGAGCTCAGCTGCTAACAGGCATTCCCATGCACACAGATGCAATAGCTTCCCCAGCAGCCCCAAGCTATAAAGTATGGTTCAGTCGTGATGCTGGACTAAATGAAAACACCCTTTGAACAAGTGGTGCTCAGGAATTTTTCAATTTTAGTTGCAAATTCACTTCCCCCCTGCTCAAATAATCTGTCTTACCCAGCTAGAAAAAAGCCAAATCCAGCTGCTATTAGATATTCTTCTAACAGAAGAGTTTACCAGATCTGGATTTTGAAACAGATTTTGTCTTTAATATTCCTTTTACTTTGCATTTGCTGTTTCATACATGACTTCTTAGGAAATGGGGTTTATTAATAAAGAGGATTATTTCTAGAACATTAGTTTGCATTAAACCAGCTAAAATTCAAACTGCTGCTCTTCAAAATCACCATCCTCAGAATACTATAAATTGAAAAGCTGTTGCTTCAGTAAGCCATGCAATTTTTAGCATTTATCTTAAATATGACTATGAATCATCACCTGTTCTGCTACCCAGCTGCCCCCAGCACACTGTCTGGAACTCAGTTTGCTAAAAAGAAGAGCCTCAACAGCATCTTCTGTTTTTTCTTGATTTGTTGCTTTTTTTTTTAATATACATTTATGGCATCTGCATCCAACCTTCTAATCTTGCTCAGGTGCAGGGATGATTAAAAGAAGATCCTTTAAACTTTGTTATTAGAACTTCTCCCCTGTGAGAGGCCCAGGTTTGCTGCTAAAGGGTGCGGAGCTGCCTGTGAACAGCTGGCTGCCTGCTGCTGCTCTAATTTGCACACCCAGAAGGACTCAGCAGAAGCACAGGATGCTGCCATCACTCCCTGTTAGCTGAGTCAAATTACTTCACAGGACATATTGTAACTAATCAGCGCACAAACCTCATCTTTGCCCAACTCAAGAGAAGAGGATTCCCCAGAGAGAAGTTTTTCTGTCTTAATAGATGTTTGGCATATCATATTGCATTTGATTATCTTCTTAAATACATCATTTGCTGGGTACATCTACCATATCAGAGCTTCAAAGAAGCAGTCATCAGGCAGACGAGACGATTCAGATAAAGAGGAGAATACTTTTAGCCTGTACCTTGGGGGCAGGGAGAATCTAGGCTCATCTCTCTCACATCCAGCTCTGAAAACACTTGGTTCTTGTGCCTGCACTGGTTATTGAAACTGCATCTTGCCAAATGATCTCCAGCACTGGTGCTAAAGCCATGAGTCACTCTTGCTTGCCCGAGACTTTCCAAGGCACGCTTCAATACACGCTTCAATACAACATTCTGTTCTTGTTCTCAGAGAGGCTTCTTCACATTCAAACCTAGTCAAGGACAAACCTACAGCCAGCAACCACCAACAGCAAAGCAGTGCTGAGACACCCCAAAATTTGTTGTTGGCTTTGCAGTTGGTTCTGTTTCTCACAGAGTCAGAAGCTGAGCCCCGTTAGTGCCGCATCCAGGACTGGGCTGGGCTCACAACCCCCAAGGGGAGGCAGGGCCAGGAAGCAGTGCAGGGCTCTGCCGCCAGCTTCATGCAGCAATTCACTGACCAATCATCACATCTCAGATGTGAACCTCTACTCAGCCCCAACGAAGTGGGAGTATGATGGCAAGGCTGCTCAGTATGACGGCAAGGGTACCTCAGGAGACACAAAGAAGCCTCCTGAACTGCATGAAAACATTTTGATGGCAGTGGTGACACTGCCAAAGAGATGAAATCAAACTCCAAACAGACCACATTATCCTTTCTCTACACACAGACCATTAATTCTCAAAGCTGTAGTCTGGCATGATGATGCCATATCTATTTTATGGAAAGGGAACAAAAGACAGAAGAAAATAAATTATTTCTTAAAGGCTGCCAGAGACCTTTTTTTGCAGCTCAGAGACATAGACTAGTATCTCCCAAGTCTCACATTAATACACTACACAAAGGTTGTTCTTCCTCTTGTAGGCTTGGACTGCAAGTGATCAGAAGCTTTTTATGATACCAGGCATTTATTGATACCAGGCACTGCAGAGGTCCTGCAGGACCTAAGTGCTGCATAGTGTCTACAGGCTGAGGCACTGACAGGGCGATCCAGCTACGCCTTGCTGGGTTTGCAGATAGCCACACACACAGCAGGCAAACTCAGAAGGCTTCTGGCTAAAGAAAATGCCTCCAAACTCAGGCACAATTCACAGACCAAACACCCAAGTCGAATACTGACTGGCCTATGTTCTCACTTTGACTGCAGGAACAAATCAGGCAACAAATTTGCAAATGCATCACACACTGCATTGAGATGTGTTTTGCATGTAAGAGAACAAGGACTGGGATACTTCAGACTCCCTGTGGCTGATGGCAGCATCTCATCTATTTTTGGTTTTTGTTAATTTGCCTTGACCAAAGGCATGAGGGCCAGGAGTCAGGACAGAGCTGTGCTTACTGCTGGAAAGGTCAAACACTCCCTGGCAGTGCAGGATGCAGTGGGAAAATTCATCATCTCTGATGAGGCCATTGCTCCAATTAGGTCTTTTAAACTCTGATGGTTATAAAACGAGACCTAAACTCCTGAACAGGTGAGAGTTACAGTTCTACTTTCTCCTTTATGTTCTCAAAGCTGAGATAGGGTCTGCAGCACTCTGCTGCATGTCTTCCCTCTTCCCACACTTCACTGCCAGATTGAGCCCTAAATTTTGTGTCTAACTATAGCTGATGGCACCCTCCTGACACTGGCACTTTTAGGCAACAAGCAGATGTCACTGTGCCTTCTAACACATTGGTGGACACAGCTTTAAAGCATCATGACTTTGTTGAAAACTTCTCCAGTTTCTATTAGTATTACAAAACCAAGCAAGTAGAATAGACAAAGTTTGAAGTGTTTAACAGACAACAAATTCTGCTTCACAACACACAGGAAATATGTATCACAAACAGAAGGTTCAGAAAATCAAAGCCTGGCCTCAGCTGAGGAACCATCCATACAATTTCTTTTCCTGGGTGCTTTCTGTCAATTCTGTAAATATCTGGCAGTTGAAATGTCTCCGTCACTCTGTCATATAAAGGAAATGGTCCCAGAATCAACACAAAAATAACTGTCACAAGGGAAAAAACCCAAAACCCCACAAATAATTCAACTACAGTAAGTGTCCATTTTTATAGGAGTTTTCATACTGAGATGAATTGCCATACTTAAACCCCTCTACAGGAAAATTACAGCATGAACTTTTAGGTTTTACTCTACAGATTAATTTTTTAGGTCTTCTCTCCCTATCTAGAAAGATCCTTTTTTAAGATTAGATCTAGATTTAAGTCCAGCTATTATGTCTAGGTCACTAAAGATGTTTGGGCATGCTCCAGGAGCTCCAGCAGTAACTCTCCTTCTCACAGAATACTCCAAGACAAGAGCATTCAAAAGTTCCCACTGATGTAATGACAGTGAGGAGGAAGACAGAGGGCATATGTGAAGCCCTTCATTCCGACTGAAAAACTAAGCACTGTCAAAAAAACAATCTTCCTTCACACATAAGAATCAGTAAAAAATCCCAGTAAAATATATACTTTAGGATTTGATATAAAATTTATAAGCAACAGCAGTGAATTTTACCTTTTTTGCAGGTTTTGTTTTCATTTTGTTTTTGTTTTTTTTTTACTACCCATCTAGGCTGTGGAATAAGCTTTAGTCTCTCAAACACCTTTTGCCTGGGAATCTTAAGAAGATTCAACTTTGTAACACCTTCTGAGGCAAGGAAAACGCTGTTTTTGCTGCCTGACTGGAGAGTAGAGTGAAAAATCAGCCTAGCCTTTAAACTAGATGCCTGCAGTAGAAAGAAAAGCAATCTTTGTTTTCCCAGCAATACAGGATGTTGATTGTAAGAATAAATGTTCAAAGGAGTCATATATGCTTGCAGAACAGTTACAGATACTGCATTGAATTACCAGTGCAGTAAATAAATTACTTTGACTTGTGTAACACAACAGGAATAAGAGGTGCCTACTTCTAGTTCAATGTGATGGGCTGCTTCCAGGCAAAAATAAAGATATGGTGGTAAAGCATCAAACTGCTACCATCTTAACAGAAAAGTTCATTTATCCAGTTTGATTTAAAATCCTCAACAGCTAAATTCTCAATGGAGCTGAACACCGTCAACCTGCCCATTGCTCAGTGGCTACACAAAGTGCTCATCTCTGACCTTAATCAGCTTCTCAGCCTCTGAGAACCCCCCAGGCATCCCTCCCTCACATACACATGGCGGCAGGCTCAGAACTGCACTGGGGCGAGGCTTGGGCAGACCTGCAGTGCCAGAAGCCTCCAGCTCTGGTGGCCTCTGCCAGCCCTCCTGTCTGCCTGACGCTCCTTACGACAGCCCTGCCCTCCAGCCCAGGGCTCCTGTGTTGATGAGCAGGGCTCAGTTTACCAGGTGCTGTTTTTCACGAGAGCTTTGCACGACCTGTCCATCAGCCAGCAGCATCCAAACGCTGCACAGCCAGCAGAGCCATTTCCTCATGGACTTTGGGTGTTGCAGTAGCTTTATCTTCCAAAGATTAATGAATTCCCCTTTGCCGTGCCCTGTGACATTTTATGACCCATTTACCCACAGAAGAATGATTGCATGTCTGCTCCTAGTACGTACTCATGCTTTATAATTAAGCCAGATTGTTTCTGTAATATCAATACATGCAGTTCATCCTTTAACTTAAATCAATACAGATCAAAACAGGTTATGACTTCTATGCAAGAAAAAAAAAAAGCTTTGAGACAGTCTGAGAACAGCTGTATGGATTTTGTTGAGCCTGAAGGATGGCTTTGTTAAAAGCATGGAAAGTTGCACATTTTCAAGTAGTCAGAAAAGGATGGAAATGTCATCAGCTAGTGTCAGTGCAAGTGCAGCTCTCGGGAATGCCAGAAACTGAGTAGGACTGGGGAAATGATTAAAGCATACTGCAGTGCAGCCCTCAGACAGACACCCCAACCCATACTCCATCATACTCTTTAGGAAGAGCCAGATACGTGGAAGAAACAGAACTTGGAAGCAAGGGATTTCCTGAGAATAAGAATTCTATTTTCAAGAAATCTTAGAAACATCAAAAGAAATAAAACTGTAAGTGCATTGACTTTTTTTTTTTTTTTTGGTAATGAGAACCAGTCCTTGAAAATAAAATAATTTAAAAAACAGTCTCCAAAAGCCTTTGCATGCTAGGCCAGTAGAAATTTCCCTTAAGTTTAAGGAAAACTGAGACAGAGCATAGCTATTACTCAAGAAAATGTGGGCTTCTGCAATGTCTGGTTTACCAGTTTGATACATTTCCATTGAAGAATGTTAAAAGCCCTGTGCAACGGAACAGAAACATAAGAGGCATGAGTCAGCACTAGGACAGGATCATCTTTCTTTTGATTTAAAAGAGCTTGAAGAAACTCTGAAACATAGAAGCATTCAGATGTAAGCAATTTGAGGAAGATTATAATTTTTTCAATCTATACAGTGGGGACTGACCGGACAGAATTAATGGGTATTTTGCAAAAGCCCTGCAGTCACAGCAAGATGATTCATGCTACATTGTTCTTATACAGCATATGTGCATGGAAATCTGTATATCATATTTAAATGCTACAATATATTCACATTGTATGAAAGATTTCATGGGATCAGAGCAAGAAAGCTTTCCCACACTGAAAAAACATAATTTGTGTTTTATTTTAATACAATTGATACCAAGCAAAGAACAGTCTGACATGCCCATACTGTATAAAGCCACTCTCCCCCTGAAAAGAAGGAATTGTCAGCTTTCCAACAGGTACCTGCTGTAACTCTGCACTATGGAGATGAGACATCCAATGGGGATTTCATTCAATGAGATGGCTAATGGGGATCTCATCCAAAACAGGCAGTGAAACACCACTGAGCTCCAGTAAGGAACTACTTCTACTGCTGATGACAGGATAATGGAAGAATATCCTGGACAGATAATTTTTTGAGAACAAACTTTTAGTTAATCACATAATGTGAAAAACTGTACTCAGCTCATTTCAGAAGGTGCAAAAAGGCCAGATTTCTGAGACTGGCCACACAGAATCATAGCATTCCTCAGTCTCCAGACTACTTCCGCCACCAGTGGCATTCATACAATCATAGAATAGTTTGGGTTGGAGATGGCCTTTAAAAGTCATCTAGCTTGACCCTCCTGCAATGAACAGGGAAATCTTCAACTAGATCAGGTGCTTAGAGACTTATCCAATATGACCTTGAGTTTTTCCAGGGATAGAGTATCTGCCATCTCTCTGGGAAACTTGTGCTAGTGCCTCACCACCCTCATAGTCAAAAAATTTCTTCCTTATATCTACTCTGAATCTACCTTCTTCTACTTTAAAACTATTAACACATGTCCTGCTCATACAGGCCCTACTAAAAAATCTGTCCCCATCTTATAAACCCCTATTCACATTCTCCTAGTCTTATTTTTGGGACAACATAGTGGGAACATCTCTGTGAAACATTACAACATGATTGTCATGCTCCTGAAAGAAAATTGTAAGGTAGCCATGGAACAGAAGCCAAGCTTCTTAAGCCAGAGTGAAATTAAATGTCTGACAAAATAGTTGAAGTGAGGTACCTAATCCTCAACATATCAAGATGGCAACTTGATTGTTTGGTGCATTAGAATTACATTTTCAGAAGTCAATTTAATCCCTTACAGATGTCATTGCTTTGTTTTGGTTTTCCTGCTAGACTGAAATCAGTTATCTCATACATTTTTAATTATTGTCCAAAACAGAACTTATTCTCTATTGGTTCAATCACCCTTTGCAATGAAAATTTTAGAGGAGATCATTTTGCCCTGGCTTCACTTCTTTTATTCTGTGGGAAGGATGACGATGCTGGAAAGGGGCTTGTGACAGAAGCTACAGGCTCCCTGCCTGCATGGCCACTTGCATTAAGAAAAGTACTCTGGGCACAAAACTGTGAAGGACACAATGCTGCGACAGGTGGTACAAGGCCTGGGAGGTTGCCTGGAAGGTTACAGATAGAACAATAGATTTGCTAAATTTTGCTATGGGCCTTTCCTGCCCTTGAAATGGCCAATTTAGGAGGGGCCAAGCCCTCAGTCACATCCTTCGGAGATGGGAGTTCACTGAAGTTACTGGAATTGTCTAAAAAGGAAAGCAGATACCAATAACTGAAACCTCTGCTTTCAGTAGTAAGAATAAAACCATAAAAAATATATCAATAAAAAAAAAAAAGAGTAATTTTGGAAGATATTCAGCTCTTATCTCACTTCACATCTTGGCACCATCATACTTCTCTTACCAATTTGTCTAAAAGAAGTTTCACAATATTTTTGTGATCACAAATATGAATGTTGCAAAATATCTTTAAAGCTTTAGTTGAAGTCACTTCCACAGCAAGCTGGAATTGGGAGGCCAAGTGCTGCAAGCAGGTGTAGTTAGAGGCATGCTGGAGTCCTTGGGACACGTGAGACATCACTCACAGGGTTAAGCTGGTGACAAGTTCACCAGCCTGTCTGTTGAAGTGCTACATACCTTTATAGCTTTTAAAGGAAAAAAAGGTTTTGTAACAAATTAAAAGATTAAAAATTTCAAGTATCTGACAGCATCTTACAGCAATGTTCAAAAGTTGCCTCAATGCAGTTATTATTCTGCCTTTATTCACTGACCCACATCACTTCCTTACTGTGCTGGATTTTAAAGCCAATGAGAGCACAGCCTTTTCACATTCACATTTTTCTCAGTCTGAATCTTTAAATGTCTCTATTTTACCATTCAAAATAAGTTAAAAAGTCCTACTGAATAGCAGTGCACAAATGAGTAATTCTGCTACCTACTGGATTAATCTTTAATTTATCTTTCCCATCTGAGGGATGCTTTAAAGCATCAGTCTAGGCTCAGACCTGCAGTGCCAACCTGGTACAAATTCAATACACTATGGTTCAGTTCAAGTATGCAGCCCAAGCCTGCATTTTTGCGAGATGTAACTCTAGGGAGTGAGAAGTAGTCAGGGACTCACCTAACCCATTACCATTCTGTCCCGCCTTTGAAATCCTATCAAACCTGGAGAGAGAGGCAAGTGTGCCCATGAGTGCTGTTCTGGGTCTCTCTTCCCATTCTGGAAAGGAGCCCTTTTGAGGTTTGCTGGTCCAAAGTGTAGATGCAGATGTTCAAAATTGGATGGGATTCCTTGGAGTTTTAAAAAGTGCAGACATAGAGGTAGGTTGTGAGTGGGTTTCTTTGGTTTTGGGTTTTTGTTTTGGTTTGGTTTTTGGTTTTTTTTTGGGTGGGGGGGGGTGGATGGATTTAGTATCTCTGGAAATCAGGTCCAAAACCAAAATACAGCACTAGGGAGGCAAATGGATTTATTGTGGGCTTAGGGGTTCAGAATCCAAAAGACCACATTAAAACACTTCTCACAGATAGACACTGGGTTTCCTATGAAGGAGATAAAATCTTATTCCACTACTGTTCTGGTGACTCACAAGAATACAATGCCAATTTTCTTTGTTTCAATGCTTTGGCATTTAAGCAGATAAAAGGTACTGCTCAGGCTCAATAAACTGGGAAATACAGGCCTTATTGCTCATCCTTATGAGATGAGCAGAAAGGGTACAGCTTTTTAACTTTTTTATAACTGCATTTGTTCAATTGCTTCTGAAAAAAAATCCTCCCGTGCTTAAACTAGCAGATGGTTTTTGCATTATTTGTCCTCAATTCATACATAAGATACAAGGAATGCCATTGCAAAAAAAAATGAACCAAACCGAAAACAAAAACAGCTAGGACAGAGCAAAGTGAGGGGACATCACAATTGAAACAACAAGATTATGCCTTGCGTGCATGACCCTTGTGTAAAAATACTTCATTTGTTTCTGCACGATGCTACCCCATTAAAAGGTCAGATCTACTGTATTACCAACTTATAAATAATTCAGGGTTATAAAGCTTCTTATCTGATGTTGGAAATGCAGAGGGCACACAGGAGTGCTTTTTGAACAAAGTCTTCACAAACCTTGCAGATCAGAGAACATTGAACAGCCCTGAAGAACGACGCACGGCTGCCTCAGCCTGCACGAGGGCAGGGCCCTGGTACCTCTGAACCAGGTGCCACAGATCCACTGCAAAGCCAAGCCCAGCTCCCAGCTCACAGGCTGAGTGCACAGCCTAGGCTGGGCTCAAGAGACAGGGAGAAACCTTGGACTTGCGTGGGACATCTTTCACCCCAGACTTCGTGCCAACACAAAATAAGAGCCCATGTTTCCACGATGAGTTTTTGTCTAAATGCTTGGGAGAGGAAGATTCACTTTCTACCATCACAGTTCCAGACACAGGTATTTACCAGAAATCAGGCTAATTTTAACTCCATATGTCAATACTCCAAACCCATACACTGCTGCACCTGAAACATGAATACATTCTGCTGACAGCTCTGATGCCACTATCCATACGTTGCAATTATCATGTAATGTTGCCACTTGTTTTCACTAGTTCCCTTTGTGGAGAAATTTTAAAGAGTAGCATCAGAATTTTTGTTTTCACAACTATTCCAAATATTTTAGCAAATGGTTTTTCATTTTGAAGAAGACCTGATGCTAAACATCAAAAGGCTAGCCATTTTAGAGTATTTAGCATCTTCTGAAAATTGCTAACAAGAATTAAATCCTCTTTCTTTTTTTCCTTACTTGTGACTTCGAAAATTCATTCTGATTCTATATAGAACAAGGAATGAAGGAGATGGCTTTGAAAATGCCTGGACTTCATTAGCTACAACAAAATTAATTGCTTTTCTTTCTCGACGATGCTTTAAAATATTTGCAATAAAGCAAAAATACACCCTTAATCTGTTTGAACCATTTTTCCTCTGTATATATTTTCCCACTGTTTTTATGGATTAAAAAAATGCATAGAGATGAAACATCTGTTTGACCTTAAAGCATACAATCTGTCCATTGTCTCCTATGGAAAACAGAAATTATATTGATTTTCCAGGTTTTTTCCTTCTCTGCAATGAAAAATAGAAAATTACTTCAGCATGCTTAGACCTCAGCCTAGACATGGAGGGTCCAGCTGGTAATTCTGTAGGCCACATTGATTCTTCAGGATTTTTTCTACCTGTGCAACTATCTTTTCCCTAGAAGAGATTGGGAAGAGCTGCAGGGGATCGCTGCTCAGCACTGACAGGTGACAGTGTCTGTTCCTACACCCCAAACTGCAGCCACACATCCCCTTTGGTGCCAGGAGTGGGGTTATGATGCACCTGAGATGCAGTGCAGCACCAAAGAACACATCAGCGGGAATATGGGGGGAGATGGAGAGGGGCATGATCCATCTCTACCAACTCATGGGCATGGATCTGCAATACTTTTATCTGAATATGCCACTGTCACGACTCTTTAAATAGCTGCTGTGTGCTCTACAGGCATGCAAAGAGAAAAATCCTTGCTGGTGTGCTGTCCTGTGCTATACAGCTACCACACAGCGACAGCCTGAACTGAATTGCCTCCTCACATCTTTAAGCACATGTGTAGAGAAATGAACTACCTGTCCACCCGACCAGGGGCAAAACATGAGGGTGCCAGTCCCTGCCTCCTACTCAGACAAACCTCCCAGCCAACACAATGGGGAAAAACTCCACTGGTCAGGTCAAGTAACAAACACAATGCTTCTCCTGGAGGCTGCAAATTACAATTTTCTCGGAACAAAGTGGAGAAGTGGATAATTTTTTTGGACGGCAAATCCTTTCTAAGGTGCTGTGAGGAGCAGCACAGCTACATACTGCAATTTACAGAAAGATGATGAACTGTGACCAAAGCCCATACTCCCCAGGTTAAATCACTGCTTCTACAGGACTGAATTCTACCAGAGACTTACCGCAATCAATCACATTCTCGTAGAGTTACAACCCCAGAACATACAGCAGCAGAGCATTCCCATCTCAAATGGGAAGAGGAAAAGGAAGAAAATCTACAAGTAGCAATTGTCATGACTTTCCTTTTCTCAGTATTATGCCTCCTTTTCACTTGTTTATCTTATTCCAAAATTCTTATTTCTCATACAGAACAGGAAAGTGGGTCCCAAATGCATTATATAAGTGCCTCAATAATACAGTCTTAAAAATTTAAAATGAGTGCTTACAATGTTGTTTTCATTTTATTTTGGTGAGAGAAATAATTAATATTAATGCAGGGAACACAGTATCATTTTACATTCATTTTGTTAGCTGTTAAATTGCTGCACATTCCCCACTCACTCTTATTACTCATCACTGTTTTCCTGCTCCCGTGGTAGCTGTAGGAGTGAACTCTTGGCTGCTGCCTGTCCACAGCACATAGCTGTCTCTCTGTCAGCTTCAGAGCGTTAGCAGTCATGCTCTGATAAATCTGCCACGGTAGGAACAGGATTTGGACTTATGTTACTTTAGCAGGATCAGAACTAAGACTTAAATCCTCGCATATGTTACACACACACACATACACACACACACAGATGTGCTAGAAAACAAAATACCTTCCAGAGCCCTGTAGCACCTCAGCTTTGCACCATTTGTTATAAAGACTATTAGGCAATTCCATTGCCAGGAGTCCTGTGTTGTGTGAGTCACGGAGCAGGGATGGATGTGGAGCTCAAATGAGTGGGACAAAGGAGTCCCGCCGTGGTGCCACGGCACAGCCAGGGACAGCGTGTCTGCCCTGGGAAGGCACAGCAAGGGATGCTGAGCAAGAGGCATCCTGCCAACAGCCTGACATGTCCCCCTGGCTGCTGCCACACACCAGAGTGTGGCTAAAGCAAAGGTGACTGCAATGGCCATGAGCAGCTAAAAAGGACCGACCTCTGTGAAGAGTTCTGTGGGTGGCAGCTGTGGCAGCAGCACAGACCAGGTCCTGGACTGTATGAAGGCTGAGGCTTTCCAGGAGGCTTTCTGCTCACAGCCTGTGCTGCTCTGGCAGCCCTGGCCAAGCCTCCTTCCAGGTACACGGGAGAGGAGCACAAAGGGACAGCCTGCATCAAACCCCTTGAGTGCATATACCTTTGACCTATGATTTGGGGAGCAGAAAAGCTTCCTATGCCCACTCTAGCCCATGTGTTAATCAGTTTTGCCTTAGAGAGCCAATAATCTCACTTATCCAGCTGCAAAGACATGGCTCCTTGCACACACTATAGAAATGGTGTGAGAGCAAACAGTATGTTCTTGGGATCCCACAGCACATGACAAAATTTGCCTTGAGGACTTCTATTCAAGTTTCCTGTCATCGGTCTCCAAAGACAAGTGTGGCTTCATGTCAGCACAGACGACTGTGACCCCCAGGTGGGGCAGAACTGCAACTACAACATGAAATCACAAGTAACTGGCTGAACCTACAGGTATCTCTTACTCCCCAAAAGCAGAGTTATACGGCAGAGATAAATTATCACAGCAATATATAAAAAAGAAAAGCCTATTTTGTGCAAAACACACAGCAACATAAAGATGTAATGGGAACATCTACTACTTTGTTTTCAAAGGAAATCTGATTTTTTGACATATTAAAGTACTTCAAAAGACAAAGGTAAATCCTCTGTCTCCTCTAATCAAATACAGGTGCAACTGCAGAATGAGCAATGACACCAATGAATATAAAATCTAGAGCAGTTAACTGCCTAGCTGAGGGGACAGCCCACTTGAACATTTGGGAATCATACTCTTTTTTCAAACCTAGCTGGTAACAGGCACATAGGCACACAGCAAGATACTGGAGAGAAACTTCTCTTGGCCTTAAATGTCTGGCTAAGCTACTCAGTTAATAATAATTCTGCAGCAACTTGTGAAACTTAAGATATCCGAACAGTTAAACTTTGCTGCAACATTATGGTATTGGGAATTTACTGTTTCCTCACTATAAGGAAAAGTATGATTAATGCATTTTCGAAATAAAAACGGAATAAACAGATGTAAGTAGTCATTGCAACTACCACTTAACATTTTGCTTCAATCTGTCTTGGTCTTTAACCCCTCATTCATAAGAAAAGTGAGAATGCACTTGGACGGCACATCCCAGGCACACAGCTGGCCTGGGGGCACATGCTCTCCCATAGGCAGTGCCTGACCTCTGTTTTCTCTATTAAAACCTAAAACTGCCATGCAACTAAACCAGATAAAAGCAGCAAATGCCTGATGATCCACTTGCAGTTACACTTTGCATATTAAAGGAATTATTAAAGAAAAATAAACAGTCAGAAAGGGGCAGTTTTAGAGTAGGGCAAATGAAACTTTTAAGGTTTCCCTTCCCCCAAAAAAATCTATTTATGGCTTTGCTTTAAAACTGGCTGAAAGATGTCAGACATGCAAACTCCCTCTCCCAGCATCAGCTCCAAGAGGAGCAGAGCTGCAGCAAAAAGAGGAGCAGAGACCAAAGCTCAGCATCTGCTGTGTTAAGTGGGAGCTCTACAGCCTCCACAGCTCCCCTCACTCCTTCCAATCCCCTCTGCCCTGCACCACCCACCTCTCCTGTGAGCTACTGCTGTAAAACATGGGCCCTCATCCTTTATTTCTCCTTCCAGTCCTGCAGCAGCTTTCTTGGAGCAGAGTCGACTCCTCTGCTGGAAGGTGTACTGCTCTTCTGAATTAGGAGCACCCATCTCCCACATGGTTGTCAGACAAAGCCTGAAACATTCCAGGTACTCTTCTCAGTAAGAAAACACTGAGCAGTTGGCTATCACTGCTACAACACAAACTGCTACTGGATTGGACAACCATTTTGGGGAACCTCAAAGGGCTAGCAGAAAAAGGGCAAGCAGAAAAGAGAAGCTCAGCTCAATCTCATCTGTAAAGCCCTCGGCTGAGTATTGCTGGATTTTCTGTGTTCTTTTGGGACCTGTGTGTGTGACAGGATAAGTCTATGGCATATAGGTACTTTTTTCCCAGAAAGCATCTTTTCAGGGAAAGTGCTCACTGAGCTCCAAGTTAAGAAACTGTGACTTCCATCACTGTCCCAAACAACTTCCATTAAAATGTTTGTGCGGCTTGTCACGTCAGCCAACTGACG
This sequence comes from Irena cyanogastra, assembly GCA_013397155.1. Taxonomy (NCBI): domain Eukaryota; kingdom Metazoa; phylum Chordata; class Aves; order Passeriformes; family Irenidae; genus Irena; species Irena cyanogastra. The sequence continues at coordinate 738,257 of VWZV01013902.1, read as the reverse complement.
TTGGGGCTGAACATCCCCTCCCACCTCTTCAGAAAGCAGAAAAGCCTCATTCTGTTTCTGGGGAAAGCAGCATCAATGTTGAATCCAACAACAGCAAACGACACTCATTCCTGTAGAAAAGCAGAGGCAAATCTCATGTGCCACCTGTGTAAGTGTGCAACATTTATCTGACCATGAGGCAACACACTTCCTTCGATGTGTCCCCCCAAAACACCTGAAACACATCCCTGCTTTCTAGCAAACCATTCTGGTGAGATGCTTCCCAGCCTACCCACAGAACATGGAAGCTTTTTTTTTTCAGCTCAGTGGCAGGATTTTAGAGCATGAAAAGGCTTTAGACACTGCTTTCGTACAACAGAAAGGACCATCAGTGTCTTTCTCCACATGCTGGCTTCTCAAATATATGCTACAGAGATGTTCTCAACAACTAAGGACTGATATATTTTGCTTCAGAAAAGGGATGCCTCCCTGCTTCTCACGGGAGGCATTTTCAGAACCATTGCACTAGTATGGCACAGCTGCCCACAGTGAGTTTGCAACAGAAGGGCAAAACAACAGGAAAGAGGATGTTAGTGGAAAAAAACGCACAGTAGATAACCTTCCACAATAGGCAATATCCATTTGTATGAGAAATTGTAGCTATCCTTTTAGTGCAGACCTCAAGGAAGACAAGAACTAGCCTGGCTGGAGAAAATTGAGTACCTCTATCTGCAAGGTCTAGAGGAGACCACTGACACATACCTCGGCACAGAGTCAGTACCTGCCACTGAGATTTCATTCAAATAATTTGATAAATAATTGCATATACGTCACTTCTGTTGCATTAGTCAACTTGACAGCTCTTGCTTATAAAATATAAATAGGATAGATAACAACAGGATTAGTTCAGTTTCATCTAACTCAGCACTGTTAATATATTTTCATAAAAATGCACTCAGGAGTCTGCCTTGCAATCATCCAGGCATAACTTCGTTATCATGAACTAATTTTTATAGACAGTTTGCAATGGCTACACATTTCTGTCTCTAGTAAACAGATTAAATCACTGAAAGATGTCTACAGCAATAATCGTGCAAGACTGTTATGGTGAAAACTCCATTTGCTAATCTTTTTCCTTAATGCTCTGAATATCACAAGCAACTGATCCACTGGTGAGGCTGCCTGTAGGACTACCAATGAACACTCTAAAAATGTCACAGGAGAAAATATTGACATCTTTTGTGGAAGAATGGGAGAAATATAGCCTCAATTTTGCAGTTTTTACCTCACCACAATAAAACAGTATCTCAGTGCTACAAGACACACCAAGTTAAAAGAAGTTCATTGTCTACCACTACACACATGATCAAAACCCACAAATATGAGCTGACATACAGGACAAAAGAGAGTGGACAGCCCACAGTAATGCAGCAACAGCATTGTCAGTGACCTATCTACCAATGTGCTGTGATGTAAATGAAAAACCTCATCTCACTGACGTTTAATTTTCTACCTGGGCCTCACCACTCTCCTATAAATTCTTTCCTGGAATTTACTGGAGTTGATAAGCGCCCAAGAGGCAGAAAGCAGGCACACCACCCATACAAACCTTTCCCAAAGCAATTCTTTGTTTCTGGTGTTTTGGCACCTCCAACTGAGTGACAATAAATCACAGCTGTTGGCTGAGTCAAGTGTTGCTTTAAATGCCATTGTCTGTAAAAATTCATACCAATTTACTGGTGCTATGCTCTGATGAATGGAAGACAGCAGTGTTGAAATCCATTTTAGAGTGACACCTTTACTGTCAGTATTTTGTAAACAGTGTAGAGGCTGATCTGGTATCAAAGAGGAGCATGTAAATATTTTGTTACAGCATTTGTTGATGGCATTTTATAGATAAACAAGTAAATTATATGAATGTATATACAGAGAAATTGCATTTAAAGGTCTTTGTTGATTTTGCTCAATCCCTTTCTTCTTTGAAGTGAAATTCAGTCTTGTAGAAACCTCACAGTATTGCAAGCATTTAATTGGAAATGGTTATTTTCCACCATTTGCTTTGATTATCTCTCACAGAAGCTTTGTTTTTCTCCTGGTGACAAAATAAACTTGTTGCAAAGTTCCATGCATTAGTGACACATATCTGCAAAGCCTGAATTATAGAATTTTCCAATATTCAAAAGGAAAAAAGTAGAAGGGCATTGTGTACATAATGAACAGCTTTCTACCTTGGTATTAACCTGAGGCTTGCAACCAGACTGGCTCGATTATCCAAGAGTTTCCTAGAGCCACTTTTATGAAGAGGACAACAAAACGAATGCAACCGAGTATAATGCAACTTGGTTTTATCACTCAGTTGTCTAGAAATTATCAGGTACATTCACACTACTGTTGGAAAACCATTATCATTAACAATCATATCGATTCCCACTTACAAAGAAGTCTTTGAAAAAGATAATTGCCCGGCCTGACTAGACAACGCCCTCTTAACCACACACAGAAATATGTGGCGTTGCAAACCCCCTAGACGACAGCGTGTTCTCTACCTTTGCTGTGAGTGAAGATGCAGTAAAGAAGCTCTCTGTCCTGCTGTGATCTGTGGCATTACTCATGTGATGGCACTGCTCTCTCCTTTACTGCCCTCCCAGTGGCACTTAACACAGAAGAATGGTATGTGGTATTTCTGTCTGCTCAAGCTTTGTGCCAACTGTTGGAACCCAGGCACAGGGAATATTTCTCTGTTCTGACAAACCCTGATTCTCAGGAAAGCACTGCTTTTAACCTTCACCCATGGAGAGGACTTCCTAGGCTTTGGGATGATGTGGAATCTGAGTGTGTAGAGTGGATGACGTATAGTCTATCACAGGGTGAAAAATTTAGACTTTTGGGTTTTTAGTGTGGAGGTAGATTGAGGACAAGATGGAGGACTTCGGGCGTTGTCCTGTCTCCTTCTTCTTCTTCATCTACTCCATTTTCTGCAGTGTTAGTAGCATTGGGTGATTGGTTGGGGAAGTCACAATGCAGGTGTTGCATGTTAGACAGTTAGTTATTGGTAGAAAAGCAGAAATAAAGTACATTAACATTAGTGGACAAGATGGCTTTAAAAGACCTTGAAACTGTACATCTTGTGACCTTCTTCGCTGTGTTCCTCACCGCGCTAAGCCTGGTGCAGGCGGCGTGGAGAATTTTCTGATGAGATAAGAAATAAACAGCAACCTGAAGACCGAAAAAGATCCCGTTCGTCTCTCAATTCTAGCACAGAACTTTTATTAGGGGTCTCCCCACTCAGGGGGCCCCCAAACAGGCCTTTCGTACCAACAAACTACATCCATCAAGTGTCTCTATCTTAAACTGACAACCAACTAATGGCTCTTCCTTTGGGATGTACACTTTCCCTAAAAAGGGGGCTGTTGGTATTGTTCTGCAGATCCTTTGAAAGAGGAGACTGTGATCGCTGAGGTGCTTTGCTGAAGGAAACACTTTGTGTCACCTAAGGGGTCCTGCTCAGATTTCATCAAAAGCTTGGGACAAATGGTATGGTTCTGCAAGAGTCTGGCTGCATGGTGGAGCAGACATCCAGAGAGGAGTGTGGCTGGTCAGGGGTGCTGAGCACCCACACAAAATGGCACAATCTGTTGCTAATTTTGATTTTTGTTGCTGATCTTGTGCCTACTGCCTGTTCCTCAGATCAGTCTGTTCTGAACCACTTGAGGGAGGAAGAACAGCTATCAAACCAACACTTGACCCCACCTACACAAAATCAGCAGACAGTATATGTTCTTCCCAAAGCAAGTTTTAAAGAAATTACAGATCTCCCTGTGACTATCTCTTTCCTGGAAATAAAACTTCTGAGCTACAAATGTAAAAGCATAGACCAGTAACAGTGTCACCATCTTCAACAAGGATAATTTGCCAGCAAATCCTAGGATTTGAAAAGGAAATAACATATTTAAATTACACTGCAGGTTCAACAGCTCAGAACAGATTACTCTCAATTTCTATGAGGAAAAGCTTTTCTCTTAGTTCTTTTATAATGCTTATTTGCCTTTTAACTAGTTTTCCTGCAGGCATATACTATAAAGCCATAAAAGTGGATTTTTATACTGCCATATCTTAAAAGTTGTGTGTCTGCAGCTACCTTAATGTTATTCTTTATTGAAGTCAGCACCACCAAATTTATCCTTTCATCATTCGTAACCCTCATATAGCTGATACAACTGCATGAAGATCCAAACACATTTATTTCCAAAGCATCTACATTTAAACCATTTATTTTGTTTGACTGCTGACAGCCCTACACAGTAATAGAAAACATTTTTGATTAGCTGAAATAAAGCGCCCTTCTAGCAAATGAAGTCTTGATGAGGGTGTCATTTTCTATCATTGACTGAATTTGTTGAAGTTCTCAATATTTAAAGTTGTTTAGACTAGTGGTTCATTTGGGCTGAAATTTTATTCTTTTTACCTTTTTGTACTACAGTTTATAAATTACTTTGATCCTGAATGGAACATCTAGAATGAGGTAACAGAAAATTTCATTTGTTGCAGATTCAAAGGTTTACAGCGTCTGCTTCTGTGTGGAGTATGGAGCCAGAAAGATCTTACCCATTAAGAGTTTCTGGGATTACATTTTTTTACTATTTTGAACCAAGACCTTGGCTTCTGCTTTTCCTCTGCATCACATTTCTTACTCATCCTCTTATCCATCAGAGCCACTCAAAACTTACAGTTACTGCCCACACCATCACCTGTGTTGATCCTCTCTGGTGATGTGACACAAACCAAACATCCTTCCCTTCTTCTTTTCTCCAGGCTAAACATCCCCAGCTGCCTCAGGTGCTCCTCACAGGACTTACTCTCCAGAGCCTTCACCAGCTTTCCTAAAGACTACACAGAGAATCAATAAAAACCTAAAAAATGGATTGCCTAAATAATTTTACAGAGGTTCATTTTCTGTTCAAAAGTGCAATTTCAGCTAAATACACCCCACATACATGGGGCCTTTACCCTCTTAAAACAACTCAGCACTGAGATCTGCATTGTCATCAGCCTCTGCTGCATCCTTTACACTTCTTCCTTGCTGTGCACTGGAACAGACTGTCCAGAGAGGATGTGGAGTCTCCCTCACCAGGGACATTCAGGAATCTTCTGGATGTATTTGCATGTAATGTGCTCTAGGATGACCCTGCTTGTGACCCTGCAGGTCAATTGAAACAGGAATGCACTTCTCCCCTTTCCTCAGAGGAAAAGGATAATTTCAGACACAAAGCAGCAGAGAACTTCCAAAATCCCCCTGAAAAACTCACGGCCTCTCCCTACTTCTGTTCACCTCTTATCCTCTCCCTGGCAAATACCACCAGTGAGTCCAAAGAAGAGGGATCACATGCTTGGTGGGCTGCTGGTGCATGGTCCTCAACTGAAATTCCTTGACAGTGACTCCCCTTAGGGAACAGTGGAAGGAGAGATGACATTTATGATTATGGGGTATTTCAGTTTCCCTTGGCATTTAATTATCCACAGTCATCTTTACTCCATCCTGAACACTCCTCCAAATATCAGCTCCTTGTTGCATTAAATGCCTCTGCTTTCCCAGCACTAGCAAGCTCCTGCACTGAAAGTACAGGTTCTGTAATGGAAACAAAGAGCAGATTTGGTGTGCAGGGATGGAGGAGGGAATAGAGAGAGGTGTTCCCTAGCAAACAGTTCTGTGCTTTTCTATCTATAACACGACAGCCCCGCTTTGGGGAGCACTAACAAGATCACTGCTAAAAATGGATTGGAAACAACATCACCCTTCTTTGCTTGTGCCTTAAATATGCTAAATAGAAGTCAATTCATTTTGTAATTAATGGAGAGTTAAATCACAAAACATCTTTTTATCATCTCTTCATCAGGAATACTTTTGCATTGACAAAATATTAAAGCATACTCTCAAAGTTAGCAAAACCTGCCACTTTTAATGAATGTTGTGCTAAGATTGATTTTTAGCAGGGCATAATCACTAAAATAAAGACACTGTTACTGGAAGCCACAGTATAAATCTGAAATTCCTTTAACATTGACTTTTCCAGTCATGGATAAATGACAAAGAATCATTTAGACTTTTAAATGTCAGCTTTCTTAAAATCTGAACTGCAGTAATTTTGTTATCTGGAACATATTTGAATCCCAATGCAATGAAGTTACATTTAAAATTAACTAGCAACACAACTTCTCCATATAATCATAAAATCATAGGGTTGGGTTGGAAGGGACCTTTAAGATCATCCAGTTCCAACCTCCTTGCCATGGACAGGGACACCTTCCACTAGACCAGGTTGCTTCAAACTCCATCCAACCTGGCCTTGAACATGTCCAGGAATGAGGCATCCACAGCTTCTCTGGGCAGCCTGTTTCAGTGCCTCACCACCCTCACAGCAAAGATTTTTTTCTTAATATCTAATCCAAACCTATGAACTCTTCTTTCTCAAGAGGAGATAGAACAAATTCCCACTTTGCAATACTACAGCCTTAGCAACAAAGCTTATTTTTACTAAGCTGTTATTTTTACTGTTTGAAATCCAGTAATACCACCATTTTAAACCAAAATACCCTATTTTTGCATTTTAATATGCTGCTTTAAAAATTTTATTAGGTTATTATCAAATAAGAATCTAGCCCAGGCTACAGAACAGACATGAAAAGCAAAATGGCATACACTCAAAACATAGTAATTTAACTTTCTATTCTGTAAGAGAAAGATTTCACTTATTTGTCTTAAATGAAAACACACAAAAAAATCCCTTAGCTTATTCTCTTGTGGTAAGGAATCACATTAGAGGTAGATACAGTGTTCCCCTCTCACTCTATTTCCAATGTCCAGGACAGACCGTCCATTGGCAAGAGGCAGATTTAGCACAGGGGGTGATTGCAGTGACTCACAGACTCCTCACTATTGTATAATCATGCAGAAGAAGATGCAGAGGCTTCTGCACAGATTACTTATTTGTGCAAGCAGTTTCAACTAAGAGCAGAATAAGAAAGTTGGTAGATACATTTATGCAATTATTCAGGGTGATGGATGCAAAAACACAGGCAGGACATTTGCTGCATAAGTCACTTGACTTGGTGTCTCAAGACGGACAGAAACAAGAAATGAGACATAAACAGAAGAAAGGAATTCTGGAATAAACACTAAAAGTGGAGGGACTATAGACATCTTTAGCCAAAGACTGTTGCACAAATGTGTGTGTGTAAACGCTTGTACACTCAGACCTGTCTGTGTAATAACAGCAAGATTTGAGAGGGCAAAGGGAAGGGAGTGAAGAAAGGAAATGCCAGACATAGTTTTTGGCCCCTTCTGGCTCTGCCAGCGCCTCTGGCTGGGAAATACTGTGAAACACAGAACTGACTCAGCAGGTTTCAGACTCTGCACCTCAAGCATAAATACCCTCACATAGGCACGATCCTAAGTGCCCATGTGATTCCTCCAGTAACACGGAATAAATGGAGCTATAAAACAATTCTTGCCAGCAGGACAGGGAACATTGACTTGGGAGGCAATGATGCCTCCTCCAAGCCCAACTGTGTGCTGTCACAGACAACTGCAACCTTTTCATTGGCTTCACAAGTTGTGTCTTTGACCTAATTTGACTTTTACTCATATTTAAAAGCCAGTTTCAACATCTCATCCTTTCCATAATAAGAAACCTGATTTTGAATTCCATCTAAATTTATCCATGATCAATGTAGATCTATTTGGCGTAAGCCTCACTCTTTTTTTAGTAAGTAGTGGTCATCGAGTCTCATTTTATTTCCTCTTAGAATTCACCACTATAATATTTTATAACAGAAGTAAGACTATGCCACTCTCTGCTTTCAAATTAAAGAAAGCATATTGCCAGAAAACTATTTGACCACCAACTCCAAAAGAGTTGGAAGAACAGTATGTCTTAAAAGACCAGCACATGAAAAACAATGATTTATGACGGATGCCATATTGACCTTGTTGCGGCCCATGGAGCATTCATTGTGGCCAGGAAAATGTTTTCAAAAAGCCAAATTTGGCAGCAAAGGCAGCCTTCCAGCTGTCTGGGAGGTTGCTCTGTACCTGTTAAGAAACAGTACCCTGTTTCCTATTATTTGGAAATTCTCCACAGTTTCTCCAGGTAGCTTTTGATGGGTTTTTTTTGCTTTTGTACTATTCTTACTTATTCATTATAAAAGAAGGATCATATTCCTAAAACCAGCTTGTCACAATATGTTTGTTTGTTATTCAAGTAAATAGTGTAGCTGGAATTAAAAAAAAAAGTTTAGGGTCTTTTGCCTTTTACTGAATATTAATATATCAGTAAGTGGAATTTCTACTTAGTGCTGTAATCAGATGCCTACAAAAGTTAACTGCACACACATAAATATATATATATATATATATTTACATACATAGAATATATAAAACACACTTCTTCTATATGAGAATATGCCTACATGTCTAGAACACAACAACAAAATACATTTCTGTGAAAAACTTCTCATATCCAAAATCTTTAATGAAAGTCCTTTGTCTTGTGATTACATTATTTTTCCTGTCCTTTATTTTATAACGAAGTAGCTATTTTAAAAATATTATAGCAAACAAATATATTTTTTCATCATTATTTTAAACTGCTTTTAAATTAAAACCTAATTTAAATAAAAATAAAATTGATGATTTAAAGTATATTGGTTATATACAAAACAGAGGATCAATATAAGACTTTGAAAAGTAATACTAAGACAGGTATAAAATAAGCTTGCTGCTTTTTTTCTCTTCAAAACAGGGAGGAGACTATGTTATCAACACTAGTATTGCTTATCATGCAAATGGGTTTGGAATTCACAAGATTAGGAACCAAAAACACCCTGCTTTTTAGGTTTTGTATTACACATTTCCAAGTATTTTTAACTGTGGGATTCCTAAATGTATGAGTTGTGTTCCTTGCATAGATGCTTGTATCCAGGAATTGTGCCATGAGGGGAAAAAACCACCAAATGCAGTCTTTTCATGAAGTTACAGGAGCTGGCAAGTGCTGCGACTCTTGCTATTTTATTGTGAATCTTAAAATATAAAGTGGGGGGTTTTGTTACAGCCTGGTTCTCAGAATGAAATGGTGTCTGCAAATAAAAATACCTTCAATAAGCAAAAAGAATGAACTTGCTGTTGGTCTGTAACAGGAGGTTGGCTGGCACTCCGAAGTGTTATTTTAAATACATCATAAAAAAATTCTTCACCATTGTGTGAAATGAGATTTCTGGCACATCCTGACCCCTTCATCTTATACCATCTGCTCTACCTCTCCTCTCTTCTGCAGGCAGCTCCATCCCCACCTTCAACCTCAGTGAGGCAGAAGAGGTTTGTGCTGCTGAACATCGGGCCAGTGCACTTTTGTTTTCTCCAACTCTTCCCTCATCAGTACAACTTGTTTTCGTAACACTACAGTAAAGGAAGCAAACTAGTCAAATACAAGCCATTCATCACCTGGACAGAAAGACTGCAGGAAAATTAAGGAGGAAAAAAGAATACATGGGTTTGTTTGGTTTTTTTTAACAGAGGTAAAAAAATAAAAGTCCTTCAGAAAACAGGAAAACCATTGAGAATTTTCACAGCTTCAAAATTTGAAAAATCCAAAGCAACCAAAGGGCAAAAAGGAGATAGTTTGGAGGGTATGTAGATTCATTATACCTCATTTAAGCTATTAATGCAGCCTAAGGTGGGTATAGGAAAGGGAAGTGCACCATGAAGTTAAAGGCTGTTCAGAGCAAAATGCAGTTCTGCATTAGGATTAGATTCCATGCAGCACTCCCATCTCAGCAGAACCTGGAGGCAAAACAGTGGCAGGCAACAGAAGCAAATGGAGAAGGAAGAGCAATGAATGAGGAGGAGCTTTATGCCACGTTGCTCGAGTGCTGCTGTCAGTCCCTGCCTCACCATTTATTTGGCAGATCTCAACTAGGAACAGACTTCTCTAGAATTACAAATATGTTTTACCTTTCCTTCAAATTAAAATTTTAAAGCCCATGCCAAAAAGCAAACAACTTATATTGTAATATTTTCACTTTATTCTCTTTACTTTGGGGGGTTCTCCGTACCGAGGCTTTTAAAGCAATATCAGAGACATTACAACGTAATAAGGAAAATCATGGGCTTTACTGTAGAAAAATGAAGTCAATTAAGCACGTGAAAAATTACCTGAATGCTGAGATATTGAACTGCAAAATGAATGGAACCAGAGTAAAAAGCAGGTTGCTTTTGAATGCCATGATGAGGTATATTTGGAAAATCAACAAATTAAAGCCATTTCTATTAACATCAATGACTTACTTTCAGAGGAATTACTCAGACCAGTTGCTTATCCCCATTCCCCAAGACTAATCAGTATCTCACTCATCTAGAGGACACCATGGAGAATCCTGTTTAAAAGACAGATGTGCAAGGAGGGAAGAGGGGCTGGGAATGGAGGAGCCAGTAGTGGAATTGCTGTCATTGTGAGAGAAGGAGGCAGAGCAGGGTCAGGCCACAGTGAGCAACGAAGGGTCACCAGCCCTGGATCTGATGCCCTGGAGCATCAACCTGAAAAGGCATCAATCTGAATAAAGAGTGCGTTCCGATGAGGCTGTGGTGGGAACAGTAAAGCACTTCCCAGCCAAAGTCTTACAACCAGCTCCCCTGCCACTGCTGCTTATACAGCAAAGTGTTAACAAGCCTGTACTGCACACAGCTCTCTGTGGCCTGGGAGCTGACCATTTTCCATCAGAAAAACCAATTTACTCAGCCTGTTCTCCGACAAGGCTTGAAGCAGCTTGTTCCCTTCATCTCATCCCTTCTCTGTGTTCAGCAGCTCCCCAGAGCTCCTGGCTTAACAACAGCAAGAAACAGTCCAGGTCACTGCTCATTTTGTACCATTTCTTTCAGTATTGTTGGCAAAATAACTCTGATGATAACATTACTGATTGCAACCAAATGCAACAATTTCATTACGGATTTCATTTCATAAATAACTATTTTGCTCTTGCATTCTTAGATGCTTTCAGAAGTAATAAATCAATTAATAAGCACAGCAAGTGTCTTCTTTTTCAGTGCTGACAAGGTACAAATTTTGTTAATTGTAAATGTCAAAGTCTGTCATTAAACTTGTAGGCATACTCTGCATAATAAATACCAAACAATCACCCTTAATTCTAATTTAATTTCTGCACTACCACATTGCATTTACATTTGGGAAAAAAAAAATAAGTTGGAAATTATGCTTGCTGTGACTAGTTATCCTGCAAGAAATGAGGGGAAAAAAGCAACTTATCAGTTGTTTAAATTTCATTATCTATGTTTTAATAATTCTACTTTTTCTAAACAAAACTTTATTTCTCTGTGGAATGTTCTGATTGGAAATCATAGAACATATAAATTGGTCACAAAATTGTAAGCAAATTAGAAAACATCAGTAAGAACAGCAACAAACAGGAAACTTATTTAGAATGCCTGCTAACTATGACCTATGAAACAACTGTGTGCTTTATTCTGTCTGGAAGTGTTGATTTGCAAACACTGGGGCAAGTAATATGGTTATAGAAGGACATTTGTGTCTCATAGCAAAATAGATATTCACATTGTAGCAACATAAAATATTTTTTCTTTGGTATCAGAGGTAGAAAAAATGCAACCTAAGCACTAGAAACTGGAGGGAAAATAAGCAGACTTTGCTTTTTTAAATCTAAGCCCAGAAGACTTGAAAAAGGCCATGTTGGGAGGAAAGTGCAAAATGGCACCATCATATTATACTGGAATACTCACACTGGAGCCCCTTGTTCCATGCATCCAATTCCAGATACATTTCAGAAAGTATTTTTGTATTCTGAAAGAGCTGAGGTTGAACTTAGCTTTTAAACTTATTCCTCTATACTGAAGAAAATGTTTCTTTATTAAACACTTCTAAAAATCACCTCAAAAAATTTGACACTCATCTGCAGCATGTTTACCTTCCCAGCACAAAGTAATATAGGCAGAAATGTGATCTGATGCTTTTGTTTCTGAAACATTCAATGGCATAACTCAAATGCAACCAAGAGAAACATGGGAAATGAGTTTGTCCATAATGAACATTTTCTGATCATCTGAATTTTGCACCATTTTACAGGCCGTGTACTTTTCAGAACTGAAAAAATTAAGTATGTCAGATACATTCAAAAATATTGTTAAAAATTTAATTAGCCCAGAGTTAATTTCAGGAAGAAAGGAATCTTTTTTCTTTCATTTAGAAGTCATAATAATGAGTATGTTTGGGAAAAAATCCTGTAACTTCAAATCTTTTTGTCATTTTGGAAGCTGTTCCCTGTCAGTAACTTCCTTCTAAATTTCTGCCACGCTTCTTGTAAGATTTACAAAAGGAGTCTGGATTGGCAGGGTTTTAGGACAAAAGGAAGATTCACGTACATAGCACTGTCTTGCACCTCTATATGCTAACTTTAGTAGTAAGGTTTATTTTTAAGTTACTTTTCCAAATTGGCTCATTCCCCAATTTTACTGACTGAAAAGCTATGGAAAACGGGGGAAGGACCCTTAATTTTCCTCCTTCCAAGTTATTTATATTCCAGTGTTTCTTTTGCTTGTTTTCTATAACAAGATAATTCTCCAAAGGAAACTTCTAAGGAGACAGCAATCTTTATGGTAATTTGCAGTACTGAATCTCTGAAGGAAATGCCAGGTTACAGCTACAGCTCCTCTCACAGCTCAGACCATGTCTGATTTCTGATATCTGCTGATAAAGCACTGACTTCCCAGAAGAGACCACTGCTTAGCACCACACTGTTGGTCACCTCACAGATTCTCAAAGTGCTGATTGAGCTTTCAATTTAATTAATGGTTACATTAATAAATGAATGGAGGCAGAGCATCTATACACATACGTTCTCCGGTGTATGCTCTTCTACACAAGTCGTTCAAAAAGGATAATGCTGCCCAAAGCAAAATGATGTGGAATCACAAATGAAGGTCACTGCCATGGCAGCTGAGCCCCCTTGTCTCTCCATCCAGGTGCAGTGCAGATCCACTGCAAGGAGGAGAGGTGGATGATGCAGGTTCTGCCAGTAGGAAGCACATAAAATGATCTGGGGGAATAATTTTTCCATTGCTTCCACCATGGATGAGGTGCCTCAAGGACACACAGCTCCTCCAAATGCAGTAAGCAGAGTCAAATGGCTGCTAAGCATGACAACTATTGGCCATGTATTTGTGCCAAAAGCACGTGACACAGCCAAACTTTAAATACAGGTAACTGTATTCACCAAGGGTAAGATTAACAGCAGCAGAGAAACAAATATTTTATGTACATTGACCATCTCACAGGTTTCATCACCATGCTATGGAAACTGAGGTTCACATCTTCAGTATAATTTCAATTCTCTGCAGATACAACTCTGGTGTAGAGCTGTGATATTCCCACTTCAGCCTTCAGATATACAAAATGAGTTACCTTGGCTGCCATCAGGATGTTAAAAATGGAAAATGGAGAGAACTGCCCAACCACCTATTCCACTTCTGAGTCAAGGAAACATTTTTGTTTGCTTAGTTTGGGTTTTTTTTACAGTATGTACTTCAATGATCTGCCAAGAATAGATGGGCAATGTGATTTACATTTTTTTTGTCATACTTTTTAATGAACTAATTAATTCTGGCAGTAATGACCTAGATAGTGCTTGAAATTCTTCTTGCTACAGGAAATAATTTGCATAAAATAATAAAAGAAGAGATATTTTTTCTTGTTGGATGTGCAATGAAATATGGCACACAGAAACTCTTATAATCTAGCATGTTGCAGAGTAACATCTATTCATCTAGGAAATAATTCAGACCCCACAAAGTAACAAGCAAAATGCTTGTCCCTTGCCACTATTGCTATTTTACTATTTGGGAAAAAGCAAACTAGGAGAGACCCAATAGTTGCAATCTGCTGCCCACTCATTGTTATTCACACAATTACCAGCCAATATGTGCATTTCTATTTCTCATTTCTTCTTGGAACTAATCTCTGAGCTGAATCATAACCACATGAAAGATGACTTTTCCAAGACAGCAGCATTTTAAAATTTAGTGTGTGCATCAAATATGGCTTGCTTATTTTGATCACACTGCTTTTGCTGAACACTTTCTGAATTACTGCGAAAAACACCCCACCCTCTGCTGCTCCTGTCACCAGTGGACTCACTGCAAACCACCTCATAATGAAAAAAAGTAGAAAGATTTTAGTAAAAAGCTACTTGTTGGGAAGTCTGTCAGCCTTCCCCAGCTATAACAAAACAGACCTGATTCCCTACATTCTTTTCACAGGCAAAATGAGCCACTTGGTCTCAACCACTCCATGAAGAAGATACTGGTTATGGAGGTTTCAGGCAACAGTGAAAATTGCTTTTTAATCGGAAAATCAACCTCAGTATCTTAAAAGAAATAAAATCTAAATGTTCCAGAAAGATAGAAGAACTACAAGAAGTTCTTATGAAACATAGAGCAAGGTCTCCTCTTTGACACACCTACACACACATCTCACCCAGACACTTCCATCTCCTACTGAGAGATAGGAAACCAGTGACTAAGGTCAGTCAGGCATAATCCTAAACCAGATTACAATATCCCTCTGTCTTCCCACCCTTTTAAAGATGCCAGGCATTGCTCTAGAGTATTATTAGGCCTACAGTTGTACTACCCATGTTTTGGGTTTAAAAACAAGAAGCAAATTAATAAAAACATAAATCTGAAAATAACAGTGGGTTCCAAAGTCATTCACTGTTATCCTGCTGGCACACAGATTATTTGTTTTTAATTTCCACCCAGCAAGCTGAAAACACTACACTCCTCCAGAATTTCTTACATGCACATCCAGCATTCAGCAGCTCACTCCTCTGAGTGACTTTGCATTGCCATCTCTTGGTTTTCAAAATGCCTCTGCTGTGTGAAAAATAAATAGCTTCCCTCCTCCACGGCACTATTCACTTCACATTGTGGTGTTAAATAAATATTAATATAAGACTAGGCTCGCACTGTTTTATTACGAGTAAGTGGTACCTTACTCTGCAAATATTTCCACTCTCTTTACCAGAACAAGGTATTCCTCTGCACAAGTAAAGGAGGCAGACCCTGGCTCAGCCTAGCAGCACCATTTACTCCTCTTTCCCCCAGCTCAGCTTGGCCCACTGGCACAAACACAGAAAGCTGCTGCCCGTGTGCAGGACACCACGCCCGGCTCAGAGCACCATGACACCCAAGCACAGCAACCCCTTCCACCACACCACAGCACCGTGCAGAACCTTCTGTGCCTTCCTCTCAGACAAGTACATGTGAGCAGGGCCAGGGGACAGCAGGCTGGGCCAGAGATTCCCAAATTCAGCTGGCATCTAAGCTGGACTCACTTAACAGGCAGGCATAGAACAGTGTGGGACAAATATGCACATTTATGCACGTGTGTCTTTTTTCTTTCCTGGGTTACAAGAAAAGAAATCTAACTCTCCTGCTTTCTCAGAAGGGGACAAAATACAATGTGGAGTCATGCAGGCTTATAGCCACCTTACCCACCTTACCAGTTCACCTTGCTGCATGTTGTCACTTTGTAAAATATTTCCCTTGCTTCAAACAATCATCTACTCTCCCCAGTTTTACCCTGTGGCACTTAGAATAAAGCACTAAACATGATGCTACTCTGTGACACTTTTCCACAGTAAAAAAAGTTCAAAGCTGCAGCTTCTATTGCTCTTATTTTCCCATTTGATTTTTTGTTTTCTTTCTTAACTATTTGTATTTTAATGCATACTGTATTGAAAGACCATGTTTTTTAAAGAAATACTTTTTAAAAAGCACATAATTAAGAGTAAGTTTGTAAAACCTATCATTTTCATATCTGTATCCCCCATTTAGTGGTGTTTTCAGATTTTCTTCCTGGTTTTATTACACTAAATTCTCTAGAAGCTGTTGACCATATGTTTTTCTTCTTTTAAGCAGTGGTCTCTGACTTGCCACTTTAAGCTCTTTTATATGCCTGTGCTGCTTTGGGCTGGGATAGAGTTAATTTTCTTCCCAGTTGGTAGTGTGGGGCTATGTTTTGGATTTGTGCTCAACACAGGGTTGATAACACAACATTTCCACAGTAATCTCTGCTTCAACCATTTTAGACTTCTGATTGGAGACAGGTATAGATATGCTCCAGTTCACTGAAACCAAGGCCCAAAATATTCCAATCAGACAACCAAAGATCTGGCCACCCAAAACTCAGAAGTATCAGGCCATGAGTGTTCAAGCAATCTTTAGGAACACCTCTGCCTTAGTAGCTAGGAGCAAAAGAATGTATTCAACTGCACTGTGTTTCAGATTTATTGAGAAAAGTCAGATATCACAGTTAATTAATTCTGCAGCATAATAGAGAAGTTTTATGATTCTGCAGGTTAGCTATAAACACAGATTAAAGCTAGGTGAACATACTTGGAGTTTCTGAAGTGGACCGTTTGGATGTAAGAAGTCTAAAATTGCCTTGTGTAAATATTTGTCTGGAGTTTTGTAGTATTAACATAAAAATAAAAACTGGAAAAAAGAGAAAATGTTTAAGCTGAGAGCTTTATTTTTAACTTTCTAGTAAGCAGTCAGACTGAAACTTTCAGAATGAAACAGATTATTAGATCGCAGTTAGATGTTAAAGCAGTCAGAAGAGGGATGGCTACAAACCAGAAATGGCAAAACCAAAACCTCTTGTACCAATATGTGCATAAAGGCTGCAGGGAGACCAACTCCTTCATTGTGACACCTGGTTCTGAGCAGACCCTGTGCATCCTGGATTTTGGCTAGAAGATGGTGTCCCACAGCTGGGGTGAAGCCAGCCAGTGCTGCCAGTTTGACCTGGCTCCCACTGTGGAACAGGTGGAGGTCTGACAGCTGAAAAGCTGCAGGGCAGCACAAGGACTGAGAGAGACAATGCACTTCTTCACAAGAAAAAAGAAAATCCCTGTTATCTGCTATGTACACTCAAAAAATGGAAGTAAGCTCCTGAAAACATCCTCAAAAGATGTACTTTGAGGCAAGAAAAATCCTTGATTTTCTTCTCAAGGTTTTCCCCCTTAATTATATTGTTCTGTGTTTTAATATGTTTTGTGGTTTAACCATTATGAAATGAACAGCTGACTTTGAAAATGTGAAAACAATTTTACATCCTAATTTTTCCTCATTGTGCTTTATTAGTCAAATTAAACATGAAGCTGTGAATGACAAGTAGTCTCACACCTACCTTGGGGGTGGGGGAGAGGAAGAGAAGAGAGGGAAAAAGAGGAAGGAAAACATAAAAGTGTCTCCAGAGAGCTATGAAATCATTAGTGTCACATTAGGGGATGGGGAAATGCTGCTGACCCTCTCCTCTGATGACAAATTAAGTGGTGTTGAATGGTATTAGCAGGTTCAAAACAAGAAAGGCAGCTTTTCTCACACAGCTGACTGACCTTTAGAACTCCCTGCCATGGACCATATGAATTTTTAAGTCTTAGTTTTAAAAGGACTCAGAAGGTACCAGGACAAAGTCACAGAAGAAAAATACACAAAGGATTACTAAATACAAACAGACTGCTTCTGATCCTCTCCCCTAATGGCTTGGGTGCCAGGAGATTATTCCAAACAGCACAGTGATGTTTTCCTCCTGTACTTGTGCTGTCCCCTAGACACTACTGCTGGACACTGTCTCACACCAGACATCCACTTAGATGGACCTCTGAGAGGGGCAATCCCTCTATGCTTGCACCTATGCTCCTAAGTCAGCTGAGTAAATATTTGTTTTAAGACACCAAGGCAGCCTGAGCCCCACAACTGTGTGTTACTATCCTGGACCGTGCTCGTTTTCCCCCGTTTTACGTAACTGAGAGAAAAGCAGAAATTCCACTGCCTTTGCAAAACTGCATTCCCCCCGACCCCCAGATGAAGGTTTAGAAACCACAGCATGCAAATACATTCTCAAAAGATGTGCTGGTAAAAATGCAAGCACAAGCACTCTCATTTATCAGGACAAACCGAAGGACTGCATGCACAGTTCTGGAGCAGGAACGCACCAAAGGCAGGCATGGTAGCGCTTGAAGACAGAAAGGACCGTGGAGTAACCCTGGAGCCATCTCCACCACCAAGTGTGGATTACAACATTGTACATCAGCTTTTCACTAGCCAGATTTGTATACTTTCAGATGTTTTAAGGCAAACAGTTATTTGCCCTTACTGTGTTCAGGCACCATTACTCTGCATAACTGACCACTGACAATATTCTTTGGACTTAGTAACAAAGAGTGCATACTTCCTAAGAACATGATGCAAGCTTTTACTAAGGCAGCTAACATAAAACCCACAGACATCAGTTTCAGCAACAACATGAATTAAAAATTCCAAAAAGTCACAAAAAGGAAGGAAAGAATTGTAATTTGGAGATTTATACTTAACAGACTTAATCTTGACATGCAAAATGGCTTCTATTATGTTGCTTTATAATCTTGAAATTCTAATACAACAAAATAAGCCCTAGACTGCCAAGAGCTGGAAGTGGGCAGCATATGTCCCTACAAGATCTTTGGACTTTACCCTAAACCTATTCCTTCCGTGCAGAAGCAGGAGCCAGAAAGAGATGTGATTTATTTCTAACAGTTTACAGATCTATTAATTCTTACTAAGCAAACATGTTACTGAAAAGCTACATGCAGCCTGCTAACCTTTATCAAAATCCCTCCTTAATTCAGTGCTTACAGGCAAGGCACTGCCATCATACCAAGATTTGAGAGAAAAGCAGAAAGATGCTTGCAAGAGACACAAGATTCATATGAGCAATTGTTATTTGCACTACAAAAAAAGAGCCTCAACATAACAATGACAGATTACAGGAGCATCCCACTGGGATTTTTGATAGAGTAAGAAATACTTAGTATTCAATCAGAGATCTTTACTGTAATGCAACACAAGAATGCAACAAAGGTGCAGAATCCTCCACTATTCAGGCTGATGCACAATGCTAGAAAGAAAATCAACATTTCTATTTTTGGTGTCTGTGACGCTGAGTACATGAGGTGCACATAAGCCCAACAACGACCATTTCCTGATTGAAAACACTGAGCAGGCATGCTGACAAACTCTCCTCTGTAGCTCTGCAGAGACAATGCCATGAAGGAGCTCTGGAGTGAGAAGGAAAAGCTGGAACTGAGAGAAGAATCACCAAGGTACAAAGGATGTTAGCACGTTCCCATATGCTGTATCTGAGCCTGCTGTCACAGAGGCAGCTGAAGGCACCTTTACACCCCAGAGAAGGGTGGTGAGTGGAAGCTCAACATGGGGAAAACCCATCCAGCCCTTATTCTGCTCCTGAGGGGCCCTATGGGAAACAGCTGAGTACAGCACCAACCAGGCTGTCCTTGGAGTTTCACAGGTTGGACAATCTTCCTCTAGGCAATCGATTTTCAATCTCACAGTGAGAATTTAACCAAAAAAAAAAAAAAAAAAAAAAGTATTTTAATTTAGTGGCTGCACTGGAGACAGCAAAACTGTGTTGCTTGGAGCTCTCTTAGGATGACAGAGCTCTGCCTCACTATCTGAGCTGTACCCAAAAGCTGGTAAGAGACTCTAGTTCCAGCAGCTCATAGAGAAACCTCTAAAGGACACGGTGCCCCGCTCCATCTTGAGGCCAAAGTCAAACTGCCACAACAGCACAAGGCACAAATGACATTAAATTGCAGTCCCTCTCTCCCTGAAACTTTATCATCAGATAAATGACATCACCACAAATTAATCATTGTGAATGTATGTAATTAAGTCAAGGTCAATTGTCTCTACATTGGGTTGTCTAGCTAAGCTTACAATTGTGATTAAAGTAAGACTCAGAGATTTCTATAATTCAATATTTCAAATGGTAGTTTTTAGTGATGTGTCATTAAAAGACACACTAATACTGTGCAAAAATGGCTACAAATGCAGGTCTGCTTTGTAGGTTTCTAGTCCAAGAGGCATTATGACTTTCTAGAACTGCCACTTGACCTACAGTCTCTTTTCCAGGATCTAGCTTACAGAAGAGTCACCCCAGAAAGTGCCTAAGGACCTGGAATGGGAATCTGGCCATCTGGGTTTAGTACCTGGGTCTGTCAGAGATTTCCTGTGTGAACCTTGGCAGGTCATTCAATGACAAGGGACGAACAATAAGAAATACGCAGAGCAAAACTATTAATAAGGTTAAGTGACTTTTATAGGCAACTGGACCCTGACAGGCTTAGGAAATCCCACAAGGTACTGAACTCTTTTGTAACTTCCAACTCTACAGAGAGAGAGAGAGAGAGAGAGAGATTAATTCCCCATCACTGCAACAGGAATCATGCATCCTCTGCCTTAACCACTCTTGCTTCAGAGCAGTATCTTTGACATGCTGACTGCAATAGGCAAGTCTGAGGGTGTCAATTTGCTAAGGACATCTTTCTGTTACTGACCTGAAATCATGAAATATCACCATCACAACCACTGTCCTCAGCCCTCAGTGAGGGCACAGATCAGCAGGAACTTCTCAGCACCTTGCAGTAACATGCATCACTGCCCAAACCCAACTTCCAAAAATGAAATCTGGAGTCAGAATAGTGTCAGACAAGTAAAATAGCCATCACTGGCATATTTTATGTTCTAGGACAGATCTCTTCAAGTTGAAAAACAAAGTCTGTGGTGGTTGGCATAGCAAAGTCAATTCATCTGCTCAGGAGGAGTCTGTGACCAACACTTCTTCGACCATCTCAGCCTAACCCTAACCCTAACCCTAACTCTTTGATGCTGAGCTTCTTAACTCATCTCAATTCATTCTTAATTAGATTATAGACTGACACAGTTTCTAATTATTGTAGACCACCAGTGCAAATCCTCAATACCATGATCTTTTGTGATAAAAACATAATCTCAACTTCTCACTGAATTCTTAAGGAATGTAAAACCTTGCTCAGTTTCCCATTTTCTCCCCAGCTCCATAACTTGCAGGGGTATGTTAAAAGCATTTCAGTTCTAGAGGAAAACACTTATAAAGTCTTGTGCTCATTGGCATGGAACTACTTTGTACTGTAAAGGCAAACCCAACTCTCCCCCAAGGGAGAAGAGAGAGAGGAGGCATGTTGGGCACATTGCCACATGGCCTAGACAGGAGGCAGGCCCTGCTCTAAAAACGTAATGCAAGAAGCTGCCCAGAACCTGAGAAAAGAAGAGACAGAGGAATGGCAGCATGACCCACAGCTTACTGCAAGACCCCCACAGAGCTGGCAGACCAGAGAAGGGGAAAAGGCAGCAAGAGAAAACAAACCTTTTTTTTTACATAGGGAAAATTACTGCAACAGTTGAATCTATCAGGTTCTTGCTGGCAGAAAGGGGGAAACCTCACTAACCTTCTTTGCATTCCAGCAGCTTTCTCACCCCTGCTTCCCAGCCACCTCTTGTCCCTTGCTGATACCCAAGGGTGCTCATCAGACTGCAGTTCCCAGGATTCCCATCCTCTCTTTTTCTGCCATGTCACTGAACTGAATGTGGGTGCAGACAGAGTCTGAAGAGCATTGGAGCTGCTGGACACAAAAGAAGTGACAGAAGTATGCACCAGAAACAGGGAGGAGGAGACAGCAGGGAGCCTTGCTATCAGCCACTGAGATCTACCAGATTCAATCAAGTTACCTCATGCAATTTTAAATTATTTGGAACTACTCAGACTTTTCAAACAAAAATTGTCTTTCGAAGACAGAACAACCTGAGATGGCCCTGTGTGACTTTTTGCATTGGTGGTATGTTCCAGAATCACACAAAAGAGAATGCATTTTCAGAAGATTACAGCACTGCTGGAGTGCAGAAAAACTATCCCTCTGAAAAAGAATACAGAAAATCTCCTTAGAGCCCTGAAATGTAATCCACTCGTCATTTTTCAGTGCAGATGCAAAGCTGTTTTTATTGTTAATTACTAAGATCTTTATTTTTATATATAAAGGAAAACTCCATTTTTCTCAATACTCACAAAAGCTCCTCAGGTATGAGATTTCATAGAAATGAAATCTCCTGATGACTCCTTACCTTTCCCAGAAAGGTAAGGGAATGCCTAACACGTCAATAAGAATGATAATAGGTCTCAAGCACTGAAGAAATGATCACAGCTAATGAAGAAGAACTGTTCTAGGAGAGGAAGGCAATTCAGAGTAGGCTTCAAAGTGACTTCCTGCAGTTCCCAATACTATTAAGGGATGATATAAAAGAAACTTGACTAAAGATAAAACAGATGATACGAAGAGGGTGAAGATTAAAGAGCTAATAGGAATGGAAAGGACAGGAGCTATAAGCAAAAAGAAACGTGATTTTCTAGCTTTCTTAATGCACGAAATACCGGGACATGTATTAAAGGAGATGACGTTTAAAAGAAGTCGTTCCAAGAGGCACCACCACTGCTGTGCTTGCGCAAGAACCCAACTCATTAGGAGATGGAATTAGCATTAGGGAGAGGATGGAGGAAGCGCCCTGAGGCTTGTCCCTGCTCGGCTCGGCTCGGCTCGGCCAGTAGGTGTCACAGCAGTCAACGCTATCGGTGCACAGCAACTCCGGGCCACAGAGGTGCCTAGTTTGGGGGACGCTAAATTACTGTACTTAAAATAAATCGGCTTTAATTAAAGGGAAAAAGAAAAAAAAAAAGAAAAGAAGTCATTAATAATTTCTATTACTTTCTATCAGATACTTCAAGTATCCTTAAAGAGTTTGGAAAGAACGCAAACAGATTGCCAAACATGTCAGCAAATACCACAGCTCTTACACCTGCACTTAGGGCTTTAGTGAGGCATTCAACACTCCGTGCTGGCACAAGTTAAAAGAGCAGAGATGCTTGCTGCCCCCTCCCCAGCTCTACTGGCCAGCCTAACCAGCACACGTGGCTGAGGTTTGTTCCCAGGCATGCCTGGTCTGAGAACTACAGCTAGAAAACATGAGGCTGTCACAACACAAACATAAAGCCAGAGCTGTACCAGTTGCAGAAGCAAGAGAATTTTAAATAACTTTAAAAATTTTCTGCTTCAGAGGAAATTGAGAACAAACATATCTAGGAGAGCTCCTTGGGTTTAGCTTCTTTTGTCCTGGTGTGAATGCTCCAGCAGCAGAACTTCAGGCTGAGCGTTTTCCTACCCTTTCCCAGCACCAAGGGAAGCAGATGGGCTCTAATCATGCTCTGATATAGCACAGAGAAGAAAAGCATATGATGGCATTCCCCATCATGAGTCTGCCTTAATGCTTGCCAGTCAGCTGTGCATATACAAAGCAATCATGACTTTGTTTGGCATTTCCTCTGGAACATATGGTGATTTACTATGCAGCTTCCAGTGTGTATTGACACTGTTTTGAATCGCACTTAAATCCTTCCCTACTACACACAAAAACGTAAATACATGTGGTTTATGTTTAGGGTTGTGTCTACCTGATAGCAGCTGCTGGCAGCCCCCTGCCCCAGTGACCAGAGATTCCAGTGGGAGGAAATGGCTTTGTTTTGGGGGGCAGACTCTGACAACTTGCTACAAAGCAAGACAGCTTTAAACAGACCACCTGTGCCCACTGCCTGGCTGAGCACACCAAGTGATTTCTGTTTATCTGCACCCAGTCCTGCCCTATCCTTTCTGCCTAGTCCCACTGAGTAGTGGGTTGCATAATGATCCAAAAATAGATCACTGAAATATGAAAATTATTAGACATACTTAATAATAATCCCTGCAGCTAAATTTTTCATAGCGGGCAATTGGCTGGCAGGTTACACAATACAGCATCCAAGATGTGAGTCAGAGCAAAAAAGAGAGAAGCTGTAAGAACATCAGTTTAAAAAGCCCCAGAGACTTGGGCAGTTCATTACCAAAATACATCAACTGTGTCAACTGGACCTTCAAACCCTGTGCAATTTTGAAACAAGCAACAGGTTTCTTTTCTCACCAGCAGTTGAAGAGACCATCCAATAATTAATATTCTCATGTGTTACTCAGTGCTACTTTTTTCTTCAGTAGCACTGGTATGAAGAATGTAGCTTAGATTTAATAGAGCCACTCACGTTTTGTAAAGTCAGGAGAAATACCAGATAAAATGCCCTATGAAACACTAAGATTGAAATATTTTGTTAATCATATGTTTTTCTTAAAACAACAAAAAAAAAAGGAAATCCACTGGACTGCCACAGCGTCTGCTGGTCTTTACACAGTCATATTTGTTACACTCTCAAAACACTTAAGACAGGAAATATAGTATTTTAACAGACAGAGGCAATTTCAGGGAAAAACTCTTTAGCCCTTCCCTCCTAGGGAAAATAACCATACTGTCCACAAGATCTATCTCAACAAGAAAATGTAATTAGGTATAATTACTTCACCTTGCTTTTAAGAAGCTATTACCATTTGCTGTTCTTGGTGCATAGGCTCCGCCTTCTTTAACATGCATGTACTAAAAATCCTGACCAAAGTAAACCAGGATACTGAATATACATTTACTTCTCCAAGGAAAAGAGATGAGAAAGAATAAACTACATAAGGCAGATGTTCAGATGTTAGTGGGTTTGCTTTGTGCTTCACCAAAAGACAGTGGGATAACACAGTGATAAAGGCAGTGAGAGCCTTCACAAACCTGAACAGAACTAGAAAAAGAAGAAAACAAAAAAGCAAATATTTTAGTGGTACAAGAACTGAAACTAATCAGGTGAAAACAGGTTATTTATAGCACTTTTAGAGCCTGAAAAAGTGTCATGCAAGCAAGAAACCTGCCTTTAAACGTTTAATCTTGGACTGCATTGAGCAATCCAGATAAGAAGCACTCACAGTTGCTCAAGGCACTTGGGTGAGTGGTTCGCTCACCAGAAGCTCCCACCCTTCTGCAAAAAGCTACTGCTGGCTTCCAGCTCTGAGAAGACCTGCAAGGGCCCAAGAATGACCTGAACAAGAGTGCTTCACAGTATCACAGTCATCAAAACCTTGGTTTCAACAGTGGCCTTATCAAAGCAGGTTTATCAGTTAAAATTAGGCTATTGTTGTTTTCCGAAGCCCCTGCTCCAGTCTCACCTAACGCTGCACCATGCAGACCCCCACCTAAAGGGGTAAGAAAACACCTTGGTGTTCTGCATTCAGTTACAAACTTTAAACTACAAGCTTTGTAGAGCCCTGTAACTCAGTCCCTCACAATGTAATTCATGCCAGGCTGTAGAGGGGAGATGTTCTTTGGAAAACACAGGTTTCAAGGGAAATCAGATGGGAGCTCCTGCCTGGGTGGCAGCAGTAGAATCATAATCAAGGAAATAAAAGGAGCTTGATGGCACCCTAACAAGCATGAGTCAATGTATTTCATGCTTGTCTGCCATCAGGAAAAGCAGAGATGCTTTACCAGTGCCCAATAAAAAGAGCAGTTTAATTTCCAATGTCTAGCAAGCAGCTTGTTCCAAATCTGTTGTTTGTTTCATTGGAGTATAAAACAAAATCAAAATTAAATTATTTGTCTGTTTCTCTAAATCACTTAGGATGTCTAAAGGCAATTGAAGGTTTTTAATGGGGAACAAAGAATATTTATATCACAAAACAATCTTAAACAATTAATATTATGGTATTAAAGTGTTACTCTTTTTCTGCATTTAATGCGAGTTGCCATATCAATACCCTAAACGAAAAATAAAATGGGAAGCTTCCTAATGCAATCATGATTAATATGTCCTAAGATAAGCATATGGGAACTAAAAAGTCATGGATCCAGCAATAGTCAAATAATGACTAACATTAGCTTTCTTTACATTACAAAGGTAATTTGTTTAGCTTATCATTATTATCATCTTTATTACTGTTCCATCTTCACACCCTACTCCTATCTGCTCAGTCTTGCCTTACTGAACATGCACAATTCATATTCAGCATTTACAAAATAAAGAGATTAGAAACCTCTGGTTAAAGAAGGACCAGGAATTTCTTCAATAGAAGTGTTCACCACTGGTGTCAGATCCATTTTAGAAAGTTCCCAGACATAAGAACTATTCCTATTTGTTTTGTTACTACACAGCTCCATAAACCATGAAATACCCTGCACTGAACTGTGCTAGATTTCAAAGGAAGAGTTTTTGTTTTGAAAAGTTTGTGCTAAAAACCTCCAAATACGTCAGAAGAACAGTAATTGTTTGTAAAAATCTTGTTTTCCTCCAGAGCAACTAGCTTTGACACTTCTATGGTAAAATTACCAATATTCACTGTCAAGCTGCCCTTTCAGAATGTTCCTGATCTGCATATGCCAGACAGCCTCAGGCTGGAGCAGGAATGTTGTCTTCTCTGCTGCTGCCCAGCCTGGTGTCTCCAGCAGGCTTGACCTGGTCTTCCCTGCATCCCTGAGAGGGGACCTGCTGCCACAGACCCCACCATCCCTTGGCATCTAAGGCAACCTAGCCTAGTAACAGACTGGTTGTCCACACCACTCCCACCATGCAAAGCAGTCCCATGGAAGGGATCCTGCCTAGCTCTGCTACACGCCAGCATCTCCTCAGGCAAGGTGAGGGAAATGGAGAAACCAGAAGCAGGAGAAATCCAGATGTCTGAGAGGTCAGCCTTCCTTACCTGACTCCCTAGGCTCATCAAGGACTGTATGTGAAAAGCCAGCCACCACTGATCTCTAGCTGCTTGCTCCAGCAGACCTGTTCACTCATGTGGAGCAGAACCACCCTTCTCCCTGCTTTCTCAGGCTCTTGGTTCCAGCACTGCCCCCTGAGAAATTGGTCCCACGACTCAGAATATGATGTGGCTCATGGAATGTGAGATGTCCCACCTGCCTGAAGGGACACGGCTGGGCCAGGTCACCTTCAAAGGCTGCTCAGAAGGTGTGGGGCTCAGCTGCTGGTGGGCAGAACACAGCAAATCCCACATGCAGGGTAAATCTCAAAGGAAAACATGACCTGGCATTGTGCTCAGGCAGTGTGCATGGTGTGACAAGGCAGTCTCATGTCCCAAGCACACACAGTTGCTAAGTGAGTCTGGGGAGTCTGAGCAGCCCACAGCTGGCACTCACCCAGCAACCACAGAGCAGCAGCTTGATCACATGCTGTTTCTCTAAAGTGGGAGGGCTGCAGGATGCCAGTGTTATATCTATTCTGGTCCTTAAAGCAGCTTTGTCACTCGTGTTCACACTGGAGAAGCAGGAACACCAGGATCAGCCATGCACCATTTGGGTACCATGTGGAAATACCAATTAAGATTACTTTAGATGACCACTGTGGCAGAGACCCAGTAGCACAACCTGTCCAGTGGGAGACATGGGCCTCATACCCATGCCACACATCTTTTGAAGCAGCATTTTTTACAACAAGTGTGGTCAATCATGGGACCAGGTTGCCCAGTGAGGTGGTGGATGCCCCATTGCTGAAACATTCAAGGTTCATTGAATGGGACTCTGGACAGCCTGATCTAGTTGAAGAGGTCCCTGCTTACTGCAGTGCAGTCAGACTGGATGACCTTTAAGGGTTCTTCTCACTATTCTGTGATTCTGTACTGGGGTCCTGGCTTAAGGATGTGTTATGGTGGCTATAAGACACAATGCAGTGGTACCACCATGGTCTCATGTCAGACTTTCTAGAAGGTGGGTAGGTTAAGTCTTGGATACTAGAGCAACTTTGGATACAGACAGCTGAAAAAGGACCTCAAGTGCAGTAATGTCACCAGACTTCTTCATCTTGTTCTGCTGGCTGCTTTAATAATAGTCCTTGGGGACCATGAGAGTGTAGATGCTGCTGTATTGCAGCTTCTCTTGTCAGGAAGGAGTGGCAGACAGGCTGTCAAATGGTGCAGTCTGAAGGATTTATTTGGGGGCCAAATAGGGGGAAAGTTGGTGGGATAATTTGAGCTTGCTCTTTATTGTTTTTGTTGTGTCCACCTGGTGTAGTAAAACTCTGAAACACTGAGTTGTCTCTCTCCCCAGTCAACAACTGCTGTCCTATAGCTTTGTGGATCACAGAGCATCAGCTGCTCCATTCATCCAGATTTTTTTCACTCACCTCCACGGAGAGACACCAGATGCTCCACTCGTCTCCTGCCTCTTTCTCTGTTTAACTAGCTTCTCTACTGAGAAGCTCTCTTAGTACATGCAGTATTCAACAAGGGGAAGAAGAACAAGCCTGTGTTTCAAGCACAATTTTTCTGGCCTCTCCTGACGACCTTGTCCTTCTTTTTGCTCATTCAGCTGCTTTCTTTAGCATACTTGTATGTACTATTAAATACAGGCTGGGTTGTTCTCAAAGGAGACACAAGGCCCTTTGCAAGACTGGAGGACAAAACTAGAGTCTGCTCTTCCACTACACAAAGCATAATTCAACATCCTATGCCATGTGCTGCAGACCTTCAAAGGTCTTCTACACAGAGTAGAATACATGACTAGAAAGTCCTGATTCCATTCCTCCTTGACACTGAGGATCACTGTAAAAAACAGCAAGCCACTTAATCCTCTACATTTCAGTTTCCTTTCACATAAGGACAATAAATCATTCAATATCTTATAAAAAAGAAATAAAGAAATATAGCCCCATATGAGCCCTCCAGATGAACTACTCCATCTGTATACCTTAAAATGTCCAGTAAAGAAATTCTAGCATGTAATAAAATGAGAATATCATTAAAGCTAATTTGGTTGGGGCCTCTACGATTCTACAAAGCGTGCTTTTCTGAACAGCTCCCTGAAGAGCATGATGGGGTCTGGAAAATCTTACTGATTGGAAAATGTGGTGAAACAAGCAATATGCAATATTTAATGAGAGATTCTCAGAGAGCATACCAAGAAACACCCCCTCAGTATTTTTGAAGTTATGCCTTCACATCACTAACAAATATGTTACATAAATAACAGAGCAATTGCAAATTTAGACAAATGTTTATAAATTTTGGGAATATATTACAAACCAGAAGCCACAAGTTTTCCAGACTCCCTTCATGGCTGCATCTGTGTTGCAGAATGGTTTAGGTATGAATGTTGAAGGTCAATTATGAACTATTTTGATCATCAAACACAAACGACCATTTTCAAGGTCGCTGAAAAAGACCACTGTAATGCTTTTATGTTACAGGACATAACTGATCCCAAATGACATTCCAAATAAAAGCTTTTCATTATTTCTTCTTCCATTCACTCCCATGAATTTGTCGTAGGACTAAATGTGAATCTCCTCTTTCAGAAAGAGTACAGGATAATTACTGAGAACATGTAAGCCACTGAAACTTTTACTCCTACAAGACTTGCTGCTAGAGCAATTTGAAAAATGCAGGCAAGGAAAACCAAAGGTAAATATTTCTAGACTACACCAAATTTCTAATGGCAAAGCCAATATCCATTTATTAGAACTAACACTATTTTCTTCCTCTGTTATTGCTTTGCATCTTAGCATGACCAAGGTTACCGCATCCTCATATTTCCACTCTAGCCAACCATCTGATCAAGTATGTGATGGAAATCAACAGCAATTTTGTTTTCATTAATCAAGATAATAACTGGCCATAAATAACATCTTTGCAGTTCCTGTGAAGTAACAGCGAAACCTTGAAAAACAACAAATTGCACGTCTCCCTGCTTAGGGGAAGCCTGCGACCTGCCTCACTTCTGCAGCACTGCAAAGAATGCTGGAATTTACATGACATTTAAATTTTATACTAAATCCAGGCATCAACCTTGAAGATGGGAGACACCGATGTATCTATTCCAGTCAATCTGGCAAAGATACATTAGTCCCTTTTAAAGTATTTTGTTTCGGTTTGGTTTTTGGTGGGTTTTTTTAAGAATCAAAGTAAAAAAAAAGGTTCCACAAAAGGGGAACATAATTCTGTATTTCCACACAAAGATAATGCTTACAAAAGTAAATCATCTAATGTATTACAAAATTATTGTTTTAGAAATTTTCTTGGATTGTCTGAGGTCAGCTGTGTAAATGAATAAGGAAATAAAATTTTGTTGTGTAGTATATTTATTACAGAGCATATGGGAGAAATGACCAACCATGAAGTATGTCAGAAAGGTGGAAGCACATCCTCTGAAATTTTAAGATGGAGTAACAATATGTTTAAATGAATTGCAAGGCAAAGCCAGGTTGGGGAATGCTGAGGAAATATTGTAGACGTGGTTTGCCAAGTCATAAAGATTTGGAACAGTGCATGTGTGGATTGTTTGCTTTCTGTGTTTGGAAAAGACCCCAGGAGATGGCAACAACAAGAACCACAAAGGTATACGTTAGTAAAAGCACTAAGTATTAAAGTCCAAACACTTCTTTAATTGGGTATTGAGTTTTCACACTCATAATGCTGTAGTAATTAAAAATGGATTTAGCAGACTTAGCCCCTGACAAAAATCTGGTGAAAACATTATGTAGTCTCACAGCTGCATAGAGAGACAATGGGTTTGGACCTGTGGTTAATTACAGTCCCTTCATGTCCAGCTGCATGGCTGTTTGTGGATAGTGAAATTCCCATTCCAAGTCCTATAAGGACAGCATTTTGGCACACTGAGTATACTCAGAGCAGCCTACCACTGTATATATACATATATAAATATATTTGTGTGTGTGTGTCTTTATATTTTTATATATACACATATATAAACACACAAGATGCTGAAGTTCACACCCCATTTTGTAATGTAAAAAGCAAAAGAGAAAATTAATGGGAACAACAAAAAAAAGCCACTAGAAGAGGGAGAATATTAATATTTTCAAGTGGACCTAAGACCCCTCTGCAGTCTGCTAATTTAGAAAAAAATACTCTAAAAAATCACTTAGTACATTCACTTGTACAGGGATTTTACATCCTACCTCAGGGTCACATTTCTGTTTGAAAGTCTGAATTCAAACAGATGTTTGAAACAGCACATAACAAAGTGCACTTCCTTTTGAGGAAGGAATCGTACACAGTTTGAACAAAAACCCAGTTGCTGGCTGCAAAATTAATACCAAATAAGAAGGGATGGTTTGAGATCCTACTGTCAATGTCCTTCTCAAAGTAAGTTCTTACACTAAGCCCCAGCCCAACACACTCCTTAACACTTGACTTCAGCTGACTACTGGCAAGCTGCCCTATCAGGTTTTGTTTGCAATTGGCTCATTCCCATGATGGCAAAGTGTACTGGATTTCCAATTCAGGAACTCTTGCGAGGCCACACCCTGTTGTTACTGCACTCCAGATACAGCAGTCAAACACTCCACGGTCAGGCTGGAATGGGCAGCAGCCTGCAGAGCAGGTTGACATCAGACACCCACACTACCTGTGTGACTCCTCGAAGCAGGCCTGAGGCTAAGGAATGTGGCACGCTCCTGGCTGCTCTCCCCCAGCAAGATGCTCACTCAGAGGCAGCTAAAGGGCTGATTCTCAAGGATGGATACAGGAAAAACATCAGCTGTCTACCCACATAGGTTAGTTTGACCTCTCAATGTTTACTGTTTATGTTTTCCCTCAGAGGAACTGTGGAGACCTGGCTGAAGCACACAGAGAGGAGAAGGAC
This sequence comes from Irena cyanogastra, assembly GCA_013397155.1. NCBI lineage: Eukaryota > Metazoa > Chordata > Aves > Passeriformes > Irenidae > Irena > Irena cyanogastra. The sequence continues at coordinate 706,765 of VWZV01013902.1, read as the reverse complement.
CTCCTTTTGTCTCGTAGTTACGACAAAAGTCTCAACATTTCAGCAAGAAAACAGAGGACCTGGAGGGAGGGTTTAGTCTGGAGCCAGGATCACAAAGTCTCTACACAACACTAGCTGCAACCTCCAGAATTTAGTTTCTTCTGCTTTCCTTTTTTTGTTTGTTTTCCCATAGGGAGCAGTTATTTCAGCTTTCATTTCAGCGCCAAAAAAGGATCAATTGGATCACTTGGATTATAATGTTTGATTGCTCAAGGATGTAGGTTGGCCAACTTAACTCGCTTTCATATTGCAGAGTTATCTGCATTTTCTCTCCTTCATGGAGTACCTTGAACAGGTTGTGTTTGGATCTGCAGTCATATGAGTTCAGCCCTTAGTGACCCTAGAGAAGACCAGGTCAAAGCTGTTATGCCAGGAAATAATTTCCTTTTAATAAGTTTGTTCTGGGCCCAGCTGCTTCCCAGACCAGAAAGATCATTTATAGAAAAAAATAATACAGGAGGGTATCAAGTCACTGTTCTGTCTTTTGCTTGGTCAGCAGTGCTTCACAGTGAAGCACCAGCTTATACCAAAACATAAAACCACCAGGCCACAGAGGTGACCATGGCATTAACATAATTAGTGCAATTATAATACATGATAGAATGTGGCACACACATGTAAAAAAGCCTGGGTAGCAGCATGAATGTATTAGAAAGAGTGTGTGACATTGGAATTACTTGGGAGCTTCAGCAGTAAGTCAGACACTGTACATATATATATATATATATATACACACGTACATACACACACACTTTACATAGACAGAGATGGCAGGCACCAAAAAAACCCCGTACCTTATTTTTTTAATTGGAAATACAGAAAAATTTTTGAACTCTGGCCACTCAGTCATGGTAAGCCGAAGACTGCTTTGGAGAAAGGATAGGAATTCCTTGAATTCCCCTGGAATGTCCCCTCTTTGCAAGCTTGGTGGAGGATTGGATTAAAGGACCTCATTACACTTGACTGTGAGCAGGTGGTGGAGTGCCACGCACTCACTGAGCACACCACGCAGACAGACTCCATATATTTCTATTTCTCCTGCACTTCTATTTCTCTAAATTGACACATTAGTAAGAAAAAGCATGAGTTTAAATTTGGGATTAATCTTTCCTACTGTAAAAATACTAGCAAGAATTTCACTGCTTTCACAAGGAAGACTAGATTTCCAGACTGCGTAAGAGCAGCTATGCTGTCTTTTGGATTATTATCTTCTGTCCCTGGTGGTGAGCCGACATTTAGAACTTCCTCAGTTCCTAGGAAATGCATTTTCTATTTTAAAAATGCTTGGGGGAGCTATTCTGGGGAATCCTCATTCACTCTGAATAACCTTTGTCTGTATTAAAATTATTTCTACGCTTTAGTCTACATGGGTGGAGGAAGGTAAAAATCAAAGTAATGCATTTTCTTCTGTTTGGATAAACAAGTTGGTGTAGGTGTGTGTCTCGTTAAAATGAGACAAAACCTTTTTTCAGTGTCAACTTTCTATTACTCATCTGAAAATAGCTTCATAAAAGCCAAATGTGTCTTTTTTTTAAGGATTAAAAGAGTATGAAAACAGATTTTATTTTAATTCACCATCAACCTTGTTAAGGGCATTTTTCATCTACTCAAAACAGCTGTCCCATATACAGGAACACTTTACGAACACTCTACAGATTTCAAAAAAGTCAGAATTTTTTCTTTTATATTTAAGACTGAGTATTTTATGGGTCACTGAGGAAAAAAAACCCAAACCTTTCAAAAACAATTCAAGCAGGTCTCCTGAAAACGTGATAAAAAGAAACAAAGCATCAGTTCAGTTTCTGGATTGATGAATGAAGTGCTTAACCCCAATTTCTGATTGACCACAACTTGCTCTGTTTACTGCATTTTTCTTCCAAGCACTGACATAGAATTGGAATGTCTATATTGACATAACATTGACATCGTTTTCCATACTTAGAAAACACATTGTGAAAGAGCCAAAATTCTGGGCTCACAAATTTAGTCAGCACAAATTTAATTCCTAATTCACTGATTAGAATGCAAATGACAGTTAAGAATTTAGTGACCAGCATGGGAAAACCTATAAATCTACAATAGCACAGAATAGGAAATATTCTTTTTACTGAAGATACTTCAAGGCAGTTATGGCTTTAGCATCAGCTTCATAAAAGAATCATAATCTTCCATTTTAAGGCAATTTGGAATGTGAATTTCACCCATACCAGCTCTTCCATCAGTTTTATTGATGATTATTAATATCTGTTGATGACTGCATTACTTTTAATGGGATTTGCTAGTGAATGGCCTATCAGAACTTCAACAACTTCAAGAACTTCAATAATATTTCCATGAAGAAATACACAGCTTGCTTTGTATGGCATACTAAATTACTTTATAACAACTGCACAGATGTTATACTACAGCACCTAAATGTATGAAAATTACCCATTATTCATAGTAGCAGAAGGCATCTCAAACATGTGATGAATTCATTAAATCAGTTCAGAAGGGATTAGTCATTTAAGAGCATTCTAAAGAAGCATTTTTGCTACTTACCCACAGAGCTTTATCTAAGTCACAGCTAAAATTTACATGACAACATAGCACGTAGTGAGTAACAGCAGCAGAACAGTTTTGTTGCCGGTTTTTAGTTTGCGTGGCAAGGGTTTGATAGCAGAGGTAGCTTCTGTGAGAAGGCACCAGAAGCTGTCCCCATGTAGAACACAACAGGTTGTGGTTTGCTCCACGACGGACCCAGCGCGGGCGGGAGCTGAGCCCATGGGCAATGGCAGCAGCACCTCCGTGGTAACACATTTAGGAAAGAGTAAAAGCCCTGCACTACAGCAGCTGAGAGAGAGAGAAGTGAGAATATGTGAAAGAAACTCTGCAGACACCACAGTCAGAGAAGAAGGAGGGGGAGGAGGCCCTCCAGGGGCTGGAGCAGAGATTTTCCTGCAACCCATGATGATGACCGTGGTGGAGACTGTGGAGCTGCAGGTTATCCCCTCTGGCTCATGGAAGCCCATGGTGGAGCAGATATCCACCTGCAGGCCACTGAGGGGGGTTAACAAGGAGCAGGTCTTCTGGCCAGGACCTGTGGCTCCCCAAGGGATGCATGCTGGAGCAGTCTGTTCCTGAAGGAGTGCCCCCCGTGGAAGGGACCTACGCCGGGGCAGTTCCTGAAGAACTGCTGCCTGTGGGAAGGACACACATTGGACAAGGTTGTGAAGGACTGTCTCACACTGGAGCAGGGGAAGAGGGAAAAGAGAAATGAATGGCAGAGAACAAGCATTACAGACTGACCATGCCCCCCATTCCCCACCTCCCTGTACTGCTCAGGGGAAGGAGATGGAAGACTTGGGAGTGAATTTGTGCCTGGGAAGAAGGAAAGAATGGGCAGAAAGTGTTTTTTAGATTTTTTTCCTCATCTGTCGTTATCCCACTCTGATTAATTGGTAATAAATTAAATTAATTTCCTTCTGTTAAGTTTGTTTTACCCATGATGGCGATTGGTAAGTGCTCTCCTTGTCCTTATCTCAACTCACAAGCTTTTCATCCTATTTTCCTCTCCCTGTCCTGTTGAAAAGGGGGAAGTGATAGAGAGGCTTGGTGGGCAACTGGTAACCAACCACAGTGTTTTAAACTTGCTAGTTAATTACGTTTTCTATTGTACACACACATCCCCACCATGTAAACTATTTTTCTGTAGCCAGATCTTCCTCTCCCTTGGGCTCCCGGCCATAAGTATTAAACAGAACAGAAATAAGTTTAGAATTTGGAACTTTTGGAAAATAGATAATGGCATTACTTTGGCTTGAACACAATCACACATGTCAACTCTCACTGTAGGTGTATGAAAGTTAAAGGCTTGCAGTTCATCAAATCTTCTCTAAGAGTGGGTGTCAACGCTTTACCTGGAGGGGTCCAACAAACTACAGAGGAGGAGAAGGAAGAAATCCGAGGGCACGTCCTCCCGAGAGCATGAGGCTTCAGCTCTAAAATCCACAGAAGATGTGCAAACTTTATGACACACAGTGCCTCAGAGCATTTTCAGTACAGAGTGCAAAGTCTATTTGACCAAACATCTGTGGGCTAGCTAAGAAGTTCTCTGCTAGGGATAGAAGTTAAGATGTCCAAGACCAGAGAAATGATGAAAAAATGCAGTATGAAATCTAATAATGATGAAACAGAATAAAATACGTTTTGTTTAGATTGACATAGAGAAACTGTAAATACAAGAGCATCCGACTCCCTGAACAGCTTTTAAAAAGCAGGATGGGAAAGAACACAGTGCTTAACTGTTTATTTACATTTGGACAGGTTTTTTGGAAATTTGGGAATTTGCCATAATCCACAAGCCACAGGCCCTTCCAGACATCTCAGTCATGTCCAATGCCTCAGTTTTCACTGCTGTAAGATGCATGCCAGTCAAACATCAAAATTCTCTTCCCACAGGACTTGTGGGATTGTTTTGGTGAGTACAAACACAGGAGAAAGAAGCAGGCTGTCAGTTTGACCATTATGAAATTCATCATCAAATGGGACAATATTCTAAAATTAAAACCTTTCTCTTCTCAGTGTAAGAAAGCTTTGTTGAAACCTTCCAGCAATTCTGGCTTTTGTGTACCAGAAAGAATTCTGGGATACCATTTTGAACCTCTATCATGAAAAAGAATTTTAAAACTTGTCACGTGGAAAGGCAGAGTATAAGGCCATGGACTGCCCCTCTGAAAACAAACTGCTGCTAACACCCTCTGAGATTTAAAATCAGGGCTTGAAGCACTCCTAGCTGAAATGTATGATTTGAGAGAAGTTCTCTCTCTCTAGTTAGAGCTCACACTATCAAAAGAAGAAAGATTAAGCTAATGCTGAAAAGGAAAGCACAATTGCATTTTAAAATTGCTTTTTGAAAGAGATGCTGGGAGTCCTGTCCACTGGCACAGTTGGAACACCATAGAATAAACACACCTCTACATGCACGAAAGCAAGTAATCTTACACTGCCAAGGAGAGAGACTATTCTGTTACAATCACTGCTCTCTCAAGTATGTTCTGACTAGGAGCATTGGCTGTAACTCACTAGATCATGATTTGTAAAAATGCAGAACATTCTTTGCCCCTTCTTTCACTCCAAGAGAATCCCAGTAACATACCTAGACGCTACTGCCTTCCTTCTTTTATATCAGGATACAAATATCAGCTTCTGAGAAAGCTACTTCTGCTTTCTATCATGACACTCTAAAGCCTTCAGAATTAGTCATTTAATCTCTATCCAGGCTAAAATGGCTTACTAGAGAAATCTCAGCTTAATAAATTATGTATAAGAATTCTCCCTTTTATGTAGTGTGAGCAGACTATTGAGCTGTAACATCATTTATGGCTGCAGCAGAATGAAATGAGCAAATCCAGGGTGGTACAACCCAGTGGAAGTTAATATTGGTCACAAAGCTCATACACATGGAAAGAAGCAACTGCCAAAGCCAGAACATTTGCCAAAGGCCTTTCCCATTCTTAAAGACAGCAAACTTGCACCCCACCACAAGCCAAAGACAATGGCAGGTAGTAGCTATGAAGGAAGCTTTTCTCTTATAGTTCTACCAACCTGGAGCTATGATGTCCAAATTGGAAACACAGAAGTGTTTAAATATTTGATGGGAAAAACCAGACCTCCTCCATCCAGCCTGTGAATCCTGCTGCCCTCCCAACTGGCGGCATTTCTTTTGTCCAGCATACCCTTCATGAGGGTGAGTTTGTCACTTGACTATCCCACAATACCCCCAGTGTCTACACTCTGGTTCCCCTCAAAGATTCCAGAAATGGAGAGAAACATCAAGTTAAAACATCTGTTTTAACTTCAGAACATTGTTACTGCAAGTACTGCTCTGAACAACCTCTATCAGCTTCCTTTCAGCTGCAAAGTCTTCAAGTCCAACATAGCACCTGCAGGCACAGACTGCAGTTTCAGTTTCTTAGGATGGTGGAAAGAGAGATGCAGCAGATGATTATCCCCCTGTTCCCACTTAGATGACAATTTCAGTGACTGGCAGCAGAAGGAGTTAATTAAAGGCCTGCTTTCTCTTTTCCTTTAGGAAAAATAAAGTTTCCTAAGTCTGAGCTCCACTCTGAGGTAACTAGACAACTAATAACTTCAGGAGGGATTTTAGTCACTTGAGGAAACTGCTCAGGGAGTCACCTGACAGCAAGCTGACACTTTTAGAAAGAGAGGATATTTCACTGGCATTTGTTGAGAAAGTGAGTAAAAGGAAACTGCTTTCACAGCACAAACAGGGACAATAATGACATGCCAGGCACAGAGCACTGGAAACTTTTCCCTTGGCCACAAAGTCTTTAAGCATCACAGGCAGTAACATTTTACACCTGCAGGCCTGGTCCAGGGAAGGCATAAAGGGGATACATGGACCAGAAGTGTCTTGCCCTCCCAGCCCAGCTCAAACCACATCCAAGACAAGTAGGAGGAACAGCACAAGGCATGTTGCCTTTTACTTTGCCTGAATCCAGCTCTAGGTTTAGCTAAGGTCAAGACCCTTTGACCAGTTTGGGTACCCTCCAATGGTCCTGCATGGCTGCTTGTTTCTGCCACAGTCATGAGCACGTGGATCCAGACCCAGCAATGGGGGAACATCTCTTCACTGGCACCCCAGTCCTGGGACAGGGAGCCCCAACTCCACCAGGGATCCCTAGAGGAGACTCGGCACCCAAGGAATGTGGGAATATGGCCAAAAAATGGACCAATGCTAGAGCTCACTTAAGCTGAGTGAAACCTGGCTACAAAGCACCTAGCACTGCATAGTGGGACTTGGTACCACAACCAACCCTGAAGATGGGGACACCTCAGAGGAAAACCAAGTCTAAAAATATGAGATCTTTCTGAAAAAAAAATCCCCAAAACTGCTTTTTCATGTGTTTGGAATCTGTATTAATATATTTGGGAGGAATATACAGTATCTACATTTCAACTAGTTGAACACTTTTGGAGCCAGAGATAGAACTGTTTATTGAAATGAAAAGGGTAAATCTGGTATTTATACTCCAAAGGATATGCAATACATCACAAATGTAACTAACAGAAGGTACCAGTTCATCTTAATTCTACAAAATTCCATTTGCAGAAATAGACCAGAGAAGTGTTAGAAGCGACAGGCTGGGGAGCCAGTTCTATAAAAAAATCACAGATATTTAAACCAGAATAAATTCTAAATTCTAAAAAGTTGCCTTTTAACGTGCATCACCTCAAATCTCTAAAGTATCATACCTTCCACACATTTCCAAGAGCATATATTATTCACATTATTTAACATTTGCATTCTGATTGCAATCAGCCTTCTTTTAATAAAATAGTGTTACAGTCTGTTAACTTAGAGCCATCAAATTATCACTTCCATTATCAATCAATGCCACTTTTCTGCTGACTGCAACTCAATTAAAATCCAATTATTTGAATAACTGGATGGAAATTGCTATCATAAGATGTACATTTTTATTAGGAACATTTTGTGTAGAAAATTGACAGCACAGAATTTGTGACACTACAGTTAAAAAATGTTTTGTAACCTGGGCTGAGACAAGCAATGCCAGTAAATACGGAGGGACAGTGTCACTTCTGGAGTAGGTATTTGATTCTAAAGCTGAACCTTTTGGCTCAGATCAGGTCCAAAATTATGTGAATCCTGCTAGCATTACTATGAGTTTTGAAAATTTGGTGCCTCTAAGCCTCAAAGCTCGCTATTTCTACAGATTTTGAGAAAGAAAAAAAATATCATATTAGCCATGGAGTTAATGAAAAAATATGTCAGTCAGTGATATTGATTCTTGAGGTGATAGCAATGTCAAATCCTTCCATTTCTTTTATTTCTTACATTATTAACAGGACATCTCTCTTAATGGATACCTTCAGCAGCTGTGTACCTTCATTTGAAAAAAATTACTTAGGAGGAAATCCCCAAGTATAAATTTGCTTCTTAGTTTTTAATCACATCAATTTTCTACCAGAGCTCTGATTCTTTTCACCAAAGTGTGGATCACACATTCTTCTTTCATCCAACACTAAAAAGCTGAATTCTTTTATACTAATAACATATGGAGGTAAAAAATACCATCACACTACTTTACTTTCAGTATGTCAACTCTATATATTAAAAAAAAACCTTCAAAAATGTCTAGTTGTAAAGTGTAATTTTGCAAAATATATTTAAAAGATTAAAAGATTTCTCTTTTTTTCATGTCTAATTATCTAGGACTCACTTGGCACCTGGAAATTACTATGGAGAATCATTTTTAGGAACAAAAAAGTCTCCTATAAAACGTATTTGTTTGGCTGATCTCAAACACCCTTATAAAGCAAGTACAGGTTCTCTAATGTATTTCTTTTCAATGTAATATTATTGTCTTCTACCTTGCATCATAAAATCATATAATCTGAATTATACCTACTACAGTTTTAATAAATTTCTGCAGAGGTTGTTCACTGAAGATTTAAACTGGGCTATTAGATTATGATTGCTTGCATTTGACAAAATAACTTGAAATGGCACACAACAAGGAATGAAAAGAGCCAAAAAATCAAGAACAAGAAAATGGAAATATTTTTAGCTGCTTTACAAACTGAAGTTGCATTAAGTAGTGAACACTGTTTATCACAAGTGCATGACAGTTTTCATGTATGTTGGAACCTGTCTGCTTCCTGGCAATGTATCATACTTTCACATACACACAGTCTAGCTCCCTCTAAAGCTAGCACTGGAATAAATACTCATAGCCTTTTGACTCTACATGCTAGCAGGGTCTCTTAGGCAAGCTCTGAAAAGTCATCTTATAAAAGGTGTCCACAAAAATCTCCAGAATTCAAGCCATTCCGTTTTTTCATGCAGACAGTCCTTAAAAGCAAGATCATTTACATGAAGCATGTTAAAGTCACAGCTACTTACCCTTTTTCTCAAGTTGTAGGTCAAAATGAGATTTCTGGAGAAAGAGTGTGAAAAGGCTGTGTAGAACTCCAGCACTTTCTGCAAGGCATCCCTTTTAATCACATGAAGATCACAGTAAGTCAAAGCCCTTACATTCGCACAGGACTGGGCAAGAGTCGACTCCTTCCAGAACACATCACCAAAAACGTCTCCTTTGCCTACAGAAAATCAACAGCATTGTTTTCATTAACAGCACCATTTCCATCAAAAATATAAAAGAAAAGACATCTCATTCAGGCAGTCAAGTTTCTTCTATTTTCGCACTCAGGAAAAAAAATCTGTCGAAAAAAAACCAACTTTGAAATATTTAATTGATAACTTTTTCCATTATCTTTTTCTTAATTACAACAGCCTAGCAAAACTTCATAAGAATAAATTATACTTAAAAAGTGTTCTATGTGACAAGTCTCCTCTAAATATCAATAAAGGTTTTTCCTTAAAAATCAAGAAAAGTGGTTCATTCTTGGTTCATGTTTTCTTCTGATCCCTTTTAAAGAAATTAATTAAGAGGAAATGGTTTTTCCCTTCCTCCTTTTAACTATCACACAAAGGATCTGTTTCTTACATCTGTGTTGTTGATTTTTCTTAATCTGGCTAACATTTACCCACTGTTGTGTCAATAAAATCATCCTGTATCACACATCAGTGCAGCTACAAGCTGCAGCTAAACAGAGTCCAAACCAAGAAGAGTACAATTAGTTATCCCCAACATAACAATGGCAAGGTATGAAAGGTTAGCTGTTTCACACAGGAAGGAAGAAAACAGCCATTTCCTAACACCCTTCCCATGTGTTCTATGAGCTCGGCGCAGCTAGAGAAATCCCTGCTGTGAAATACTGCAAGGATGGCATTTGCACCAGTCTGGGCACTACAACGCAGGGCATGTACACCAAAATCTAGCTGAGGAGCAGCCCCCTGTCAGATTTCACTGGTTGCACCCTAGCTCATGCTGGGCACAAAAGGGAGGGTGTAGGAGAAAGTTACAAGTTCATTTACAAGAGTAATGGTCTTTTCCCCCCCCTGTTTTCCAATACATAATGCTAACAAAAAAGGAATATTCTTGTTACCTTGATAATGACAAGTTATACTTTTCTTGTTTTGAAATTAGTTTTCCTCCAAAACTTCTGCTGTGCTATATCATCACTTCCCATCTCTCTTAAGACCAACGACATGGAAATATATCTATCAAGCTGTGAGAGGAATGGTCTCTTGTCTTATAAGTAATACCTTGCCCATAGCAATTCTTAAATCCAAAGCATCAAAATATGTACTAATTTACTGACTTCACCCAGGTCCTTTCAGATTCCTTCCCTAAATGAATTGTCATTTTTAAAAGCCTATATGAAGTCAAAAGAACTATCATGAGTTCATGAAAACTTCAAGAAAACCTCAAGAAAACTTCTAAATCAAACTCAGAATTCCCATCTCAGTCCTTCAGCTGTACTTCCACCCTTATCTAATCTCTTCCATTAGATGATATGCACTTTTCTTTCAGAAAAAGCTATCAGCTTGATGGTAAACTACCCTGAATTGCAATAAGTTGTTATTAACTCTAATGTGTTCTCAGTCTTCCACAGAAGACCTGCACCATCCACCTCACATGGATCAGTTTAGATCCTGAACACTTTAGACTTTATTTTAATTTTAAATGTCCATACACATCTGAAACCACCTGTTCTGTTAGCACAGTTTTCACAAAATTAGGCAAAGGCACATAAAGATAACCTCTCTTCCAGCTCTAGTCTCTTGCCTAGGACAATGCCAACATCTGGAAATAGTACAAAAGCTTCATATCACCAAGCATGGCGGTAGTCCCACAGCCCAGTGCAGTAAACACCTTTTCTTTTTAATAGCAACGACTTTTCACATTTTCAATTACTTGTATGGTTTTTGTTAGCAGATACATTAAAAATGGCTAAAGGAAAAAAGCTTCCATGCAGTTGAAATGGATCATCTACAAGGCTTTCAGACAAATACACAATATATTCAAAATTGAAATGAAACAATTTTTACAGACCATAAAAACCGATATGCTTCACTGGGTAAAAATTGATTGTTTGCCTTTGGAATAAATACGCTTTTATTCACAATCTTCCAGGCAATTAGCTAAACAACTGTTTTAATTAACACTCTGGAATCTATCAAGCATTGAATTGTGCCATCACTGATGAGCAACAGTTAGAGCTGGTAGTCCAAGCACAAGGGAGAGGAATTCTAACTTATTTCTGAGTGTATTGCTTAACATCTCCAGACAAGTTTCCCTACCTTAAAATGACAACCATTATGTTACTGCCCCACAGTAACCTGATGAATAATTAGTACAATCCAAGCACAAACAGCATGGTGCTGCTGTGCCTATGTCAGAAGCGAGGTACGACAGAAGTTACTTATGTCTTACTCTTCTTGAAATTTAATTCTGCTTTTCCCGTAACACAGAAAGACACAATTTTGTCCTTCACTTGTGGCAGCAACCACAGTTTCCCTTTGCTATTTGTAACTCTTCCCTCCGAAAAAATCTCCCTCCTGCAGTGTGCTGCCACCTCTCATTAGTGGCAAGAACAGCACAGGGTCTGCTGGGTGCCTGCTGAGCCAAACCAGAGAAAAGAAACACGAGAGACAAGCTCAGCCAGATCATAGAAGTCCCTGCTTTAAAGAAACAAACTAAAAAACCCAAGGAAGTTGTACTCTTGTCTTTCATTAAAAAACGTTCTTGAAGTTAACAGCCAGTGATCTAGCTGAAAATGAATCCTACACTGTACTTCAGTTTCCAAAGCAAGCAATGCAAGCACCTCATTGATTTATTTCTGTCAAGTCCATTTTCTAAATTATGCACACCAAAAGTATTAAATTTGATTGTCAGATTCTAAAAATAAACTTGTTTTTATAGAAAAATGAGGAGGGGAAGGAGCAATAGAAATCTATACAGCAAGAAGAAATTAAAATTCCACCCAGGATTACCTGCACTGCATTAGAACAATTGGCCTCTTATGCATAATAAAGAATTGCATACCATCTCCCTTTGTCTATATGTTCTCCACAAAGCAAGATCAATTACTGTGGAAAAAGGAATAAAAAAAAAGGGAGGGGGCAGACTAAGTGGGTGTTTTATCAAAAACATCTGTAGTTGGAAAGCAAGAAGGGAATGGTGATACTTCTGAGTCAGAAGGTAGTTGGCAAAGTCCAAGGGCTGCATTAGGCAATCTGAGACAAAAGCCTCTTTTTATATATAACTCCAGGCTTTAGGTATTTCACCTTACCTCTGAAGAAAGATTAAAAAGCTAGAGAAATGCAGATGGCCATTTATTTGTCAGTACTTTGCATTTCTCATTCCCAGCTTGCTGAATTCCAGATGTTTGCCAGGAACATTATCTGTCAATCACACTTAAAGTGGATGATCTAAGCTTTTACCATCAATCATTTATATTCCCTGCCGGATTTGTGGGCTGAGGACCTTTTCCACCATCAGCTCAGCATGCATTGGAAAGCCAAATAGTATTCTGCCTTTTATGTTTCCTTGTTTGTTTTAATTATAATAACAAGTCCCCAAACCCTGATATATTTAAACTGTGAAGATGTATTTTATAAAACTGTCTGTTTCCATATTTGTTCTTTCCCAGTTTCTCCTCCACAGCAAATTTGCTGCTTATCTTATAAGTGAAAAGATGGTTTCTCTGTTACCACTGCCAATTCAGCCTGAGTCAGGCATCAGGTCAAGCCACATCCACTCTGTCTCTTGAAAGCAGCACCAGTGAGGAAGATCTGATTATTGCAGCTTGGTCAGGTGTTCTGCTGATTCTGAGGAAAGAACCACACTCTCACATTACAACTGTACTGCCTTCATACCACAACAACTCTTGGCCTTTTCACTCTTACAGGAGGAAAGATTGAAGAGCTCTTCTCTCAGAGAGAAGATATTACATTCTACTCAAAATAAATATGACTCATGTGGAATATGTGTTTGGTTGATAACCTACTCAGTCCACTTTTGATTTCTGGGTGTCTGAAGTCCTGGTGTAGTTTTGGTGTGACAGCTGGGGGAGAAGATGAGGCTATGGATTCATGTGTTGCAGGTCTTTCAAGTCAGTATGGAATTTGAAGGCACTCACAGGAACCCATGGGTTTTCAGTATATCAGACAAAATATTCATGTTGAAATCATTCTCAAAGCAATAGCAATCATTGTTACAGCAGTCAATAGCAGATCTAGGTCACATCCCCTCTCAATTTGCCTTCATCTACACGTTTGAATAACAGAATTAGGATCTGACACGGTGTCAGCAGATCCAAAGATCAGATAGAATGACAAAACATTGCTCATGGTTGAGCAATGAATGACCAAACACTGCTCACCTCAGTGGCAATGCAGCACCAAGCACATCTTGGCAATCAGGTGCTTAGCAAACACAGGTATCTGTGTTATCTGTGATGCTGATCCACAGGGGCTGCCACAGTGACTTTCCCAGCACAGCTCCCTGGAGCCCCCACACTGGCCTGCACCCTCAGGATCTGCTCTCCACCTCCAAACAGTGGGACACACCAACTGCTATAAAAGCAAACACACAGATTTCCCAGGGTCAAACTCCCTCTGTGGTCACCACATGATTATTTGTCTTCAACTGAAAAAACTTCCCTTCTCCTCTCTTCCCTCATTTCCTCCAAATCTAAGTAAGTCATGCAATTTTAACTTTCCCCTCTTTACAAAGAGGAGAAAGAATCAAGGAAAGTAAAGACACTAGAGCAAAAATAATTTTTCCCTCTTGGTGCATTAATACAACAAAAACTGTCAGCCATAAAAAAACAGAGCTACCATTTGGCATTGAGGTGGAGTATTCAGCATCTGTCCTACAGATAAATTGCACAACTTGACAGCCACTGAATAGCCTTAGTTTGGTTCTCCAACACAGCACAGATGGCAGGAGATGATGCATGGAAGTGGTTTGCTGCTTTGGATTTTCTCAAGATTTCTCAAGTGCAAACTGAGACACGTAATGAAAAGTGAATGACCAACTGCACTGCAGAGAATACAGTATTTTTCATTAACCAGAGGTTTTAACTACTCTTTTCCTCTGGTTAGACCTCCAAAACGCCTGAGTATCTTTGTCACAGAAACCAAAGTAATGTTACAGAGATAACAAACTAAAGTTGCTCTTTCAGTGATTTGCCTGGTGCACAAATAGAAACACAGTGTATCTGTTCATGCTGTAAACCACAGCCTGGCAACATTTTACAAACAGTTTACTACACAACTGCATCAATTTTCTCTGCTAAAACACATTACTGTACAGACAAAATAAAAACATTTATTTTAGAGATCAGTAGCAACAGCATGATTTAGTTACAGCTACAATTTCTATTATTGTTGCTATAATTAAAGTGTTTATAAGTCTCACAGAATACAGCATGGATTATATTTCACTACTTGATGTACTGTGATGAAGAGTTTTAAACATCAACTGGGCCCTACCCAGGGCCAGTTATTCACAAAAAAAGCCAGGAGGCTTCAGCACAATCTATCCTTTATAATTTATCCTTATTTGCATTTTAATGGTTACTATAAAAATGTTATAAATATGTGGCCAGTTTGTAAACCCAGAGGATATGGAGTAGCTCAGGTAACTGGAGTAATAAATATATTCAAATGTATTTGCACTGGTTAAGTAACAGGAAAAACACAGCTCAATCTGTGTTGTCATTGCAGGGGCAGTGCTAATCTCTGACAAAAAAAACCCAAAACAAACCAAACCCAACCAAAACAACAACAACCAAAAAAAACCACCAAAACCAAAGAAACAAAAAAAAAAACCCCAAAACAAAAACACCAAAACCAAACACCCACATAAGAAGCTCAAATTGCATTATCCTCTGAGTTACTTCCCTGACTACTTAGGGACAGGCATTATATTCTAGATATTGCTTGAAACACACATTAAAGCCCCCAAATTTTATTATTTTATTTCAGACAGAAAGGATTCACAAGAGCTTAAATAACAAGTTTTGTTTTCTGAAACACAGAAAGTAAATATTTTGAAAACCTCATGAAATTTGCATCTGTCTTGTATTTCATTTTATTTAGTATTCCTAGTAACTCCTTCAGTATAAATTTAACAATGTTACAGAAACATACCTCTGGAAAAAAAAAAGGATTAATTTGAAATTTGGAGAAAAAGAAGAAAAATTAGTGTTCCATGAAAATTTTTTCAATTATTTTTTAACCTGTTCCTTCAGTGAAAAAAAGAATTATTCTTCCTCCTCCAAAATTCTGAAACAGAAACAGAACCCTTTAAGTCTTTATGGAAAGCTGACTTCCTTGCTAAATTATAATTCCTGCCTCTTCACACCTCTTGTTGCAGCATGCACACAAATCTGATGTGCAAGATTTCCTAACACAGATATGCTGAGATATCAAAGGACATGCTGGAACAGAGAGCCTCATCCCCACCAGATCTCAACTCCAGCTGCCAGTGCCATGGATCATTGCTGCCAGTGTCCTGCCAGACACTGCCACCTTCCAAGGGGGACTTCTTCCACATCCAATGCTGCTGGACTATTTAAGAGCACATTATGCAAATTTATGATGAATAAATTCAGCACAGTGAAACATGAAACGTGCCCAGAAGTTCTCTACTGAGGCCTCTGTTCACAGGGAATACTCCTCCTCTTCAGTTACTCCAGCAAGTCACTGAATGTTTTAAAAATCTGTTTTTCCAATACCCTGCACAGTCCTAAACCATCTACAAACAGCAGTGGACAAGAGCTTTGGCAATTGACGCTTTTAACATCTGTCAGAAATTAGACAGAACAAACAAAAAGTCTCAAAAATGGCAAGTCCTGATATCAACCCACCCCAGATGTCTGGAGGACAGGAATAAGGAATACTGTCTGTCCAAAACCACCATGTGGGATAAAGCTATATTTCTCAATAAGAGTTTTAGTGCTGCTCCTGCATCCACCATGAAATTAAAATTTTATGTTAATGTAGACCTCTTTATGCCATGGCCTTTTAAAAAGTTTAGCTGGATCTCCATCCGTAATGCTTTGCAAAGTGTGCCTGGACACTCATTGAGCAAATCAGACTCTGAAAATTGTTCCTTCAGTTGATGTTTATTGAATCATTTCACAGAAACATGCAACTTGTCCAACCTGCCTATATAAATCAATTTTAAAACCCCCACCTTTCAACTATAAATAGAAAAAGCACAATAGAACTACTGAGGATAAAGATGGATTTTAATTTCAATCATTCCTTTATCAAAGCACCACTGGTCATGTTTCAGTCTTATTCAATAGCACAAACAATGCTGTGATGTTAGATACTGTCAGAAAACCCTTAATGCCATCCATAATCCTGCAACCATTTCTTGAGCCTGAGAGCTCAGGAGCTTGGCATTTTTAACTCAGAAAAATGTACCTACACTTAAAATTCAGGTGAAAAATGAAGCAGAAATGTAAGGGACTTCTTCAAGGGCTTGGAATTAGATAACAGGCTCTAAAACAACAGAACTAATCTTTGAAAATGGAGTAGCACACAGAGCAGCTCAGTTCAGGGAAATCTGAGTTAGCTCAGGTACTAGGGACAGTCTAAAGACAGCAGCCTGGGCTCAGTTAACTTATCTGCCATCTTTGAGTCTGCTGAGAAGCAGTTTTCACATGGCTGTGTGGAAGTTGCAAGGTTTTCCATGGAAAACACAGAAAATACTCCTGCACTGCTATTGTCCTTCCTCTAAAGGAGACCATCCCTGTGGCACACTTGCCCTTGCAGCTGGCACTGTCCTATCTGGATGCAGATCTGTCCCACCAAAATCCAAATCAATCCTCTGGTGTCTACATCTGAATGAAATGCTTATGGCTAAATGAGTAAGCTAAAGCAATTGTAAAGAAAACAAACAATTATTCTTGTAACGTTTCTTTAAGACTGCAATTAGATCAAATTAAATCAGCAGGAATTTCTCCACACAAAGCAAATGGAGCATTTAATATCCTGCTGAAACAAAACATGGCACACCAAAGTCCTCTACAACACCATGTTAAAACCACAGCCTCCAATCTTGTCAACTTGGTAGCTTTGTAAATAACAATAAAAGATCTGTATTTCAGGGTCAAGCAAATTTCAATTCCTCAGCTTCTATGTGATCTTTAATGTAAATCTAGGTGCACCCTTTGCACACTCTTTGCCCCTCTCCCAGAAAATCCCATTCTTGACACTGTGTTACTGTCCACTTGC
Source organism: Irena cyanogastra (assembly GCA_013397155.1). Classification (NCBI taxonomy): domain Eukaryota; kingdom Metazoa; phylum Chordata; class Aves; order Passeriformes; family Irenidae; genus Irena; species Irena cyanogastra. Next base: position 689,538 of record VWZV01013902.1, on the reverse strand, counting down.
CTACATAACATCTCCATTCTGTTATTGCCTTTCAGCTTTGATAGCAGCAAAAGGAATAGCAACAGCAAACTGACCTGTTGGAGAAAAATCATATTCCTTACTCACAATAAATTCCTGCCTTGACTTCCCTTCCTGTCTCCTTCACTTTACTTGCCCTTTGTGGAGCCAGGAGCTGGACTCAACAATTCTCACGGGTCCCTTCCAACTCAGGATATTCCGTGATGTTAAACCAGCAGTCAAGAAAAAGGTTTAGTCTTTTGAAATTTTTTAGCTCAAATAAAGATAGCAAGAACATAAATGCAGAACAGCTGGAATGTAACACTTGGGACAAACTGTTTGGCAGGAGGGTGTTGTTTTTTATTTTTAATTAAATCTTCCAGTTAAAGCTATTTTTCTCATCCAATGCTCAGCCCTGAGGACCACAGTGGTTTTCAGGGCTTTGGATTTCAGTTGTTAAATAAAAGCTTAAAACTCCCTGTCTCTAATCAAGTCCATAAAACTAACCTCCAGTCTTACCTACCACACACACATGGCCCCCTTGCAGGAAGTATCAAGACCATTTCAGCAGCTTTGAACATCTCATGTAAATAAAGATCTACTGCTCAGTCAGGCCTTCTAGAAGCCATTAATTGACAATTTTTGCAGCAGTCTGAAAAGTCAAGTACAAGACAATTTTCCCCACTGCTATCTAGAAAAAAAAGTTTGTCATCCTAATTTTCAAGGGTCTTCTCCTTCCTCTCTCTATTTTTTTACTGGAATGTTTTCATAAATGTCAAAAATTACCCCAATTTCAGGCAGAAAGACTTTGAACCAACCTGGGTACTAATAAGGTCTCCTATCCAGCCCTTCCACTTTCCAGAAAACAGATACAAAAAGTTATTTTTGTTGCTATGACATCTTTTGTGTAATTTTCATTAAATTATCTAAGCACACACACAATTGGAGACATAGAACAGGAATTAGCTCTTCTTCAAGTAATGGTGAGGAGAAATTGAAAAGGCTTAGACTAAATGACTGGAGGGCAGCAAAGTGCCTTTTCCCCTGCATACTCCAGAGAAAGCTGCAGTCAGACCTCATGGTCTGTGCCTGGAACACAGTTAATTCAGGAGGAATATTTTTAAGAAAGTATTTGCTAAATTAAAATGTAGCCAATCTCCTGAGCACGAGTATGTTTTAACTTTTCCAAGACCTGCAGCAAAGCCAGGTTTTCAGATGGTCAGTGTCTTAGCCTGAAAGATCTGCTCCAAAACAAAGAAACTAGAGCTGCCAAATGAAGTGCACATAAACACTTGATTGTTTTTAACAAAGGAAACAAACCCTCAATTTTTTCCTAACCACATCGGGATAAATGGCTAAGTCTTTGAGTAGTTCAAAGAGATACTGTCAGTCTCAGGTGGATAAAGCAGCATCAGGCCAAATGGGAGGGCTTAGGAAAGTTAAAAGCAAAGCCAAGTTGAAAGCATTCTTTTAATGGAAGCCCTGCATGACCTGTGCTTCACTCGGATCTCATCAAGGCAGGGACTGTGTGATTTGTCTCAGTCTTCCACAGAGTGCTGAGTGTACGTCAGCACCTCATCCTTCACAGTAACAGCAGTGGCAGTGGAGGAACAGCAAACTACCAAAACCAGAACTGTGTCACATCCAGGCAGCTTCCCACCCGCTAAACTGCCCTTCCACATAATCCCACTCCCATACTTACACATTCACATAGGAAACACAGTAATAGAGTGGCTTTTCTTGCTAAGTCTTCTTTTTCTGACTCATTTGTATTGGAATGAATCACAAATAAATCAATCACCTGGCTGAGAGGTCATTTTCTACATTTTTGTTTCTGTTTCTTTGACACACCAAATCCAAAGATTGTGTTGCACGAACATCAGTAATTTCTGTATCGTAGCATAAATTTTGCATAGAATTCAAAACATGTATCTTTCATCTCAACAAATCAAACTTCATACAAAGTGCACAATTTTTTTTATATTTTTACTAAAACAGATGCAAAGCTGTGGGGTTGTTGGTTTTTTTTTTTCAATTTGCATTTTTTTGTGTTTGTGTCTTAATTTAAATAAATGGGAAAGGCAATCTTAGGAGACACACAAAAAAAGCACCTTTTCTCACTGGCCTATGTGCAATTTCATTCAACTCAGTGCTCATATTAATCCAAGTCAATCAAAGTCAGTGCTTTATTTTAAGAACATAAGCCTGAACTGAGAATATACCTGTTTCTGGGGTATTACATGGAGCTGATTTGGAAGGATATTATGCAAGTGTACACAATACACTCCAGGGCTACACAATACACTCTTATATGTCAGCCTGCAAGGTTAAATGATTTAGAACTTGAAAATGTTTCCTATGAATTGGATCCTTTAGGGATGGAGTGCAGTTTGCCTTTGGTTTATGAAATGCTATACAGTGGTCCCACAGACTGATTCAGAGTTGCAATTCATTTCTCCATTGTAAGGAAGATACAGGCTACATTGCAAGCTACAAAGGCTGCTTTATTACATGACAGCCAGAGCTTGGCAAACAATTCACCTTGAATAATTTGTGTACTTATTTTTTTCATTTTCATTTCCAGAATGCCTGAAAGAAGATTGCAGTCTCTGTAACACACCTGTCAACTAAAATTACCCTATGGAATTCCTCACATGGTTTGCTGTTACATGCCTGATGTTCACAGCTAGGCTTGGTTGGACTGGTAAACAAAATTTATGGCACAGGTTGTTCTGGCTGAGTGATCAGCAATAATCACGTTTCTTGTACAACGCACTTTTTTCCCCCTTGTAGTACCTTGTTTTCTCTGGTATACATTCATCAAGAACCTGGCAAGTTTAGCTAACTATGAAATTAAAAAAAAAGAAATAAAAAAAAAGAAACAAAACCAACAAAACTCCCTCACCCTAAAACACTGTCTTCTACAGATAAGAAAACTGAGAGTAGTGTATTCTTCAGTAGTGTGGTGATTAAATTACAATGCTGAAGGAAAAAGAAGTTCAACTGATTTAGAATAGTGAAAAACTTAGTTAAATACATAATTTCTTTTCAGGATAGAGAAACCTTCAGCAGAAGTCTTCACAGTCTGGAGGAGGAAGGGACACATGTGTGGAAGGAAAGGGATTCCTCAGTCAAGAAACTGAAACACAAAAATTGATCCACATCCAAAATGAAATCTCACAGAATCCCAAACAGACCCCACTTCACTTTACTTTCCTCTCCACGTACAATATTCACAAAGAAAATGTGAATAAAACTCACCAACTTTAATGAGAGCCAGGGAACTGACTCCAAATTTAAAAAAAAAGAAAAATAAATAAAAAGAAGAAAATAAGAAGTTGTGGAGGGAAGAGGATCAATAGTTACATCCCAGGAGAAGAGCAGCAACAAAATACTTCTATTCATCCAGACACCAAGGGAACAGCCTCATTTATCTGTTTATTTTATTTAGCTATCCCTCTGCAGCAGCAGAGATTAGGAGTTAGGTTTCCTTAACACTGATTCCTCAAGCAATCTCAGCTGAAGGTTTCTAAAACGAGTGTTATGATAAAATGCAGGAGTTACCAGTAAAGATGAGGAGAAAATTGGTTTCTTTAAAGGACATTTTAATGAAATTTGATCCTAGCGCTTTTTTACCTATACTCAAATAGAGCAGCAAAATGTTTTGAGGTTCTCTTCTCATGCTGAACCCAGGTGGTGGCATAAAGGTACACAAACTGAGGGGTCTTAGCTTGTGTTCTACATTTGTCATTTGTTAATTCATGAGAATTAACATGCCAAAAGGTAGCAAGCTCTTGATGTGCAGCACAAACAAGCAGAAGTTACAAATGTCATATAGCACAGGTGATTCCAGAGCAAAAGGGAATTAGTTACCCTTCAACTTCTCATCTTTTTAGCTTCTTGTGTGGCACAAAGTATTACCAACTTGATTCCCCACAACTCTAAATTTACCCTATGTTATACATGCGATTCTATTCAAAAGGAGATAAAAAATGGAGCTCGGCATCTGTATTAGCCCCCTCATTTTTCAGTAGAGATTCATCTTAAGAGAGTTGAGTGTATGTGTTCAGAAAAAAGTAAGATTACCAAGATGCTTTATTCTCTTTTTCCAGGCTGCTATGAGTGACAGCTACAGGATTAAGCCACCGTGAGAGTTTACCTTATCACAAAAGGGCTTGACAGAATCAAATGATAAGTATCACCTCCTCAATGATCCAGCCACCCCAGGATTCATCTACATCTATTGGAATATCACACTCTTTTCTGTTAGCTTTGCCTCAGAATGCTGTTCACACCCCATCAGTTTATTTTCAATGCCTCCAACCCAAAGTCGCCATTCCAAGTTAACACAAATCAGCTCTAAATGTTGTAAACTACTTTGACTTCAAAATAGATAAATATTATTACAACACGACATCTTAAATCTAACTGGAAAAATTCCAGCAAAAGTGGAATATTATGGGGGGATGGGAATGAGGCAGGGATGCTAGGCACTTCAAGTTTTCTGAAGTTCTAAATGGAATTTCTAATTAAAAGGGATGTGTCAAGACAAGGAAAACCCCAAGAACGACCAGGACCCCATGCTAAAGTAAAGTTTCCATTGACCAGATGAAACAGGGTTGAAGCAATCTGGATATTAGACGGTTGCCCTTTAAACCTCTCCGTGGTAAAACAAACTAAACTGAAGCTCTTTAAAGAATGAGCAAAGGAGGCTATAAATTGCTGTACTTATTTGTATTTCTGCAAATGCACATTGCCAGCTCTGAAACTCACCCAATATAGCAACGACTTCATCGTCCTGGATCACTTCCAAAGAGCCCGAGACCACGAAGCACAGGCTGTCTACGCTCTCCCCAGCGTGGTAGATCAGGTCTCCAGGAGCACAGTGCACTGTCTGGAATTCCATGGCCAGTGCCCGGAGGCACCCGTCACTGGCCAGCCTGAAGGCGGGGTGCTCCTTGAAAACCTTGCGGTTCAGATGCACACAGATATCTGCTCTCATGTCCTTAGGGCAAATCTGCAAAACCTGAGAGGGAAACCAGGCAATCAGTTCCTGTGCATGGCTTCTACGTGCCTGCTATGGCTAGTTTACCACACAAAGTTTAAGAACCACTTTCCTCCTTCTTATAAAATTTCTAATCTCCGAGTTTATTTATTTTTATATTATTTATCCACATAAGCCACAATTCTAACTTAGTCTACTTTACAACATCTGAAGGAAAACACTGTTTTCATCTCAGCAACATGCTCTGCTGGATACTGAAGGCCTAAGGTTTTTAGGACAATAAAACTTAGAGCACAGCAGTACAGAAAGTATTGAAGAAAATCTTCCTGAAGAACTGTTTCTAGAGGGTAGGTCATTTTTCTGATAGGCAGATTCCATGAAAAGCCTGCACAAGTTATATGTTTTAACAACTAAAACAAATTATTAGAAGTTTAATTAACTCACAACATTGAGAATTGCGGGCATCCAAATTTACCCCTCAGTGGCACTAACAAGTCTTTTGTTTACACAGGAAACAGGGACTTTAAAGTATGATGCTGTTGTGGGCAGCTTTTGAGCTTCCAAATGCAATGTTCCTCACGGCAATTCATGATGTGTGCTCCTAGGAGAACATGAGCTGATGCTCAGCACAGCAGGTACCAGCCATGGCCATTTCTGACGGGTCTTTATATAATACAGACAGCCAAGTGGAAAGAATACAAAATCACTGCTGCATGTACAGATTAAAAGTGGAAAGAAGTAACATGAACAGAGTTTGGGGAAAACAAAATCCTTGGGGGATGGTCTATGGATGAATCACATCTAGGACATATTATTTGAGAAAACACTGAGTAGTCTAAGTCTACTTCTTTTTATATTATTATTTTCTCAGTAATAACTATGCCATCCAATTAAGGAACACTCTGGTCGAGCTTCAGAGTTACTCCCACACATTTTCCTAGATGTAAACAGAAGACTGTCTCACTGCAAATACTCCTGAAAAACATAAAAGTAACACAGGAAGCACTATGGCTACGCCTACATTTTGAATGGGGTTCTGTGCAAGATCTGAGCAGAGAACCAAGCTCTTAATTCTGTGCATGGCACTGGTTCCAGACATCATGCCTGGTACTCCAAAGGCAAATAACTCCACCACCCACATCATCATCTTTGGCCCTCCTCCAAACAGACATTTTATTACAGATACTACTTCTAAAAAGAGACGTATCTCTATAGTGCTTAGGTGTAGGGCACTCATGAATGATTTTTCTTGGCTGCCCTGTACAGAAGAGCTGCCAGATTTGCCAGTTCTCAGTTTTCCAGGCTCACAGAAATGAGCTGGGGCAGCAACATCAGCATTTAACAGGGAACACAGGCAGTGGCCATATCTGTCTTTTCCATTATCTCATTTACTCTGGTGATAAAAATACTCTCTAGTGGCATATTCTTGCCAAATTTTACTACTGGAATTACACACACACTTTTCAGTTACCTGAGTAACACACACAAAAAGGGTTGTTGCAATAGAAGTAGTGGCAAAACCCCCCAAATATACAAGAGAATATTTTAAATGATGCTATTATCTAAAAACTTTTTGGTATAGCAGTCTTAGAGGAAGTTAACCATTTTTCCATTCTGCATTTAAAGATGCCGTCTCTAGACTTCACAAAAATGAACAGGATTAAAGACATTTGAGCTTTATAGATAAATGAAAGAAGACTTTCAGAAAAATATCTTCATGGATCAATTTTAGAATCTTTCAGTAGCTCTTGGTTAAATTTTGTTTTACTGGCATTTTCTAGACCAATAACTTAGTATGCCTGCAGTGAACACTGAACTGACAAATTTGTGGCCTACAAAATAGTGATAGGACCAGTTCTGTGCTTCATATTTAAGTCTCTCCCTCATGTGTAGGAAGCTGCTCTGCGTTTTAGAGGAGCACAACTACCACTGCTCTATCTCATGAGCAATTCATGTTTTATTCATGACAAGACATCCCAGAAGTTATACACAGGCATCAAAACAACAGAGCTCAGACCTGGGAATTTATGGATTGGCACAGTCAACCACAGTTTTTGCTGTGCAGATGAAAGCTGAGCTCTTGGTTTAGCAGTCATGGCCAGCAGCAGCTCAGCTCTGAACACACCAGTTACTGAAAACAGCACTGTATTAAGTTCTTTGGTGTCCTGACAATTGGAGACTGTTTTCCTGTTCATTAAGATAATTCTCAAAGGCTACACTGAGTATTGTTGTGCTTGGTTTGGTTATTCTGCTGTCTTCAAATGCATCCTCTTAAAGCATTTCTCTCCTTATCAAAGGAAGCCAAGAATGAACTTTGAAGATAAGCTAAAAAAAAAGGCCAAGTTTTACATAGCAATTTTTTCTTGTTGTTTTGTTAAAATGATGACAGGAGTTCATAATGGGGGCTGAATGAAAGCACCAGCACTCATTACACTATGTATCCTCAAATGTCTCTCCACCCTCCCCAAATGCACCTACCTCGAACCAACACCCCACACAAAGACAGATTGTGAGAAAACATGCAGAACAGCTTCTAACCAGTGCTATCCAGCACTAAAATACCATTTCTTTCTGAAAGCTAGCGTGGCAGACAGTGCTTACAGAATCATGTCTGGGATCTAAAAATGGCAGATATGCTGAAGACCGTTTAGGAAAGCAAACAGTGCCCTGCGTGCCCCTCAGTCTCCAGGCAGCTCAGTGCAAGGCCACCTCTGTTCTGCTCCTTCATAACAATGCTTAAACAGCTGTACAGAAATGACACTGTTTGCTCTTTAACTGCATCATCCACAGTGCAGAATACTAAATTAAGCTGCCAACCAGAAGGCTGGTGACCAGAGCATTGGTATGATTTCCTGAATGATCCACCCCACAAATCACATCTCCTTACAAGCAGAAGAAAAACTATCTATCCATCTCTACAAAAGTTGGCAACTAATATGAAAGTGACAAGGAGTTACTTTTGTACATTTGTTCTGGTGAAAGGCCATCTGTTATTTTAAAAGACATTATGGGAATTTATTTGTAAATTCAATGAATCAGAATGATAACATTTGCCTTACACAAGGCAGATTTCAAGCAATACATTATTAAATACTTCCAGATTTCATTAATATCTTTAACCTGCACACAGAATATTACATTCAAATTCTCCAATGACAAAAAAAAAATACTTTGTTTTCAGGCCCACAGAGCTGCAAGCTACCTCACAAGAAATACTGCAGAAAAAAAATCTCATTTGCAAAAACTGTGAGGTTGTTTTACAATCCGGAACTTGTTACTTACTTATCACCTTTATTTCTTGTAAACTGAGCTTTTTCCTTTATCATTTTTATACTATTTCATGCCATTTCACTAGCAAAACACACATACTTTTACCACTATCATATGTCAGTATGACAGAATAGTTGAAATACCATATTTGAAAGTTTAAAATTAAGGGAAGCTGCTGCTTATAACTATTTAAAGAATATTTGTCTCCTTTACTAAGACAGTACCTCCTGTTTATTTTAATGGACTACTTTCAGGATGTGACTTCTTTCCTTGGCGTTTAATTTACTTACCTTTTCAGTATCTATTCCTCTAGACATTGACCAGGTGGAAACGATGTAATCCATCACACGTTCACTCAGTCCTTTAGGAACCTGGTAAAGCTTTAAAAAGTCCCGGACACTGTTCAGCATTTCATGGTATCTGTTTGTGTTAGCATACATTTGCTGAAATATCGTTGTCACATTACCAAAAATGGTGGCATACAGAAGGGCTGTGAAAAAGAAGAAAAACCACAGAGAAAATACATGAAAAGATGTGGTGATCAGTCTGTGTTCCACTGGGCTTTAAGACTGGACATGCTAGGTCATAAACATGCATGCAAATATCAATGCTTTATTAGGAGGGCCTGAGGAGCACAAGCATTTTATGGGTCACCTTCAGCACTACAAATTGAGGACCACTACCGCTACTTTTGTGAGAGCATGTCCTGCATCACACAGCTCCTAAAATACGACTGTTTGCCTTTGTCCACTGAACAACTCAGTAGTACCCAAAACCTTACCAAACCACAACAATAGACATAAGAATTTTAAGAGAAACAGCTTGACAGCAAATTCTTTAATTTTTCATCTCAGGTTTATAGCACCTGTGTTGAAATGCCATCAGTGACAGATTTCCAGGCTTTAAGTGCATTATCACAGTAGTAAGCTGAGTCATCGTTACCCACCTCGGTGTGACAGCAGCAGTGCATCAAAGCAGAAGATGGAATATGTAATAAACAGCTACCATGGGTCAGTAATTTATAGACATAAGTTTAATAATACATAAAAACTCACATTACATTTTACATTCTTCAGGCAAAAGAACAGCGAGGCACAAGGCAAGAGCTAGAGCCCTCAGAGGCAGAACTTTGCACAGCACTCCTGACTTCACACAACACAGTCATGAAGCCAGCTGGTTCATCAAGATGGGTTTAAGAATAAACATGAGGAAGAAAAAAAGGCAGTGTTTCCAAGCGTGGAGAGAAGCAGATGAAAACACATGGGGCTTGAGAAGATCCATCTGCTGAAGGCCAAGACAACAGCAGGCTGGTGGCAGCCTCAGCAGCCAGGTTTGATGGCTTGCAGGGGCTGGGGCTGAGGCTCTTCCAGCTGATCCAGCCCTGAATGAAATTGAGAGACCGGAAGCCTCAAGGGGAGCTTTCCTATATTGTGAATCAGGTCAGTGATATGTGACAGGTTGGCTGTAGAGAGAGAGGAACAGTCAGACTGCAGATGTGATGATAACCATAAGTACTCTGGCTTGCTGAGTAAGTTCTTCCTCTTAATCATTTCCTGTCCCCCAAAACAAGCATTGAATTGTGAGTATCATATCTCTTCCACTCGAGATAAAAATAAATCCATGAGAAGCCATATTTATAAAAAAAATTTTGCCTCACTGAAGTACCCCCTTTTGCTGTTTCTTTACTCTCTCACTAGCTATTAAAAAAAAAAAACTTCATCTCATTCCTTCCTTTGACAATGCAGCTATTTATTCAGGTGAGTGCTATAGGCAGATATCCTTAAGCCAATTAAGATGCTCTAAGGTTCTAGGACCAACAAAAACCTTTGATACTGTGCAAAAGCAGCTTATGGGACTGTCTTTGCCCTGACCATCAAGAGACGTAATTTAAGTTTAGGTTTGCTCAAGGCCTTTACACTGCTGATTTTCTGCAGAATTCCTTCTTGATGCTGCATGACTTCTTTTCTTTTTATGAGTTTCTGTAGAGAACAGCTCTCTCTTTTTCCATCTACTCCTCTGTACAAACAGGTATAAAAATGTGCAGAAAAATGTGCACACTCAGTTTAAAGAAAAGTGGAGAGCATTATTACAGTGACCAGAAACATATATTTTCCCTGTCTAACCTTAACTTGTGCTTGAACAAAACCATACCGGGCAGTTCAATGAGTAGTGAAGAATGATAAAATGCCTTACAAAACAGATTTACCATAACAGCTCCTTAATCCATGAGTATTTTTGCATTAGAACAGCATTACCTATCCCTGAGTAAGTCCTGGTTTGCTCTCTGTTATGCAGATACAAACATGACCCTACAGGAGACTGCGGCAGCACAAGGCAGCCAGCCCAGCACTGAAATAGGTGAAAAATTAGAGAGAGGGTGGTGAGCAGATTTTTATCTGAAGATTTCTTGACAACAACACTTGTGTCATTACGACTCTCTTTGCTCTCTGGCAAGCAATGAGACCTGGGGGTTCAGAACCTTGGCATGTACAGCTCCATGCCAGCAAAGGTAAAATGGAGACCCCACTCTGTCCCATTAACGTCCAGCTATGTGAAGCTTAAAGAAAAACCAGAAGCTTGATCATATATTTTGATTATTATGAAGCAAGCAATTTTCACTGCAAATTGCAGCTCCAGTATGACAATTATCTTGGCAAGAAAAATTATTCCTGCCTAGATTAATTTTTTTTCATTCCCAAACTTAGAAGTCTTAATTTATCATTAGCCAACCATTTTATTACTATTAAAGACACATTAAAGCCAAAGATTTTTGCAGCCTAATATTGGGTAGACACATTAGCATATTAAACCTTGAACTCTTCTGCACAGAAGTAGCTGGCTGTGTGGCTTTCCTTACTTTCGAAGGAATAATGAAATGAACTCACTGCAGTAGACTGCAGCCCCAGAATGATTTCAGAAACACACACACTCTACTAAAGGAAGAAAGTTGGGCTATTTATGGCAGACCAAAATCTCCAGCATTTTCTCTCCAAGAATGTCAAGATCCCTCAGAAATTATATGGCACTCACCCCGTGAAGTAAATATTCTTTTCTTACAATAAAGAAAAACATGTCCCCAACAATGTGGCTGCTCATTTACACTGCAGTCTGTGATACTCCATTTAAACCAGTGTTTAAATAACATTACAGACAGGACCACAGTAATTGCAGTCGCAAATTACCCACAAGTGAATCATGAAGGTCAGACACAAGCTGCAAAGGTCACCAAATCATCTGCTACTTTTAGTGATGTAACAAGTAAGAATAGAGAAATAAACACAAGCCAGTGTAGGTCTCAGCAACCACTGCAAAGATCTGGGGTCTGATTTTAGAATTATAAGAGGAAGAATTTCTGTCTGTAAGAATGAGAGGTTTACAATTACCCCAATTACAGATGTAAGTGCTGCATTCGGTTCCTGAGATGAACCAACATGTTGATGATGATTTGTTCAAAATGCTCTCATCCAATGGCCTTGCACACCAAATGTGTGCAGAACTACACAGCAACAAGTGAGACCAACATCAACTAGTCAACAGTCTCTTATATCTTGCCCCCAAGACTTGCAGCCCTTTCTGAAAATAAACTGCCTTCATTTTTGCTATCTGGAAAGCTGATTGAGAAAGTCTGTCTGTCTGCATGTAAATTCCAGTTAACAAAAAAAAAAAAAAACCAAAATAAACCCCTTTTACATACTGTACTAACCTAAGCACCGTTAAAAGAGCAAGCACCTGCATTTGCAAATAGATGATTTAAATGTATAATTGCACTTCTGTTTCACCAACAAGATCCTAGTACACAACTAATTATTCAGTTCATAGAAGGGTGAAAGCACAGCCTTGAAATTCTGTATCACTTCTTACTGAATATGAAACACAACTGTAAATTAACCACAAAAACTGCATGTCTCAAAGGCATTTTTCAGACAACACATTGTGAGGTCACACAAAATTAACATTGATCAGATAAAAAGAAAAGCAGAAATTAATTGTATGGATCATCTCATAATTATATGAGAAAATGACATTATTTTCAAATGTGCAATTAGAACAATGTAAGAGCTTATAATTGCTTGAGATTAGGGGTCTTGATTAGTGGTAATTATGCCTACTTATGGGTGGAGAGCATGCAGTTAAAAGAAAAGCCCTGAACAGTTCAATACAATATGCAAGCAAATACCAAACTGAACAGGTACCTTAAAGAATTGTTTACAGAAGTAGTTTTGATAGAATTGTTATTTGTAGTCTTGAAATCTGATATCAAAGCTTCTAAAGCGAGATGTACTTATCAAGTATCTACACAACCTTCTAGAACAGTACAGACAGACCCAGAGCTGCTTAATTTGCTACTTCTTAGGAAGCTTTGTGTATTATGAAGTTCCCTATTTGTAATCTTTTATCTACCTTTTGTTTTTTTACTAACACAATGAATAAAGACATAATTCTATTTAGCTAGTAAAGAATAAATGTAAACAACTTAGCCAAAATCTAATAGCTCAATTAATTTTCTGCACTTCGTGGCTTTTCACAATATATATCCAGAACATTTTCACCTGTTATAAAACAAATTACAATTGCTAATCTTAGCATGTGCACCACTTCCTGAATTTCACAACCTGAGAAAAAGACATTTTTTTAAGTGAAAGTAAATTCCCAGAGGAGCTCTCCCCCATGCTGTCCCAGTAACTGTTAAATCCTGCTCTTCCCACAGCCCTCTGTTCTCCTGGACAGAAACAATACACTTCTCCACCTCCCTCTTTCATAGCACCAGCTTCTAATTTGCACCTGCGAATCAAGGCAGTAGCAATGGCAAAGATCAGAGAACTGGCACACTACTGAGCAAGTCGGAAAATCAATTTAATGGCAAAGAGCAAAGCAGGAAGCCTGAATAGGCTATGAGGGACATGCACATCAAACCATGTGGTGCAAGCACTTGACTGCTAGGATGAAAGATGAGAGACCACAGGCAAATTTTATTAAACTCTTTGTTGAATCCTACTTGCAAATCTTCTCACTCTCATCATTGCATTTGGTGAAATCACCCTGCTGATAGCAAAATTGGGACAGAGAAGGACAACACTGGGCTCCAGCTACAATGGAAATGTCTCCCCTGCAGAAGGGTAGGATACCAGCGATGACACAATTGATAAAGGCTTAACAACAGAGCATCAGCACATAGGGTTTTTTCATCTTCCCATCACAAAAAAAACCCAAAAGCTGCAATGAAATGAACGTCAGAGACACAAACAAGGGAACAGCTGCTCTAAGAAGCCACTTAAGCAACTACCAAGGACTAGAGTAGTACAAACATCTGTGCACCTTAAAATAGGCTGTCTGCAGCATGTAAGGGCAGAAAGGGAAGTTAAGAACAGCTACGGAACAAGAACGGAACAACTCCCGCTGCTTCTCTCCTCACACCCTTTCCTAACTCTACAAAATAAAGGCAGCCTGCTACTACAGCAGCACAGCCATAAACCTCCTGCTACCCATTTGCAACGACTTATATTTTACCAGTTTAAGACTTAATATGGAAGAATAGATGCAAGTGTTGGTAAAGTACCAAACCTTCCAAAGATGCTGAACTCCAGCATCTCTTAGAACACTTCAAAGCTTTTTTTTTTTTTTTTTTGAATTTTGATCTGGACGCATCCACACAGCTGATAGCAGCAGTCACAGGTGTTTTGGCTTGCAAGCAACACACACAGCACAACTCTCTAACGGGTTTTGCTTTTGCTTTCAGCATGTTTGGGCTAAGATAAACAGCGTGGAGAAACACACAGAGCTGAACTGATCAGAGCCAGAGTGAGCACAAGCCAGTAGAACAAACTTCAGCATCAGCCTTGTAAGAAAGCTCTTCAACATGAACAGCTCTGTCCAAACTGACAGTGAAGGGCCAACAGCACCCTGCTCTCTATGAAAGGCTGCATCTTGCATCCAAGAGCCTGCTTATGAAAAGAGAGGGTGAAGCCTCCTGCCAAACCATACAAAGGAAGAGTGGTGGCTATTACTTCCCTGGCCGAGGCTCTTCCCTGGCCTGGCTACTTCTGCACAGCAGCACCTGGCTAAATTAAAACAGTCCTACTAATTAACAAAATCTGGATTTTGGCAAATTGAGAAGTGTCCAAACTGTAAAGTAAAATGGCAAATATCCTGATTGACAAAACTCAGCACTCATTTGTTTTGACAGCTAGAGTTTAGTATTGTATTTACCCTGAAATGGGCCAACAGTCACCAGAGGGGGATTTAGAGGCAGCCACAGACTCCACTGCAGCCAATATGCCTGCAGAAAAGGAGATTACTAAAGTAATCAGATGCACAACAAGTCAGAAGTAGCCTGTGAGGACTTAGATGTGTTCTTGGTTGTGAAATTAAGGAGTAACAATCTGGTCATACACTACCTTTCTGCTGTAAAGGGATACCAACAGAAGACAACAGAAGCATAATGCTGAAAGGAATTAAAGAGAAGAACATCCTGGACACAGTGAGACTTCAAGCTGATAGACTTTGAAATCCCTAACCACGAGCATCTCTCACTTTCAGGGAAACAGGGTTGCACACTCTTATTCTACAAACAAACAGCACTTGCAGACCAATGAGTTCACCTGACTCTTCTGACTTAATTACCTGAAGGCATCCATTTCTCTGCAAGGCCCAGCACTTCCACTTACCAGTGAGTCCCAGTGGGGGTAGCAGTGTTTTACATTCAAAAGTGCATCATAAACCAGACAGGAAGATGTATGTTCTGCCTCAACATACAGGTACATTCTTAAACCTGACAGAAATCTATGACTAACTCCAAACACAGTAATACCTAGTCATTAACTGAAATTAGGGCCTTAACCCTTGATACAAAAAGGCTTTCCAAGAACTAGCAGAGTTTAATCAACGACTCCACAGAAAACTCCTTGCAGAATCAATTTATTTCAGTGAAAACACAACAATATGGGACAGCAAGATCAACAGGCAAGATTTGAAATGGGAAACACCAGCATGATAAGTCAAAGACTTGAGAAAAAGGAAGATTCTACAGAAAATGGCACTTCCCAGTCACCTCTCTAAATTTTATTCCCCACAAGATAGGTTTATCTCTGATAAGGTAAAACAGAATGGCAAGAAAATGTACCAATTTTCACAACCAGTTACATCAACTACAACTCCTGTAAAGAGCAGTATATTTATCATAACACCTTCAGGAATGTCATAAGGGATTAGTCTAGAGCAACCCTGAAGTACACATGCTCAAAACATGGAGCATCATCAAGATCTGTCTCAATACGCCAATTTGATTACCAAGAGGAAGCTAAGTGCACAAACAGATAACAGCTGCAAAAACTATCTCCATTCCAAACATACCAGGGCAGACTCCTCAGTGGGACACTTTTACCAACACAGGATGAACTCAGCTCAATGTATTCACTAGCAGGTTTTACCATGTTAACATGATGAGAATTAATAAAATGTCAAATCTGATTAAATCCTCTGCAATTCGTGAGAAAGGACACTCTTTTACTGTTTTGTAGAATTTTATGGACAATAAAATTTAAATTGTCTAGAAAATTGAAATGGATTTCCATTTCATTTCCCAGCACTAATGAACAGATCACCATTTAAATGACGACTGAGCCATTTAAGGGCATCATTTTTCTTCTACAGTTTATGCAGGGTAATGCATGGCCATTTTCAATTACTTGGTTAAAATTAAATCTCCAGATACTGTTTCTAGATTTTCACTCATTTGCACCAATATGAAAGCTTTTGCTTTCAAAGCTCAGTTTTATCTACCCTCAACTTAGCTCCAATGGCTTCCCCCAATTAAACACCAAGTCTCTCCACTTTCAAATCTATTACTGAAATAGAACTACACAAACAAAAGAACAAAAACAAAACTCAAAAGCCACAATTAGGAAAAGCTCTCTTCATGTGAAACTGCTCTACCTATGTAGTTGTTAGCACTCTGTTCATGCTATTTCCTCTGTGACTTGTATGATCCTTTCTACAAGGCCTTGCAGGAGGGAAATCTAAGGACACTCAAGGAGAACATCTGTTATCCAAACTTTCTGGTCCTTTCCCTACATTGCTGCCACATGATCTGCTGGGCTTTGCACTGCTGGCTCAGGCCTGTTCCTATTGGCAACTATTGAGCTTCATTTGGCAATAACCTGTCTGTGGCCTTTGAGAGCCCAGGACTGGATCTGAATTTTGCACACCAAAGCCACCATCCAGCACTTACACACATGGATTTCTGGACAAAACTTGCCCCCATCACTGACACAACACAAGAGTTTAATGGCTCAAGTCACTTGCAAAGTTCAAGCAAAATTTTTCTGCCTGATTCCTTTTTGTCATTGCTTCAACCTCATTTAATTAAGGTATCTTACATTTGAGTACGTGTTTAGAGTAATTCTTTGTCCCCAGTGATAATTGGATTCAGGTGGCTTCTCTCTACTCCCACCAGAGCACTCATGTGGGAAGCTCACAGCTGGCTGCATTCCTTGCTGATCATGTTCAGATGGGAAACCACCAGTGAGACCACAAGGAGGAAGGACCCAAGGCTTCCCCTGAGACTGCAGTGATCTCACTTCTCATTAGCCTTGAAACCTCTACTCAGCTGTACTTTAAACACTACTGCAAGGTGTGGGCATGTCTGCCTGTGGTGAAAGTTAAGGACACAGTTCGGAGAAATACCAAGACAATGCATTTCTCTTCAACCACTAACTTTCATCCAATGACTTACAAAAGCTTCTGCTGTCTATGTAGCAGTACAGCACAGTCTTTTTTTAGGCTTTGTCTTCTCTGAGAACAAAAGAAAAGGTAAAATTTTAATGCTTATAAATTACCCCAACATAAAAGCAGAGTGGGATGGAGGTACTCTGGTGTCATTGTGAAGAGAACCAGAGGTGGGTGGTAGAATGCTGGCCTCAACCAGACAGCTGATGAAAAAATTGCATATCCCATGTCTCACAGACTCCAGAGAGAAGGCACTTTTTTGGATTAACTGTATTGTCCCTAAACCCAAAACCAGTTAAACAAAACCCTGAAAACAACTTAAAGTGTGTAACTGGAAGCTTGTATCTTCCCTAGCTCACCTGGTTTACATTCAGCAGGCCCTTCAAGCTGCCTTTGCTCTAAGGGGTGACACCATGAAACCAGCAGTGACCTCTGCACTGAACAGACACCAGAGAGGCTGTGCTGATCACCCAGGAGCTGCCAGGTCTGCTCAGGTGACAAACTGGCCAGCAAGAGCCAAGGGCATGGCTGCATCTGACAGGATTAATGGATACTGAACATAAGGACAACAATTAATTCTCAGTTCAGATCTCCTCTACTGTGAAATTAAGCCCCTAAAGCTAGTGCACTTAACTGGACTACGCTGCACCTGTGTGCTTTGCCTCTCTGCAGCTCAGTCTGAAGCTTTTGATGCAACAAAACCTTGGTAAGCCACCCTGGGGTGTTGTTATTTCAATAACCACAGCCAGACTGCAAGGTGCCCATCACCGACTTGCCAACCCCTTCTTGCATGTGCACAACTTTTACTTCTCGGTGCAACTAGTGCAAACAAGTTATGTGACTATTTCCTACACAGGGTTTTCAAACACTCCCTAAACAAACCTAAAGACAAAGTGGTCCAAAACCTCCCCTTTCCTGGTATCACTAAATAGTTACAAAGATTTAATACTGTTCATAACACAAATAAGAATAACGAAGTTTGGAATTATGTTGACTAAACCAATGAGGTTGGAGACAAAGATGACATTTACCAATGAAGACTAATTTGGGGTGGTTAAAGAATGGTTGTCACTGGAATGACTAGGTCTGAGTCATGCTCCTCCCACACACTAATCACAAGTGTGCTTGCAGACCAAAATCAAGAGGTGCACACAGTATTTACAGGAATGTGACATGGGAATAACTCATAGACAGTGGCTTCTCAAGGGGGCCCTGCTTTACTGATGAGTGAAATGACAGGCTAGTGAAGACACAGATGGTTTATCAAACAATAACTGGAACCCACTGTTGCATTTTTGATGATAAACCATGGATGACTGCATGGCAGAGGAATACTTGCCTCTGGAGCAGTGAAGAGGGTTACAGCCTAACTTCCCAAAACAGGTATTAATTTCTCTTCCTATGGCTCCAGTCTTAAAATTACTTCTCTTCCAGGCTGAGTCTGCTATTTTATTAGAACTCAGCAGTACTAAAAGCAGCAGTAAACATGCATACAGCTGGGGGTTCCATACCTCACTTCTAAAAAGGATTGTATTTATCATGATATGCAGGGGTAGATGCAATTGGGTAAGAGATACTGCCTAAATTCTTTTTAAAGTAAATATTACATGAAAATCATCGGACATCTAAAAGAAATGAGGCAGCTGCATTTTGTGCTTTGGTGAGTTTGTCAGCAAGTCACCGCAAAATGCAAATATATTTGCACATAAACAAACATACACAGTGAGAAGTAAGGATGTATTACTATCCCACTGGGACCTTTTTGGAGGACTATTCCGCTTGTGCAGTACCTGCCAGGCATACAGGAATGGCATTTGCAGATGCTAATAAGCTGAATCTGTCCAACAGAAAGTACAGAGGACTCTCAAAGGTAATGAAATATCTCTGTCAACAATTTGCAGCTACAAACCTCATCCAACAGTTAGGCACACAGAGCTTTTCCTTGTTTTGGGAAGAACGACTGGGAAGGTTATACTACAAGTATAATCCTCTGCAGTCACTGAACATCTGGGATACAACAGGCTTATGTTTCAAATGTCAGTGCAGGAGCAGAGACCTGAACTCAGATCTTCCATTCTTCTGAAGAGTTCCCTCACCTAAAGGTGACTAAGTATTTTGAATCAAAGAGAAAGGAAAGGAAAAGAGTTTTTACTAGTAGAACTGTTCCAATCTCCATAAATATAGCAGGGGTGTGTTCCCAGTATTTCCATATCCTTGGAGTCTTTGAACCATGAAATAATGGATTTGAATGGAAGAGGCAGTTATCTCTGGACATAAACACAGACTCCTCTGCTCTCAGCTCTCCACAGAGTAATATGTTTTCTTGCAGGCTTGCTCAAGGATGCTTTACTTGACCAGCCACAGCAGACTGAGAACACCTACTATTCTAGCATTCCCAAAAGATCCTAGGAAAAGTAATTTCTAAGATTCATTGAAGTGATTTCACATATGTGCATGAACAAAGTCTTAGGTATCACAAGGAAATAAGGTAGTTGTACCAACTGGTGAAAGTAACCAAAATCTCAGCATAAGTAAACCCTAGCACATCATCAGGAACCAAACCTCAGAGTAAATGTTTCATCACTGTGACAGAGGGTACTGAACTTAAATGCTGATCTTTGGATTCCAAAAGGAAAAGCCCCCCAGATGCCCACTGTCTGCTGACACAACACTGGATGCAGCTTAACCCCGCAGCAGTCCCACAGCAGTCACTAGGGTCCCATTCCCTGAGCATTCTTACAGATCAGGGATAACTTTCACAACACCAGAGACTTCCAGAAGAGTTTTTGCAATTGTCACAAGTCTTTTCCTGGTTTAAGCACTGAAGAACTTGCCTTGTGTAATTCAATTCTCTGCCACATACAGGATCACCTAAGTAGCATCTTAAATCTCCTAGATCTTAAATTCTTCCTTCCCAGTCATGAAGGCAACAAAAAAATCTTACAGCTCATTGGAGATTAATAGTAAGATTTGGGCAAATGTTTGTGGTAAATATATTCCATGTCATTTACAGGAATTGAAGTTGTCCAAGTATAAAGAAGTAAAAAAGCAGGCCTAAACTGTGGTAATAATCTGCACGCTCATCCTTTGAAAGCCATGTGAAGTGAAGAACTCTTTGTAAGCTGTGTGTGCTACCATGAATATTCATTTACTAGTCTTCAGCACAAGGCAAGGATAGAATGCTTTTCAACAGCGTGAATTTTTGATATTGCATAGCTACTCCTGGCTGACAGATATTAATGATTCTTGACAGAATGCTTATCTTTGAGCTGTTGCTGTAATCAATCAGCACAAGAGCAGCAGGCTATTAAAATATTTTTCTGTCAAGTTCTCTTGACATGCTTTGAATGGTACATAGCCTCGATGTTGGGTTTAGATTTCTTTAGGTGTTTTGTTTGTTGCAGTTGGTTTGTTTGTTTCTGGTTGGTTTTTTGCAGGTTTCATTGTTGTTTTGTATTTTTTTAATAAGAGAATCTACCTGAAACCACACAGCTGGACTTTCTTGATCAGAACCTCTTGAAGTTGTCCTTAAATACCAGTCCTGATGCTGAGCATTCAGAATCCAGTCACCATGGTTTCAGTTCCTTCTGACAAATGTCCCTCTGTCTCCTTTCTATCCTTCCTTTCACCATCTACACATGCATACACATTCTTTAAAATTATTTCTCCCTGTCAGACTCTTGTCTTCTACCTGGCCCGTAACTACTCTTCATGCTTCCCTTCCAGCAGTTCTACCCTCCTGTTTTCTCTCACTTCTTCCAATTTTCTATTCAATACCCTGTCTTCTTCCAGCCTTTCAGAAATCTGTCATGGGAGCAGTGATTTAGCAGTCTCTCTGCATCACAGAGCCTGTACAATTTAAATCAACAGCTTAGCAAACCCATCAAAGAGGTTGCCAGACCTTTTTGGCCTCAATAGAGAAGCCTAATGACTAGGAGGGAATCAAAGTTAAATTAGATGGTCAGTAGAATTGGGTCTCTGCACAGATCAGAGGAGGGGAAGAAGGGAAAGGACAGGGATACAAACCTAAATATGTAAGCACGGGGTGAAAGAACAGAAAAGGAATGCAGGTGAGGTTAGGAACACAGAACACAAATGAGCAGCTGATAACTGAACTTGTGAAAAAAGCACAGAGAGGGTTTAAATGTCCAGTTTTCTGCACAGGCTTGGCTTTACTGGTATCAATACTGTCCAAGATTAAAAGCCACTTCAGTGGCACTGCAGAGGGAGGGAATAGATACACAGCGGTATGGTGTGTACAGAGCACAGTGCAAGCCACTCTGCACTAGTAAGACATGAAGAATTAAGAGTGGCAAGACAGGCAAAGCAGAGAGCTGGAGCAGTTTGTATATGGCCACAGAGGAGCTGTGACAGAGCTGGGAACTCAGCCCAAACCTGCCAGCTCAGGGCCTCTCCCCTATCCACCGGCCCCACACTGTCAGCAGTGAAGAGACAAGCAACAGGTTTTTTTCACCTTTTGCTTTGCTCTTTGCCCATCAGCTTGTTTCCTTTGCGGGTCATAACACCTCTTTGTTGTATCCAGAAACTTCTGCAAATTCAAGAGGGCAACAAGCACCAATGTCTCTGAATGCTCGGTAATCAAATTCCAGAAGAAAAACACTCTCTCTGGCTGACTCTCCATTACTCCAATAAAAAAAGAAAACACCAAAAGCCTGCTTAATGAAGAAACAGTTTGAGTTAGGACCACGTTCACCAGGATCAGTAAATGAAATGCAGCAGTAGAAGGCTGAGCTGTGGCTTACATGCATCCCTAAAAACTGTTTGAAGAGCATGTCAACATCATGACTGCCATGCAAGACTCTTTAGCCTGAGCAAGTCAGACCAAAAGAAAACAGTGTCAGTGATAACAAATACTCCAGTGATAATGTTGTCTTTGCTGGAGGCTAATGAATATAAATTCATCCATTTTTATATCTTAAAGCAAACACTCTATGATTTTTATTTGCTTTTCTCCATTATTTCAAATGGAAAGCTTAGGGAATAAGCCAGAAAGATGAAAAAATAAACACTTTGGAACAAGCCAAGGAACACTAGATGACAAATCCAGAGAGATTATTGCAAAGGATACTAAAGAGGACAAAAACATTGGGTCCCAATCCTTCATACAAAGCCTATGTAAACAAGTTGTCACAAGCAAGGTGTGAAAGAGAGGGATGAAGTCCTTTCTGTTACTCTGCAGACTGACAGAAAAGAGCTTCAAGAGCTTCTGCAGGGCCACAAATCTCTTCAGAGAATTTTCACTTGCCCAAGTTCTCATGATCAGTGTGCCATCAGAGACAGCATCCATCCCATCCACACAGAGACCAACTGCTCTGCAGCTGGGAGGAGAGGAGACAGTGGTTCTTCTGAGCATGCTGCCAACATTTTGCATGTTGAACCACTTTTCCACCCCACCTCTGTGGATCTATCCCATTTGCCATAATTTTTCTATCAGTGACAAGCTAGAGGTGTTAAATCCTGAACAGTTCTAAAGGCTACCACATTCCATACATTTTAGTGTCATTTGAGAATGGCACAGGAAAGAGGGAAATTGCTCAGAAAACCATCTTTGAATGGAATCACTATGAGGATACCCAAAATAAAATAGATTGCATTTCCATATTCCTAATCCAAATGCAGGAGGGAAAAAACACACATATGTATCACACAAAAGGCAGAAGATTCTTAGGGGAAACGTTTTCTACTTCACCTCGCACATTAACAATATGTTTTCCCTTCCAGATGATGACTACTGGGATCTGAAAATTTCCAGTATTTCGTGGCCAGTCCTGACTCCCTCTGCTGGTACTTAATACAGTCTCCTCTTCCTCAGCCTGAGAATAGGAGCAATGTCCTTTTAGCAGTTCCAACAGTAGTGTATAGTGGTAAAGTCTTGTCACAGCAGTTTCATTAAAATGTATAAATATTTTGTTAAGTCTTTAAAAATACTTTGGAATCTTTGAGGGTTCATTATCACAGTTTTTATCTTTCCTGTATTATTCTGCCCTTGTACTTAGTCTAGTACATTTAGACTTTTTCCAGCTAGATTAAAGTTAGAACAGAATTAAGTAGTAACAAACATAAAACCTCTCCTTGCCTTAATGCACAGTTTCACACTTCACACAGAAAGGACAACTGCTAATAAAAGTCTTAAACCCAATTTATCAACACTGCCATAAAAGTGAAGCACAAAGAAAGCTTTAAATACTAAAAGTTGCAAGCTGGCAGTGTGAGAGCTCATTAAAAAAAGCACTGCACAAGAATGCTCAAGGCAAATGCCATTCAAATTTTTCAACTCTGAGGCTATTTAATCGTCACAGCAATCACAAGGGATAAGGCATTGTTTAAAGGATCTGGCTTCTGTGGGCTTGGTGCTGCTCAGTCTTCTGGAAAGGTATTCACTGTAAATGTGCCACCAATTTAAAATGCTCCTCAGTTCTGAAAAGCAATCTTTCTGACCTGAGGCTTGATACTTCAAGTTGCAGAGCACCCTCAGCTAAAACAATCCAAATAACGTGCAGCTTCTGAATGCCCCAAAAGACCACAACCACAAAACAGGAGCAAACTGAAATATTCTGCAAGTACAAATACTAGTTTTACACACATACACAGCTAAATTCATCCTCCTGTGTGTGTTTGTCACCAATTTCAGTAAGCCAGCATTAAGACAACATAATTTCTGCATTAGTACTTTGTACTCATTCTCTGAGCATTAAAAGCTATGGCACTAGGGCAGTGCCAGGAAAATCTATGTTTCCATGTAATATGCATTTGCATGGAACTGCCCAGTTTCCCTTTTCATTGCATTTGCAGTTTCTTAGACTGTTCTGACTGGATTTTCATGCTAAAAAACCAGCATGGAAATTATTATAACTGCTACAAAGCTGTGGACAAGCCAGTCTGAGACGTCTGCTTACTTATTCAAATTTAAAAGATCTGAGTTATTCTGGAAAAGGTGTAGCAGCATCAGTGTTGCCACACAACTCCCTCCATCACAGTTACAGTCTTTTCTTGCTGAAGTTTTCATTTCTACACTGTTTTCTGTCAGCTAACAATCCATCCAGAAGACCAAGAAGACTTCTCTCCTTGCTTTCAGGAAAACCACAACCTGGCCCAGCCTTCCCAGCTGTATGTTTAGTGAACTGCTGTGTTTTTGTCTCATGATCTGTATATCCAGCATCCATAAGCATCTCACAAAGTGCATATATGCACCAAAAGGCAAATTAGCATAAGCAGGTGCCATAGGCTCTCTCCCATCACCTTGGAGAACAGGTACACTTGGAAGAACTTCCAGAGAACCACACTACAGAGGTTGATCAATGACATTTAAATTTTTACCATAGGGTTTTAACAAGATGAAGTTTAAAATTAAAGGGAAAAAGCTGAGTACAGTGTTGGTGCTGACACTTGTGCTGGTATCACACACTCAGTACTCAACCCTGCCAATGAAAACCAGCAGGATTCAGAAGGACCCCAGCTGAGGGGGAGCTTGAAGACAAATGATTTAACATCTGCCATCTGGGACAAGAGTTTAATTAACATAATCAAAGCCATTATTAGGTTAATCACCAATTAGCATCACCAATTAACTCACTTATGGCCAGTCCCAAGTATCTAAAAATTAGTGCCTGAAATGAAGCACACTCAGCACTCTGTGGTATCACACTGGACTAGAGAGAAACAGCAGAAGAGAATTTACTCCCCAAAAGAAGACTCAAAGGAGGATGCTTTTAAGGACTTCACCAAACAAAACAATATAAAAAGCCCCAACTTTTATAATAAAAAGCAGAAAGTCACACTTGGCTGAAAACCAGACATGTCAAAAAGTACCTGTGCACAGCAGCACAACTTGGGTAAGGTCAAGCACAGAACACCCCGTACAGAAAACCACAGCTGTGCTGTTTGAGGCAAGCTTACAAAGGCACAGCTACCAAAGACCAGCCCAGCTAATGCAGTAGGTACGTACTACTACTCACTGACTAAAGGTTCAATCTGTCCATCACCCATCACCTTTTCCCAGGTCCTCCTAAGCCTCCCTCATTCCCTGGGCTCCAGCAGCACCATTTCTTCACCAGATGCTGCTGCTGCCACAGCTGAGGGCCAGCCCACGCTGCTTCTTCCCATGGGTGCTTCCCCACAGCACGGGTTGTGTGTGGGCTGGGCTATGGGCACTGGCAGCTAAAGGGTGTCTACATGTCCTAGCTTGTCCTCAGAGCAGCGACTTTCAGGACCTGCACATGCCCATCTCTTTCCATGATTCATTCTCTTGGGTTTCATCCAGAGAAGGCAATACATATAATTTTCATGTCTATTCAGCACTTCCACTGACACTAAACTATGTATATGGCTATCTCAACAACTGCATAATTTTATGTGTCTTTCGAGTTCAACACTTTACAATAGGTCACTGCTAAGTGTCCTTGCATTGTTGGTATCTCACTTGAAAGAAGACTTGGGTTTTTTCTAAGAATCCTCTTCTACGAGTATTCTCTCGCTGTCAAATTTTAATATCCAGCCCTGCTGTTCTTATATACCTGCTCTGAAGATCAAAATATCATTTTTAAAAATGGATAAACACCACCCTTGCTCTCAGAAATGGCTGCCCTTGATTATCTCAACTTGAAAATTGAAAGATTTCAAAAGTTACAAACATGAGTCAAATGGAAAATAGAGAGAAAATGTGTAGACAACCCTAATTATAGATGTTGTTACATTTTGTTCTAATGCTATCGTGATGAGAGCAGACAGATAATAGCAGTAAAATCATAAATAGTAGGAAGGACTCCGAACATAAAGAATAACACAAAGCACATCATCAGCCTGTGGAATGAACAAAGCCATCAGTAAAAAAAGCTCTTTGTTTCTGGGTTGTGTTTGTTTTCCCATTCTAATGAGAAGACACGAGTCCAATCAAGCTGTATTGAACATGATCATAAAATTGTTGAGTTTGGAAAAGACCTAAAGATCCTCAAGTCCAACTGCCACCCCTGCACTGCCATGTTCACCACTAAACCATTCCCCAAGTGCCACATTTACATCTTTTAAATCCCTCCAGGATGGTGACTCCACCACTCCCCTGGGCACTCTATTCCCATGCCTGAACACCCTTCTCTTGAAGAAATTTTTACTAATACCCCTCTAAATCTTCCCTGGTGCAACTTCCTATCATCCTGTCATTTATTTCCTGGGAGAAGAGACCAATCCCCACCTGGCTACACCCTCCTTTCAGGCAGCTGTAGAGAGGGATAAGGTCTCCCTGAGCCTCCTTTTCTCCAGGTTAAACACCCTCAGCTCCCTCAGCTGCTCCTCATCAGACTTGTGCTCCAGACCCTCCACCAGCTCTGCTGCCCTTCTCTGGACTCACTCCAGCACCTCTTTCTTGTAGTGAGGGGCCCAGAATTGAACATAGGATTTGAGGTGCAGCCTCACCAGTGCCAAGTATAGGGAGATGAATGTTTCCCTGGTCCTGCTGGCCATACAATTTCTGATAAATAATTGTTATCATAGCTGTTATGCTCTGTTTGCCTACCTGACTGTGATTTTTAAGGCCCACAGTTTGAATTACAGCATAACCAGTGTATTCACTACAGAGGAAGAGCACAGAGATCACACACAAGGGCATACAGAAGCACAGTATGGTTTGTTGTTGCCCAGATATCAGCACTGACCTTATCTGTTGATACTGGCAGAGAGTGCAAATCTGCAAGGTGCAGCTCCTACCTGACAGGACCAGAAATATTAGTGCCAGCATTGAAAGTGCAGTTGTTTCCACAAATAACTAGGGGGTTGAAGATTGTAGAATTAGCCTGTGCTGCTAGGCTTCTCTAATTTAGTTTTTAATTCTCATTTTATCTTTTACAGTTCATCTACATTTTCTCTATTAAACATTCTGCTTAAGTGCCATTGACACACAGGTATGTACATCCCTAACTTGAAAAATCATATACTCTTATGTCTTTCTTGTCTCCTCTTGTCTGAGTTCAGAGTTTTCCAGTGGGTCAGCAAAACAGATAGTTATAATTCTTAATGCCAGGTTCATTGTTTTTTGTAAGTATGATGATAATAATAAAGGTAATAAATTATAAATCTGTTCTGCCTCAGAGGCGTAGCAACATAAAGTCAGGTTTGCAGTGTATGAAGCAGGGAAAATCTGAAGCTAAACCACAAATTATCAAGCACCCATGAAAAATACTGGTCAAAAAAGACAATGTGAAAGCATACAAAATAGTCTCTAATTCCTCCAACACACAAGCTTTTACTTGAACATTGAAAATTGACAGCATAATTTTAAAATCCCAATATGAGGAAGAGTAAGTGCATTTGCAGGCAGAGATTCTGAGTCAAGTTCAGAAGAAATCCAACCCTTTAACAAAAGGTGTTTTACCTTCCTTTTATGCAAAAGCTCTTGAAACACTGGCAGTTCTCACAGGGTCAAGTCTTTGCAGCTCTTCCCAGAACGCTTCAGTAACAGCATGGCTGGAGTCAGGAGAGGAGAAATTGACACAAAAGTAAAATCTGATCCTTAGGGTAAACAGGTTTTGTGGACTGTGTTATTTTCTTCAGCTGGAACGTTTCTGTGTTGCCCTCCCTCTCCTAGGGGACCTGACCATTCAGAACTGGGGCACCAAGGAGCAGCTTGCTTCCCCTACCCTCCCTGGACATGGGCTCAGCGGAGACTGGGAGGAAATTTGCTGTTTCTCAGCTGTAACTACAGTAAATGCTCTTTTTTCACTTCAGATGAATCTACAGCCTGCTGGACTGAGAAGCAAGAAATCCTGTGGCATTTAAAATGACCAACAAGCAATGGGCATTTTAAAGAGCAGGCTGGCTGGGAAAGCAGCCCTGATTTACAGGAGTGCTCTGGTTCACCAAGCAGCCAGCAACTGATGGTGAAGTCCTCCAAAACTGCTAAAACAGAAGTACGGTAGCTGCGTAGCTACTGAAGGACAAACTTTCCCATTAGCAACCGGCGGGAAACTTGGCTGTGTGGCCTCAGGCAAACATTACTGTCTAGCAAACATTTTGTGCATCACTGCATAGAAAATGGTACAAAACCAGATCCTCTTCTCTTAAACGTAAAAAGCAGCATTCTCTGGCAGGTTAAGGTAGAGACAGCAACTAAAGTAGGAAAAAGCAACACTAGCAGCACGCACACATGCACAAACATAGCAGTCTCAGATTTAAGTTCTTTCTTTTCTTCAACCCATATTGCCTTTTTCTGGGAAGCAGATTGTTTCTCTGCCAATTTACCCAAAATTAATCAAACTCATCAGCCATCCCCAGTGTTACCTTAAAGTGTGGGCCTATAGATCCTGCCCTGAAGCCCTGACAATAACCAACATCAGAAGCTTACAGGAAGTTTTTCTCATTCACATGCAGCTGCTTTCCCAGAATTCTTCCCCACTGCTCTCCCCTTCTGACACTGTCTCATATTCAATCTTGGGAGAGAGTACAGCCATGATGTTGCTTACAGAACAGCTGTAGGAAGGAAAACATGGAACTACTGCCACGAGGGCGGTATTTGTGTCATCAACACTGATTCAACATCCACACCTGTTTATGCAGACTGTGCAAGGCTAGAAAGTCAGCTCTGTTTCTCACCAGTTCTACCACAGACCAGTTCTACCACAGCTCCCCAAAGCAAGAGGAGAAAACGAGCAGACTGTTGTCCTTCCCAGCTGAAGGCAAACAGCTCGAGAAATGTGGTTGCCCCCAAGCTGTTACCTTCCTCAGTTTTTGCATGTCTTATCTACCCCAGTATTTCACTGTTGAACTGCCCATTTCATTGTGCTTTGGACCCTTGCAGTTGTACCAGAACTCCATGTACTGAACCATTCATACCTTTTTGGATATAGTTGCCTGCTGTATCATATTTTCCATTTCAACCCAAACTGGCAATGGCTTAGAGCATTTTCTTCTGTACAGCTGCCCAATGATATAACACAATGGTCCCATAAAACAGTAGTCTTCCCTCCAGACTTCTGTATTATTGAAGGCTGCATATGAATAAAAAATAACTCCATTCTGGACCTGAACTGCACCCTAATGAAGGGAGATACCTTCTATGTTGGCATAATCACAATCTGAATCTCATGCCTTTTGTACAGTACAATATCAAACCTGATAAAAATCAGCACAGTCAACTGGCCATACTTACCTCATGCCCCAGCATGCGTTTTTTTCCTCACATAAATAACTCTCTCAAATTCCCTGTTCAAGTCTTTGTCTGCTTTAATGCATCATCACACTTCAAAGCACACTCTTTCAGCCACAAGGGCTGGAGAAGAGAAATACTGCCCATCTTTTGGACTACAGGTCTGTAAGCAGCATGAAGAAACAACAGTCTTAAACATGCACCATGTTAGTTTCTGGTTTTTTTTGGAAAGCAGTCAAAAAAGAAGTTTAAGAGTTTGTAAAAGGAAAGGAGAAACCTTAGTTTCAACTTCAAGTTCTATTTCTCTCTGTCAACACCTGCTCTCCCTTTTGCTCACCCACACACACCTCATCCAAACAGCAAAAGAAACAAGGAAATCACAGTAACCTCCATTCTTCCATCTCACACCTGTCAGTGCACTTAGGAACTGACCAGCAGAAGCCCAGAAAAGCAGATAGTCAGATGTACTGGCCTGAAAGGACCTCCTGATGCCATCATTGGAAAACAGGAGCATCCATCCACTTGGCAGCTTCGAGCCATAGCCCAGAAGGTGCTTGGCAATGTCAGACAGTGCTCTGCCTCAGAGGCACTGCTGTTCTCATACCTCTAAACACACATGGAGAAGTTTTGATTTGACTCTCGTAGTTTTCACAACAAGTGTACTGTCTTCTCTTAGTGAGGGGGAAAAAAAATCTGACTCACCTGCCTCTCCCCTTTTCCTTTTTTTCCAGAAAGCTGCCCTCTTGGTCAGATGGCATATTGCAGGGCCAAGCCAGCATCTACAGGTGATACCTGTTCTCAGGTGCCTCTTGGAAACACCTACACCAGTGCATGCAGCATGGGGAACAAACAGGAGGATCTGGAAGGTGAGGCAGGTCCCTCCCTACCTCCCTGCACAGAGTCTAAATACCTAAAAATGTCAAAGAAGGGAAAATAGGTCATGGCAGGTAACAGCAGAGGTTAGCACCTCACCTTGACATGGCCTCAGCTCCCCCGTGTCACACTACAGGGCACCAGCAATGGGATTGCAATTCTTCTTCCAGACAGCATCTGGCACAGCCTCCAGTCACTCCAGTTTATACACATGAAGGTTCAGAGCACTATAAGACATTGTTTTCACTGCATGAGTAGATCAGAACAGCATTATGGGCCAAAGGTGGCACATTGATAGGTCATCTTCTCCTTTCCAATGCCCTCAGTCTGTGCAGCACCTACACAACACAGTGGTTTGCTCAAAGCAACTTCTCTCTTTGGTAATTCCTCTACGATTTTCACAGGAGGTTGCTAACTTCATGTGGAATAAGGCTCCTTTCCAGAAAAATGCCCATTTCCCCCCTCACACATTCCGTAGCTGTCATCTCATTGGTAACCTGCATTCAACTCATTTGCAAGGAGTGTGAGAAAGACAGTTCCTAAAATCTTTAGTTTTGGCATACTTAGTTCCTGATTAAATTGATTTTATAATTTTCTAGGTCATGAAAAGAAAGGCTTTTATGAAGAAAAAATAAGTAGAATCAAAAATATTCAAAACAGAAGTGAATCAAGCAATCAAAACTTATTTGCACTGTTGCAGTATAGGAAATCACCTTCATTTCCCCTCCCCTCCCTCCCTCTGGATTTAAATGCAGCAAACTCAACAAGAATTTTAAAGTTCAGCAAATGGATAAGGAATGAGAAGCTCAAGGAATTACAATTTATAACAACTTCCTTCTCAAAAACCAAAGGGGCAGAACGAGTCAAATTGAGTTCCTTGTTTCTTATTAAATTTTCTCCGTGGAGGAAAAAAAAATAAAGCCAGGATGATGCTGCTAGTGTGGGATGGCAAAGCTCAGAGTGGTGACAGGCCCAGAAATGAAGGTTTATAGAGAAGTGGGAGGAAAATTGTGGTTCGTTTTAGGAAAGAGAACTGGAAATAGGCCACACAAGATTTAGGGTGCAGTTCTGTGAACTATTCTCAGTGGATACTGGGTTATTTCCGTGACCAAATCAGAGCCAGATCCTGTGTTTGATGCAAAAGGATGCACGCTGTCCAGCACCACACACACACAAAGTGCCACAGCAGGCCTGACTATTAGGAGACGAAATTCCACTCATTTGCCTTCTGAATATGAAAGAGGGGAAAGGTTTTGGAAAGGAACATTAGGATAGGGTTGGTTCAAATTTGGAGCAAGTGTGCTACTTTATATTTTGCAAAACTTGTACTGAAAGCACAAACTGTCAGTAAGTCATACAACTGTAATAAGTTTTTCAGAATTCACTTGATGATGTTTCTAGAAGCTCTGAGACTGTTTAAGACCTTTGTGAACGACCCAAAAACTCTGGCATTATTTTTCACGCTTTCCTAGTAAATCTTAACTTTATCAGAAAATAACTTGCAAAAAATTTCCTCATTCAAGTTCAGAGACAGAAATTAATTATTTTAAGTCCAATTCTGTCTCCTTCCATTTGGCCTCGTTACACTTAGAAGATATCATCAATCTCCAGTTCCCTATTATTTTGTAGTGAAAATCCTGCAGGATCCTTGCAAGAACAATGAAGAAGTACCAAACCACAACCCTGACTCATCCCACTCACCTGCACCCATCAACCAGCACATATTTACATATTTAAGATTTGCCTATCATCTCACCAGAAAATTGAATTCCACACCACTTGGTACAGCTACTGGTTTGATTTCAAAGAAGGAAAAAAGCATTCCTAATTCATGTTGAGGTGAGTCAGAAAAGTCAGGCCTTAATACCTCAACTGTTTCATTCTTTACTGTAAGGCACTTGAGATTTTAGAACCTACTGGCTGCCAAAATCCTTTGGTTAGAAGAATAAATTTTCTACTTTTCTTCCAGGCAATAGGACCTATTAATATGTTACTTGTCTCCTTCCACATTTTTCACACCAGTAGCAGCAAGAGTTGCTGCACAATGGGTAAAAGATACTGATATTTTTACATATATTCCATATTCTCTCAGTAGATCAGAATTTCTTCCAACAGGCTGCTGCTTATGATAGGATATATCTTCAGATAATAACTCAAGTTCAGATCTAGTGTATTTCAGAGCTTTCAACTCCAAGAAATAGACTGCGTAAGACGCACAGCAACATTTGCCTCCAGTAAAACATTCCACATCACTTTTATAAACAGCCAAATCTTCCTTTAAAACATAAAAGCAGCCAAATGCACTAAAACTCACTGATCTGGTAAGCACAGCTAAGCCTTATTCATTCTCAAGATGTCATGAGACCGCTTATCCAAGCGGCTAAGGTCAGAGCATGATCTATAAACCACTTACATATTCCACTAACACATTTCTACTCCAACACTTCGTAACCTACAGCAGGCCTGTTTGAGTCCAGCAGAATGTAGATATTAAAATAACTATACAATTTTTTGAAGCTGATGCAGAAGTGAAAAGTGCTTAGAAGATGCTTCAGAACTTCCATCATATTCCACACATTAGATGACAAGTGGCACAATGTGTCAGATGGGTGGACGTGCTCTTTTACTATTTTTCTCCCCATGCCTATCTAATTGGATTTTTCTTAGTCAGAAATGGACTTGTGTGAAACCAAATCCTTGTCCAGCATTGCCATCCTCCAGCAATACAAGTGGCTGCTTAAGCAAAGGCCTCCCAGGAATGCAGAGACAATGAAAGATCTGTCATGCTTTTTTTATGTTGCATATATTTAGCCAATTCCACAAGTGGGAATCCATAATATAGTTCTGACAAACAAACCATGCTCTTCCAGATTGCACTTGTGTAATTCAGCAATTTAAGAATAAATTTGTAAACTGAACCCCAAGGTTTGCTGTCCTGCATAGCAAAGCACTGCGTGTCTTGCAGAGTCTTCATTTTATTGTAGGGAACAAAGTCTTTATCTTGCAAATTATCCCCTGGTTCCTGCCTGAAATATTCTTTCTTCATTTTACATTCCTCTGCTCTCTCAGTCCATGTTCTGGATGCATCATGCTCTTCTCTCACAAATTTACTTGGGTTAATCATGTTCCTTTAGAATTTAAAACAAGTTGGTTGCACACCCTCATTAAAGTTTGATAATGCCAGCACATTTCAGTCTTTTAAATCTACTTATAGGAAGTAATGTTAGAAATGTCTAAAGAAAGAAAAATCCTGCATGTGATATGAAAGACATCAGGTGAAAAAAAAAGATATCCACAGCTGGGACACCTACTTATTTTCCTTATCCTTCTCCTTCCTAGTAAAGAGTTAAAAGACAAAATTTAGAAATGCTGTGTGAAAGAAAGAGAAAAGGCAATTATCTATAACATTACTGTAGTGTGAGCTCTCCCCAAATCCTGGGAAAACCAAACCATTAACACTTCATAGCTTTCACCTTCTCTTCTGTCAAACAGAACTATTTTTTCTCCATTTGCATTTACAGTTCTTTCAAAAGTTGTCCAATGTCTTGGGGAGCAACGTTAAGCTCTGCAGGAGAGAAATGGATTGTAAAAACCTTGAGAATTAGAAATCTCACTTCAGAAATTGTCCTGATTGGATTTGAAGAGTACTGACAGAGATATGGACTATATCCTCGGACTATTCTAGCAACTAAATTCTAATATATTCTGATTTAGGGTGATTCTCTAGTTCTATTAGACCAAAGTATAGCCTGAAATTTTTAGTCATTATGGCAAGATAACATATGAAGGGACAATTCATAAAGCATAGGTATGTGATGTAGCTCTGGAACATTTATGCTCTTTTTCCCTACAGCCAAAAGCACACGGGCAATTTACCCTTGCCCTTTCCAAATTATATTTTGCCAAAAAATTAGTAGCGATAATTTAATCTAACTTTAATCTGGTCATATATGCTTTAATAACAAGAAAGGGAATACTGTTTACTCATTTTTGCATTCTAAGAAATAACATCTTACAGAGAATTAATTTAAGCTTCCCCAAGCCAGGCCAGGAAACAAAGTATTACCATACTAATATACTGACAGAAAATACTTTCTTACTTCTTGCTTTTAAATGTGAGGAGGGTGAGGAGGGGACTAACCCCATATGAATGGGCCACTCCTCATCGGCCATGGTCATTAGCTAAGACAGATTTATTACAGCATTAGCACTTGTGTTGTGAACCTGAAAAACAACTTCGAGTCCATCTTTGCCTGGAAACAATTTTTGTAGGAATTTGCAATTTAGATAGGTGTCGCATAAAGGCTTTTTTCTGGCTTTAACACCAATGTTTTATCATAGAACCACAAAATCATTCAAATTGGAAAAGACCTTTAAGATCATTGAGTCCAACCTTAACCCTGCACTGTCATGTTCACCACTAAACCACGTCCCCCAGTGCCACATCTACCTATCTTTTAAGTACCTCCAGGATGGTGACTCCACCGCTCCCCTGGGCTCTCTATTCCCATGCCTGAACACCGTTACCATGAAGAAATTTTTACTAGTATTCAATCTAAGTCTCCCCTGGTGCAACTTGAGGCTATTTCCTCTCATCCTGTCACTTGTTATCTGGGAAAAAAGACCAACCCTGGCTACACCCTCCTTTCAGGGAGTTGAGGAGAGTGATAGTCTCCCCTGAGCCTCCTTTTCTCCAGGTTAAACACTCCCAGCTCCCTCAGCTGCTCCTCATCAGACTTGTGCTCCAGACCCTCCACCAGCTTTGCTGCCCTTCTCTGGACTCACTCCAGCACCTCAGTGTCTTTCTTGTATTGCGAGGCCCAGAACTGAACATAGGATTTGACGACCAGCCTCAGCAGTGCCCAGTACAGAGAGAGAAATCACTGCCCTGGTCCTGCTGGCCACACTATTGCTGGTACAAGCCAGAATGCCATTGGCCTCCTTGGCTACCTAGGCACACACTGGCTCATGTTCAGCTGCCGTCACCAGCACCCCTGGATCCTTTACCACTGGGCTGCTTTCCAGGCACTCTGCTCCAAGCCAGTAGAGCTGCACGGGGCTGTTGCGTCCCCAGTGCAGGACCTGTCACTTGACCCTGCTGAACCTCACCACTGGCCTCAGCACATCTATCCAGCGTGTACAGATCCCTCTGCAGAGCCTTCCAGGCCTTCAGCAAATCAAGACTGCCACATAACTTGGTGTCCTCTGCAAACTGGCCGAGGGTACACTTGACCCTCTCACCCAGATGATTCAGAAGGATATTAAAAAAGACTGGTCCCAACACTGAGTCCTGGGGAACAGGGTTGTGCTTCAGTACAAGCAAAAAAAACAGGCAGGTCCTGGATGTCCTTACCCAAAGAGGAGGCAGCCTTTTATAGTTGAATTCTGACTCTGGAGCTTGCTGTGCTGTGAAGCCTGTCAGCACTGATGGCATCTCTCCTCCATGGCCTGTCTGCACTGAATGTCAAAGATGTAACTCTGTGCGGGCTGGGCTCATCAGTGGGGCTGGAAGCGGCACCACGACCCGGCACAGCCACGCCGACTGATGAGAAATGCCGACGCGCTCCGCTGGAAATTGCATCCCTCAGGACTCAGACAGATGTCTGAAGGGTTGGTTATATATCCAAAAAGCCAAAAACAATGTCGTCCATCAGTTTTATTTCTATTTATCACAATGACTTTGAGGTTTCGGTAGGTTTTGTTGTTGATTTTTGGAGTTGGCTTTTTGTTGGGGTCTTTTTTTTTCGCTTGGTTTTTACTCGTTCTTTACTCTGAACACGAAAAATTGAGATGTTTTCACCTGTAGAGGTGAAACTAAATAGTGCCCTAGTAGTTAAACACTCTTCTAACCTACAAGGAAGCTACCCACTTTTCTGCCAGCCCTATCACATTGCTGAAAGTTGCTGTAGCACAGAAATTCATCCACAACAATTCTGGTGGTTCGTTCTAGTGGAGAAAGCATCCAAGCAAAATGCCCTTCAGAAATCCCAAACAGTTGCTTAACAATTACAGCAATAACACACCATCTCTTCAAATATCATGACTAGCATCAAATAAAAATTAATAAGGCACAGCACAGAGGGGTGAAGGAACAGAACTGCAAAGACTAGCCATACTTATTAAAAAGAAATAAAAAAAAATCCAGGCCTTTAAATTAGGAATTACTGGCTAGAGTAGTGTTGCTGTTGGCTAAGATAGAAGAGAATGAAAATTAAAGCAAAATTATAAGCCCTATAGAAAGCCTGCCATCTGCAGCTTCAGGAGCTTGCAAGAGGTATGTGACATCTGAGAGATTTTTCTCATCTTGCCAGGGATGTGACAAAGACCAGGAATTCAAGAGACAGTTTTTGCAAGACAAGGTTTCTTTTTCCTTTCCCAGCATGTCCCCAAACCCAGAACACTACACTGGCAATACCCATGAACACAGAGAAAGTTGCTTTGGGTTTAAAATCTCTTAGGCCTTTGTGGCGCACCCATCAATGATACCCTCAGCAAACCTGACACTTGGCACATGGCTGGCCCTCAGTTTCAGGCCACCAACTTCCAGCAAAAATTATTCCAACACACCCCCCACCACCTAGAAGGGGTTCCAGGGGAAAATGTGTTTCTCTTGTCATTAGATACATGTTTAGTAAATGGCCATATCTATTTGCTTTTCAATTGATGATCTGCTTTATGAGGGGGAAATCATGCCTCAGGAAGATCATCAAACATGATGCTGCAATGCCCCCACGTCTTGTGCAGGTGTTTTGATAACAATAGTCTATTTTTTTTTTATCATTTCCTCACTATCCTTGTTCACAAGAGCCACTAAACACTTCCTAACCTGCTGGAGGTCACCAAAACACACCAATGCTCTCTGAGGCTGTGGAGGAGCAACATTGACATCATGATAACTGCCACCAAGATTTTCTTCAAGCTCACAAGGATGGTCACACTACTGTTCCTTTTGGCAAGAGTGCTGTAAACAAAACTGCCTATGTTTTCACATTTACCAAATGCTATTCTCATTTCTGGATTGTTTGGGTGTTTTTGTTTGGTTTGGTTTTGGTAGGTTTTTTTGTCTAATGAGCAAGAAACTATTCACAGACAAAGCTGATCAAAGCTGAGACAGCTACTCCACTCTCCTGGGATCTGTGTCTACCTTAATCAGAGACAAGAGCTGAAGTGCTGCAGGACTGCATGATGCTGGTGCTGCACACCATCAACAAAGAGGAGTGGCTTGGGTTTCTGGGCTGTTTTGATTTATGAACTCAGTGGCTGACAATTCAACACAGTATGCAAGCATGCATGTCCATGAATCTGACCTTTTAACTCCAACTTTTGTCTTTTTCCACGATCCCTCTCACTATCTGGTCTAAGTATAGTGTTCACAGGGGAATTTATTATTTCATTTAGCATTCAAATATGTGCCTTTTCCTTCATAATTTGGATGACTCCAGCCCTGTAGTTCCAGTAAGTTCCTACCTAAGAAAGCAGAATTTAGCATAAACAGGCACCAAAAACTTGGGCTCTTTCAATGCAACTGAGAGCATTAACAAAGGCTCCGAAAATGATGGATTTTGCTCCACTGCTGAAAATCCAAATAGGCAAGCACCCATCAGTATTATTTTATGTCAAAAGTCAAGAATGCCAAGCATTTTTAGAACAGTTCATCCCTACTCCACCTGCATAGCAAGGGGATTGCTGACACAGTGCCCAGATACAAAAACTGCAAATGAAAGTCCTCTGATTTTGGCTAGTGCTTAGGAAAAACAAACAATACCCAACCCAACCTGACAGAATCACTGAGCAAAATATATAAAGACTGTAATTCCAAGGCATATGTCTCCACAGGGAAGAAACCAAAAATTGAAACAGCTTTTTTTTTTTTCCTCAAGTATTAAAAATGGAAAATATATGTCTTTCTGCAGACCCAGACAGTGGTTTTAAGCCTGGTTTTATGTAATGTCAGCCTCACTGAAAGATCTGTCTGTAGACATATTCCCTATTAATTAGCAATTTAGTGGCCATCTGTGGAAAGAGATAAGCAAATATGTTTTTCATTTAAAATGAAGCTGAGGAGTTAATTGCTTTTACTTCCTGTAGTAACTCATCCTTCTCTCTATATATACACACACATACACTCAATAAAGAAAGTGAGGCAAAACCATGCAGGTCAGTTCACAGATGTGAAGATATTTTGCTTTGCAAAACTACTGTACACCATATGCTCAGGAAAAGCAGCTACACAGTAATAAGAAATACGAGCTTCCACAGAAGAGAAATTGTTAAAAACAGCCAGTGGGTACTTAATATATTTTAAAATAACTTGATCTTCCCAAACAGATGTGCACTATTTGAGGTCAAGAATCAAGAGCAATTTTCACCTATCCCCTCCAGTGGAGCTGACAAAGTGACAAAACATCCCTGGGGTTATGAGTATGCCACAGCCTCCCACAAATCTAATTAGGGGCTTCACCTTCCCGTATCAAAATAACCAACAGCAAAACACTTTCTCTCTGAAAACTGCAGCCACAGTGAGGTCAGCAGGACCGCACGTGCATCATTGCATTTGAGAGCAAAAGAAGACCTCCCTGCAGAAGGAGGCTCTGAAGCAGAGACCAGGGCTGCTGAGACAAAGCCATGCTTTCTTAAATTTTGTAAACCCAAATGTAAACTCAACCAACAAAGTCAGCCTCACAGGCTCAATACCCATACAGCTTATTCACCTCAATCATGCCTTCCCAGTGTCTGTGCACAGCTAATACGATGCACCCACTCCTCCTACAAGCTACATACATTAAACTTTTTACTGGGTCAACACTTGCACTCAACTCAGCCAAAATTCCCACTGGTCCAGGACAGCTTCACTAAAGTAATTATAAATTTTTAATTAAAAGTTACCTGGATTTATTATTTAGCATAATGAAAGCTTGAATAAAAGAGAAAATGGAAGTGGTCTCACCTACTTTTTTAAACAGCTATCTGGTATCACAGCAAAGTACTATTACTAGTGGTCAGTGTGTCTACAGAGTTAATGCAACACAAATGAAATTCTGCCATAGGATTAGCTTTACTGAGGGTAAATGCAACACAAATGAAATTCTGCCATAGGATTAGCTTTACTGAGGGAGTAAGCAGTGAGCAGAAGGGGACAATCCCAGCAAGAGAAGGGGACATATCCATGGCTGAGCAGCAGGGCAAAACAGATTTTGTCTTACGGAAGATGGAATTACTGTGCTAACTCCATCTCTCTGGGCACAAGCATACTAAAGACACATGGAAGGACACTAGTTATGAACTGCATATGCTTTCAAATACCTCTAATATTCTGAACCTTTCTGACACAAACACCCCATTTGGATGTCACCACAGGCCTGTTCTGACTGTGGTACAAACCTTTCAGTCAGTTTGCCAGTGGAAAAGACAGCAATGCACATCCTAAACACACTCGTTTACACAGCAAGTCCTCTTCAGAAACAGAGGCTCAACAGACAATGATCCAAGATCAAAAGAAAAAATATCACTGCTATTCACACCTTTCTTCTTCAGAAACTCTTCAAGATACTCAGCCACCAAACCAAAACAAAACTAGAAACCAAGTTGCTAGAAACCAGGACCTGAAAGCATTGCAAAGCCACCACACCAGCTGGCAACGCATACACCATGACCAGCCTTTCCCAGAGGTACAAGAACGTCACACAATCCAACCCATTGTATCAAAAATAATTCTGAGCAGGAAGAACTCACACTTCTGAAAGTAAACTCTTCCTTTCCCTCTACTTGATGCCAACAGCTGCACTCCAGCTCTTGAGTGCCCCTACCAAACCATGGAGGCACAGCTCATGGAGCAAACTGAAGCCAAGACCATCAATACCAATAATCAGAGGGAGGGTGCAAAGGCAGTTTTGTGACTCTGAATGGATCGAGGACCCACAGAGCTGTAGCTTCTTTGACTGCCACCAGTGGGAGGGCAAGACTCTGCCATGCACTGCACCCTGACTTTCTGCAGAGCAGCCTCAAATCCAGCCCATGTAAGAAAGGTGGGGCTTGAAGACATTTTCACACATGTTCACCTTCTCCATCATCATTTCCAGAAAAGTCAGTTTCTTTGAGAAATAAAGATAAGGTAAAAATTTCAAAGGTGATCTTTCTAAAGAAATTGTGACTTAAGCTTAACTGAGCACAGTATTGTTTAAGCCACTAGTCTTTTGATACAGCACTTATTGCTATTCAAATGAGCAGAGGATAAAACACACAAAAAGAAAGGTTATAATTTTCTTTCTGCTCATCTAAATCAACATTATTTATACATAAATTCAGTTTCTTTCTGCCACATTGTCATATGAAGAGGCTGGAACAGGTACAAGTCCAAAATAACCCCATGTACATCCATGACTTTTCAAAGGCTATGCTTAATTATTATTCATAGTACTAAATAATAATAATGATTAATACTAGCTGTTCTTGTTCTAGCTAGCATCATGGTCATAACAATAAGCCAAAGATCAGGATATTTCCTATCAAACTAGCACCTTCATCAGGAAATATGTTTGGAAGCCTGTTTTGTGCTAGGCTACTGCATTGTCTAATGCACCTTCTCATGAGAAAACTGCAAGATTTTATCCATGTTTCACAAAACCTTCCCTTCTCCTACAGGGTGATTTTTTAGGATGAGGGGACTCTTGGCAGTGGAAAAATCTAGAAAAACAAAATTAACAATTTTTATAGCTAAAATATCCCAATCCCTGTGTGATCAACAATGTTTGTCTTGATAATTTTTTTCACTAACCTGCAGCAGGCTTAACACTGCACATGTAATCTCAGTGTTGCTGTAAAAGGACACATCAGAATCACAGGTTTACATTTCTACAAGAGGCACTGTGCTGCTAATTGAGCTTCTTTATGTGTTTGGTTTTAATTTTCTGCTTAGCAAGGATTCACTTTCTCCTCCTCTGGATGCAATGTTACCATACAGAAGCTTCTATCTTTCTCCATATAATGGCAAGTTTTCCCATGGACAAAGCAGATTTTTTTTTTTCCTTATTTTGGTTCAAACTCCACTCTTACGTAGAAAACCATGACCTAGTTTACCAGTGGCCACCATACGGTTCTTAACTCCGAGTAGCTCTCAAGGCACTTTGAATGTGGATCCTGCATTGAAATGACAACATGGCCAAAAGCTGGACAGCTCGGCAACATGGATCCATTCTAACAAGGATGTCTGAGCCAGAGGTGCCCAAGGACAGCATCACCCCTCCGGCTTCAGGACATGTCTGTATGCTCAGCCCACAGCAGTTTGTGGTTCCTAAAGAGCCCCAGTTCTGTCTCCCTTAGAAGATGATGCTCCCAGACCTCCTCCCACGCTCTGACTCACTTATCAAATGTATACAGCTCTCAGACATGAAAAGAGTTTGCCACATACTAAAATGGAGGCAAGAAGGTGCATTAATTCATAACAGTTCAGGCTTTAAGCATTTTATGGTTCACTTACAAGAGCATATTGAGAGGATATGGACAGAATATTTTTTCCAAAATGACTGAATTTTTGCTAGTCACGACAATACTGTTTGTGATTTAAACCTCACCAGTACGGAAGTAACACTTATACTGCCACCAAAAATATTTTTAGCTGCATCACATTTACCAGGATTCCAGATGTTCTTATGAAATCAGCATTCATGATACGCAGCTCTTTGGTGCTGTGGATGAGAAAGACAGAATCTCTAATACTTACAGCCAATCATCATCATAGCCACAGCAAAGATCTTCTCCCCGTCTGTCGTCGGAGCGATGTTCCCAAACCCCACGCTGGTCAGGCTGGTCATTGTAAAATACAGCGAGGAGATGTAGACAGAGTCTTTGCTCGGCCCACCTTCCCACTTCCCAAAGCCGGAGGTGTTGAAGCGGTAGGGCGTTCCTATGGACTCTCCCAGCTGGTAGAGCCAGCTCTCCCTGCGGATGGTGTTGGTGTCCTCGTCGATGACCTCGTAGTCACCGATGCTGTACCAGATGCAGGCCAGCCAGTGCGCCGCCAGGCCAAACACGCACACCAGCAGCACCAGCACGGCCGCCCCGTACTCGATGTAGTGGTCCAGCTTCCGAGCCACGCGACCCAGCCGGAGCAGCCTGACCACTTTGAGGGAACTGAAGAGGCTACTGATGCCCTGGAAGGACAAAGAACACTGGTCATTAGGATTTCACATGAAAGCAATGATATTCATAACTTCCAAAGAAACGAGGTGATCCATAAAAAACAGACAGTCACCAAATAACAGAGAAGCCGTGAAACACAAAAACCCTACTGACCCTTTCCAGGGATGAATGTATGCACTCTTGCCTTCATCCACTACCATTCTGTGGGCTGCTGTGAACTCCCTTTTGAGATTGTTTGAATAGGTTTACAGACACCTTTATAAAAACTTCAAATGACAGGCTGTCTGTTGCATACCCAGTTGTGAATTCTTATGCAACACGTCAGATGTAATGCCCCAGATATAACACAGATTGCAATATTTAGCTCAGACACATCAGAAAGATAAAGAAGGCCAAAAAATACTGGAAGTACCTGGCAATTCGTAGTTTTCCTATTTCCTACAATGCATTTCCTATGACTTCACTTTCCTAATTCATGCACTGATAATCAGTTGTCTGACATTTCTCATATGAACTACACAAAGCTTAAATATTTCAAGTATCTCACTAATCCCCAAATTATATCCTTTTTATGACAGCTTTATGACAATGAAGTATTTCTGTGCTGAAAATAATATGGCTCCTATAAAACATAATTAAGCCAGCATGCAGGATTTTGTATTGTTAACTTTTATACAGATTTGCACAAGAAGTCAAATAAAAAAATCAAACCCATTTGGGGCATGAGAAGATCTGAATAGCTTATCATAAAAATCCTTTTTTTATTTTCCCCCCCACTTCCTCTTACCAAGACTGTTTCATACATAGAAGTCTGATTAAAATTTAAGCAGACTGGTTTAATGAGTATTTCTGGAAATGCATAATTGCATACTTCTGGTCACCAGCTTTTACTGGAAGTTTGTTTATTCCTGCATAAATACAACTGCCTCAGTATCTTAGGCTGCTTCAATGCACTAGAAAACATGTTTTATTAAATAATTACATAAAGTATATTGACTCATGTTCCCCAAGACTGCAGCAATATATTTTCCCTTTATTTCATGAATTTGTCATGATTACATTGACTCATTTTCAGAGACAGATGCAATTTGTTACCTGGGAACACACTAGCAATTTCTATTAGGTATCTGGACAAGATCTAATGTAACCAGGGGCTGGGGACTAAAAAGAGAGAGAGGAAAAAAAAAAAGAAAGAAAATAAAGCAGTCTTCCTTTAAATCAGAGATATTTCCAGAAATCTACAAGACAGCAAGTGAACTATTCTTTTCATGAATATCTATGCCAAATTTTTCAAGTCACTGATACAAAAATTGCTACACAAAGTAAGTTAATTTCCATTTCCCATTCATTCCACACCCAGCTTTGTTTTGTAAAC
Source organism: Irena cyanogastra (assembly GCA_013397155.1). Lineage (NCBI taxonomy): Eukaryota > Metazoa > Chordata > Aves > Passeriformes > Irenidae > Irena > Irena cyanogastra. The sequence goes on along the minus strand of VWZV01013902.1, from coordinate 646,002 downwards.
ACTGGAGCAAAGCCTCAGTGCCAATTCTGGGACTACGACACAAAAGGCCTTAATTTCCAGGGGAGGAAAAGTGGGTATTTCTGAACACTCCGTATGGAGAGGAAAAGCAAAGCGGAACATACAAAAAGTTATAACCACATTTTAGAATTGGATATGCAAGTCCTGGACTGACAAGCGCATTTAGTCTCTGCATTCTAAATATTTTGACATTACAACACAGCCTTCTGGCCTTTTCCCTCAGGGCTCATGCCCATTTCTCCCTTTTCTCTTCATAAATCTTAGCAGTGAAACACTAATTTTTTACATTTTGAGAGGTCTCTAGCAACAGTGCTCTTTTAGCTTCAGTCTCAAAATCAAGCCTTTTAATCACAAAGTGCTTCAAAATCTCCACCCCAACATTTGAGAAAACGGTTTTATTTTTGTTCAAAAGCACTGATACAAAACCTGTTCTTCAAATTAAACATATCCCTGTGATTAAAAATAAAAACCCAAAAAAATGCTGTTTGTTAGCGAGAGTCCTACCAAAGCCAAGAAATAATAATGGTTTAGGAATGACTTAACAGCTTAGAAATTGGTTCATTCTTAATTAAAAATAAAAAATTAGAAAGAGCCAAGGATTAGAAATACTTGAGGAATGGAAAGAATCACAGAAGAGGAGTTCAAGACATTGCATACAAAAACTGGGAATACTAATTAAAATATATGAAATCTGATTTTAAAAGTCTAAGGCAAAATACTCTTTTCAAACATTCTCTTATCCTAATTTCCCTTGTGAAAGTCACTAAATGAAATTTTATTTTAAAAAATTAAATGGGATTTAACAGCATCATTTGAGAGAAACTGATTCTGCCAAATTCTGACCAGAGATAGAGAGAATTAGACTTTTTGTACAAAACTAACTTGAATATTTACAGAAAATATATACTTGGTTTGGTTGCACTGGAAGAATACATTTAATATTCAAATTACTCCTAATACTCACCTGACTGCATTGTCATTGAAATTCAAAAAGTTCAGAAAAAGCTCTATTAAAAGAAAACCAATTTATTTTTATTTCAGCATTAACAGTGTTCTCTCTTTGATTTCCTCAAAGGAAAGGATTTGCCTATCCTAAATGGATCAATATCAAGAGCAAGAACTGCACAGGGAAATGATTATGCATATAACTCTTAAAAATGTCTAAGGGAAAGAATTTCAAATGATTACAAACAACAGAAACTTAACTGTTTCACAGATTATAAAGCAGGAAAAAAAATCATAATCCTGCAATACTTTAATTCAATACTTTTTGGCACTACATTAAGCAAGTTATATTTTAATGCTCACTGGAATAGATCTGCTGGATTGAAAAATTGACAATTTTAGATTACCACTTTCCAAAATTGAACTGTACTTTTAGATTATTGTCCATTTTAATGCTCTTATCAGTGCAGATTGTTTTTATGCTTTTATGGTACAGATGGCTTCACAATGTCACGCAAAGGAGCCTGAACTCAATTTACTGCTCTTGATGTGTGTCCCACCCTCTTGGTCTGCTGCTCCTGCCAGTTTCGAGAGGCAGACGAAGAGACACCCAGAGATCCTTCTGCCCAAAGGAAACAGAAAAACCTCAGTTCATAAAGAGCTAGAAATGGCACTGCACGTCCCAGGCAGGCACCCCCAGATGCTCTGCTCTAAAGGGTCACCATAAGGAATGTCTGTGTGGCAGCCAGGGAAAGGACAAGGCTAAGTTATACTCCATGGAGTTCCACCTGGGTCTGTCCTACCCCAACATAGTTTCAACTACTGGTACTCTATCCAACAGAAAACATCCCTTGAGGCTATACAAAAATAAAAATTAAAAAAAAAATCTGTTATATGGCCAGAATAGACACATACTACATTTTTTTTACAGAGAGAACCTGGGTGCAGTGCTCACTTCAATACACAGCATTCAATCAAGTATGTCAGAAAATACTGAATTTCACACACACTTACATTTCAAATGTTTTGAAGTGATAGAATGAGACTAAAAAAATTCTACTGCTGATACCTGTGTATTGATGCTGATAAATATTTCATAGGTTGGCAGGTTTACTTTCATTGCCAGTGATGGCTGCTGCACAAAAAAGGAAGAAAGTGTAGCCAGTCCCCTCCAAACCAAAGGGCAAGCTAAAGGCACCGAGACACTGAAGAAATAATTCCATAGCCACTTGAGCAGACTTGAATGTCAAAAGCTCTTAAAATAATAAACACAACCACTTCCCCTCCCTCTCCTTCTACACATTCTTTTCAGAGTAGAACTGTACCCCAAAAACAGAAAAACAGACCAGCTTCAGTCCCAGGGGAAAGCAGTGCTCATATTTTATATTCAAAGAAAACGTTCCATGAGTTTGTGCATGAAATACTGACAAAAGTAAATTTCCATGTATAATTTGTCATTAATTAGACTCCCTCACTATATATTATGCACATTTACACAGGTTTTCTTCTGCATTTCCTTGCTTTCTGCGAGATCTAATCTACTGTGAGTGCACCCCTTGTCTCACACTGATACCTCGGCAATGTAAGTGGCTTTCTTTCCAAACACAGGATCCAGGATATCCATGTTTTGGCTCAACCTCTCAGACAACGTAAGATTTGTGCTATTACTTCCACACTCAGAAAAAGAGACAGAGGCACTGTGAAAACACAAGGGCTGTAAGCAGAACAATTATTGCTACTTGTGGTCCAAGAACAGTAACAGTGGGCACTACAGTGATGGATGCTGTATAGATAAAAACAGTTGCTGCTGCTCATTTGCCGTGCAAAATTAGATTCAGCTCAATTTATTGACTAATAAAAGTCCATCTAGAAAAAAATTAAAATACGAATTGTTTAAAGAACAGCCATAAAAAGTAACTGAGGCCACCCCACCCGCCCCCCCAAAAACATGAGAAATAATTCATTTTCCATTCCAAACAAGATGTAGCATGAACAACTGCAGAAAACAACTAAAATGCTGCATTCACCCCACCTCCTACAGCTGCAGTAGCACAAGTACTTTAGTAATAGATTCAATTTACATGACAGTATTCACTTTTTAGTCCATTATTCACTTTCTACAAGTACAGAAAGAAAATGCACTTAATCCAAGCATTAAGATCTTTTCCTAGGCTCAAAGGCAGGATAATTTACTTCCTACTTACTACCTATTTTTAAAAAGAGAAATATTCGGTATTGGCACAAATCTTTCCTAAGTTTTCCAGCACTTTTCTCTCACATGGAACTGCTAAAGTTCAGGCTTCATCTCAATTAAAGGGAGATGCAGGAGACTAAAAGCTAACCATTAAAAGAAAGAGAATGAAATAGACAAAAAAAAATAAATTATTTATTCCAAAAGGGGAGGCAATGAACCAAATTTATCACTACTGCGAGGCGAGAGCCGCAGAGGGCACTGCCTGGTTTCTTGACACTTTATCTGAAGTCAGCCATGCCACAAACTGGCTCTGCCCATCTGCAGTAACCTGGCAGCCCTGTCAGGTCATCATTAGGACTGCACATTTCCGTCATTTGTCTCCTCTGATTTTCTTAATTATGTCTGAGAACATGACCTTTCCTACAGATGGCCATATTTAGCAACCAAGAGATGAGATAGCGTTATCTCCACAGGTCAAAAATCAATATCTAAGCCCCCTGGATACTGCTGTGGTTTTCAGTACTGAAGAAAACAGATCTCTAGACCCCTGAAGCTTATTTTAGTCAGACATCTGTGAGCTTGGTTACAACTGGGGGAGAAACAGCAATAATTCACATATTAGAGCACAGGGTGTAGGAAGAGATGGGAAGGCCAATTTTTCATTTGTACGACTATGTCCATGCTTGCCTTACATGCATACATGCACACTCAAAAAAAAAAGAAAACAGGAAACAAACTCTATTTTCCTTTTACTTTGAGAGGAAGAACAAAAATAAAGATAACACATAAGTAACCTAAAGAAATCCTACTTTCTGTGGTAGCAAATAAAAAATTAACCCAAACAGACAACAATCTGCTTCCGTGTGCTTCCGATTCAAAGCAACAGCCAGTTCCAGAAGCTTTTTACTTATCTCAAAGAGGCAAAACACCCAAATAATATTTAGTGTTACTGGCATTTAATACCACTCCATCTTTTCCAATTCTAATTCCATCCCTAATATGAAATAGACTACAGAGCAACCACTTAGCTACTCAAACAAATATCCTTTGTCATCTCATCTGACTTTCTGCCTCAGATCAATGCAAGTGTGCTGAACGGGGGAGAAGAAGAGAGTAACTGATCCCTGTCTCTGGAACATGTCTCCCTTTATACGCAGTGTAAGGCTCTCTCTAACAGCAGCTTTTTGAAATAATTCAAAATCTAACATATTCAATTAGCTCTCCTACTTGGACAAAGGCTATCACCATACATTATCACTGAAAACGTAATTCAGCGTTTTAATTCTTTTAGCCTGATACAGATTGAATAGCTTATGTAGACTACTATTCTCTCTTTAACAGAATGATAAATCATGTCAGGCCTCTCAAAGCTACAAAGAAGTAGCCCTGAAATCCAGTAACAGCCTTACTTATCTGTGACTTAGCAGAAAGACTAATCTGAACATTTAGAGTGCAGAGGAAGAGTCAACTGGAGTCTTAACAGCCTCAGTAGAACCTACAGAGAAGGTCAACGCCAGGCAGGGACACAGCAACACATCCTGCTATGGAATTCTCTTTTGGGAGGGGCTATCCATCAGCAGACAGAGCAGATATCTCTGAGCCACCAAAGTGTATGAGGCTGGGTAAGACCAGGGAAGGTAGCAGAATTAGGCTTACAGCATAGGAGAGAATTTAACCCTGAATGTCTTCCAAGGCATAAGAGCCCTGCAGTGCCTATATACACCAACACAATTTGGAAAGCTGAGGATTTTGGGGGAAAAGACAGCCTGCCCCTTCACAGGGTAGCATAAAAATGGCACGTGGTGGGTAGCATGGAGGTTGGGTTTTTAAGGAAGGAAGATAGAAAATCTCATATTTGACCGAAAAAAAAAAATGAGGAGGGGGGAGGAGATGTGGAACAAAGCAAACAGAGAAGACAGACACCCTCACTTGAATCCCCAAGAGTCTCTGAACAGCAAGTGCTTCTTTTGCCTACCTGGTTTATATCTGGCTGTGCACTTTACCCCAGGAATCTGCTTTACACCATTTGCATTTCCCCAAAATACTCCTTCTGCCTACCTGTCTGCTAAGGAGCAATTCCTGCCTGGCACAGCCCCTTGGGGCCCTGCTGCAGAACAGAGGCACTTACAGAAGTCAGACAAGCAGCCCTCCTCCTCCACCACTGCTTTTCCTTTCCACTGCACTCCCCTTTTTCCCCACTTCAAGGCCGCCAAGCTCCTTCTGAAGCTCCAATACCACCTAGGAGCCACACCAAGGACCTTGCCAGCCATGCCTCAAGGGTTTCTGGCAGGTTATGGCCCCAGCACACACCTCCCATGGGCTGCATCCTGTTTCTCAGAGGCTTCTCACACAGGGACACCCAACCAAGTATATCTCCTTCATCATCACACCCCCAGACCAAGGCCCATGTCCCAGCCCTCCCACTGCCCCACCTGGGCACAATAACCAATCGCCTGATCCTTCCCCAGAAGCCCCAGTAGGTGTCACCCAGTCCACAGGGTCTCTCCCACTTATCCCTCCTTGTCTACCTTCATCTCATTCAAGAACCACAAATATGCCAACACTTCCTCCATGCCTGGATCACACTCCGCGACACACAGCTGGGGTTTTTTTTGTTAAACATTACATAAAAAGTAGGTTGTGACCGCTTCAAAATTTCAATTAGCCATAGAAAATTATTCATTCATTGCTAGATTTAGCAATAGACTCACATGCAAAATACAGCAGTGCCTCATTTGACAGATTCAAATAAGAGTGGTGAACTACTGTTTCAAGCAGATTTCACATTACTCAGCTCTTTACAGTTTAAAAATACTTTTAAAATTATATTTTCCACTTTGCAAAATTCATCTGACCCAAAATCTTTCTTTATAGGTCCCAGTTTATTCCATAAAACTGTAAATATGATAATTTATTCCCTTGCTCCTTATTGCATGCAGTGGTAAAAATAAAAAAAAAGGTAAAAAGGAAGTTGCATGCTTTCCAGTGTAGCTGCTTCAGTAATTCCTAAATAGCTAATTTGTATTAGCATGAGAGATTATTCCATTAACAAGGTTTAAATTAATCTATTGCAAAAGTACTGCCTCAGAGAGTTGCCAACAATTTGACCAGCAACACATTCATTTTTTCCTCTCTCAACTCACTGTTTACTTTCCAGCTACACCACACTCACTTAGCATAATTATCTTCATTTACTTCTATTAGTCCATATTGTATTTTTTTCTGGGGCTTCTTTTATCATCATAAATTTTGGCCTTTCAAAGCTGTAAATCTTCTTTGCCTACATGCTAGCTTCTCTCCTATTCATTCACTTAAGTGAGTACTAGATCATGTATATTGAAAACATCCTTCCTGATGATCTTTTACTACGCATTTACTTCTCCTCTACCTCAACTAATAGAGTGATACATGCTTCTCAATCTGGCATCAGCCAACAATTGATCACAGCGCTCTGCTCAAACGCATATAGCAATTACTACTACAACTCCCTGTTTCAGAGATTTATATGGTGGTGACATGACTGGATTCCACTCCTACCATGAGATTTCACAACAGCATCGCATGTAATAAGTCAAATTTTTTCCAATATAAATTGTATCTTATGGCATTATGGACGAAAACCACAGTATAAAATTGCTCAAGCTGACACTGCAAAAATATGCTTTGGAATTCAAAGTCTTAAATTGCACTGTTCTTGGCAAAAATGGTGGAATTTTCTTTAAGCCTGGTTTTTGTTAAATTTACTGATTGATGTCTGAACACAAAAAGATAACATTATCCCCCAAAGGAGGTGGTATTTCTTTAAGAGAGCAATAATACCAATTAATGTAAAGAATTACTGACAAATGCTATTTTGATCATTCAAATTTGAAAGAGAGTAACACCGCATGTTTCAAGGGCTGTTTAAATTTTAGACCAATATTTTCTTTTCTTACTCAGACTAAATTACAGCATGATGTATTCTCTTAACAATAGGAAGTTCAAGCCTAGCATTAAGTTGATTCATCAATCAGTGGTATATTTTCTTCTCTTGAAATTCTGGCAGGTCAAGAAAATAATTAGTATTTAACTGTATAATTCGTTTCTCATATATAAAAGCCAGGAGAAACATCCATAACTTTACTTTCATTTGGGTAACAACAGAAATTTCTCTACAGCTATTCATTTCTTCATTTGTTGAATTCTGCTCATGTCTGAATATGAAATGCTATACTGTCTCTTTGAGCACAGCACTTGAGATCAGTCTCTTATATAATTATATGGCCTTGGACAAAGACATTAATGTTTTTTCTTTCCTCTTCCATTTGTAGAATGTAGCTATTCATACTTAAGTGCTTCTTGAATTAATTGTAGTTATTAATAGTTGTATTGATTAATAGTTAATGAATTCAAATTATTTTTGTGGGCAAAAATATTCTCAACCATGCAGAGAGGAAACTGGAATTTCAATTATATAGAAAAATGTGAATTGAAAATATACTAATGTTCCAAACTGCAACAAACCCAAAGAATTTTGAAATTGTCTGAAAACCACAGAAGTCACACTCAATTTTGTTTCAAGAAAATATTTTCTGTCATATCTTATAATGGAATAATGAAGTAAATTACAAAACAAAAAGTTACTTCAAAATAGAAAAAAAAAATCCAATACCAAATTTTTTTCAATGGAGTATCTGCTTGCCAAAAATATTGATCAACTCTAGTTTCATCTATTACAATTAGTGGATCATTTTAAAGATGAAAAAATTGTTTCACTATTAATCTAGAGATAAATCATAAGACAGTCACAAAACTGCCCAGAGCAAAAAAAACCCCTCAATACCCTATTATACAGATTTTTACTTATTCAGTGCTGCAGATCCTGTGTCCCTTGCAAATCAATTAGTCTCCATCACAGTAATTACAGCATTCTTAAGAACAAATTGACTTGTCAACTTAGTTCCTCCATGACATTCTCAGAGTCTTCAGTGTCTTTCTTATTTTAACAGAGAATGACAGCAGACAGCAAAATAAGCAAGCTTCCACCTGGCCCAGTCCCCCTTCACTAGAGAGACTGCAACAAAGCCAGGATTCTATTTCCCCCTGCTTAAAATCACATATGGAAAACACCAGACCAGGAAAATAGCAATTCATAGTCTTCATCTCATTTTATCACCACTGTTGACACTGAGCATCATTGATTCTCTGGCCATTTTTTAAAGAATATTCTCATTAGGACTTCCCAAAAAAAAAAAAAAAAAAAAAAATCCTGCAGCAGTCATGGCCAGCTACTGACTCCAGTGCCATGGCTCCAAGGGAATTCCCTCTAGCAAAACTGAAGTGACACAGAGATAACAGCTCAGTTTGGTTGTTTGCATGTTGAGTAGGGCAGCCTTGCACCTGACTTAGTCCAGCTGTGAAGTTATATGGTGTACAATCCAGGGCAAGAGAGAGGTAAATTTAAACCAGCAAGAAAGGAAGGGAGTTGACCTACAAGGGAATGCTCTACACAACAGAAAAAAAGATGAAAGGCAAAGATTTTCTGCTTTTAAGATTGCTTGAATGCGGCTTTTATTCTTTTTTCTTCTTTACTAAAAGGTTATCTTTCTCTTTACAGGCAGTTCTTGAAACAGTGATCAGCATTTACTGTCCCAAACCCCCTCCTGATATGCACTGTGTTATTCTGCTGGCATTGCTGGCAAAGCCCCTCAGGTGCCATAAAGCAGCCTATGAGCCCTCAGTAGAGGCATGGCAATTTACACCAGTGGAAACTCTGCTCTAATGACTCTACAACCATTTACACCAGCCAAATGTCAGAATCCACTGCAGGAAATGCAGATGAACAGTCTTGAAAGGACAGCATGAAGAAAAATCTTGATTTTCTTTTTCCTTGGGCACAATAGTAGAATAACTAAAACTAACACTGATATACTGATTAAGGAGACTGTTGAAGAGCCAGGGGAAAACTGAAGCACCAATCAGCTTCTCATTGCTACAAGGCAACACTGAGATGGAGAACCTGCAGAAATACAAACTCACACAAGAATTTCTCTGCAGAATTGCTACCATGAGTCCAAAATCATCTGTGCTCAGTTTGAGGGCTGCCACAGCCACTGGTACAGACATTTTCCTCAGGGATGTTCTGTAGGTCACATCACCAGACTAAAGTCAAAAAGTGTTCCTTCAGCAAAATCTTCACCAGGCTGCTCCTATCTGCCATGAGTGAGAAAAGCTTCCTTCCTGGTGTGTTGTTTTTTGTTGGGTTTTTGGGGCTTTTTTTTGTCTCTTGCTTTGTTTATTTTTTAATTTTATTTATTATTTCTACTCTTTCTGTCTAAATGTCAGAAACTGACATATGGCCACCCCTTCCATTGCTCTATCAGGGTCACAGCAAAGTAATACGTGAACATCCTGCAGAATAATCTGCAGTCTGGGTTTTTCATATGACAAACAAATACTTAAGGACAGGTCTCACAAGGCTTTTTTACTTGATCTAATTTGTGTTATTTCAGTCTGTAGCTTGATATAAAATGAAAACTTCTGTAGGGAATGAAACATCAAATAACATCACATTTTTTCCACTGCATTTAATAGTTTGCCTACCTGTCCTCAAGTCATTGAGAAAACCACTTTAAATTTTATAAAAAATAGTGTAATTTTTTAAAAGTAATGGGGTTTGGTTTTGCCTATATTTCACTTGGCATAGTTTTCTTTTGATAGCTAGGCTGTCCTTTGCAACATGGGCATATTTTAAAGGAAGTAATAAAATTTAAATTTTACAGGCTAAAATTTAAACACTAAGCCCTGATGAGGTAGGTATGTAAATCCCTTTCCTTCTCTGGAGGTATTCAAACCCACCTGGACACAATCCTCTGCAACCTGCCCTGGGTGAATCTGCTTTAGCAGCTGAGTTGGATGAGATGATCTCCAGAGATCCCTTCCAAGCCCAGCCACCCTGTGATTCTGTGATTCTCTGATTCTGCATCTTACAGCTTTAGCATGTGTCACAGATAAACTCAGAGACATAACTAGTTGATGATTTTATAACGTGTAACCAGAAAGCAGGCTGCTGGAATCCTCCTCAAGATTTTATTAAAAATTCATTAACTCTCTGAACTATTTAGGCACAGAACTTTAATGTATTTACCTTAGGAATATTTTCTTGGCAGACTGATCCAAAAAAACAAGCAGTTAAAAAATACTAGTTTTCTGGATTTAAGTGTCTAAATGTTAGCTCTTTTGCTGGATTGTGATCTATTCCCAGAGAAATGAAGAACTAAACAAGAGTCTAGATTTCCAGATTTCTCCCTACCCTTTCATTTAATTATTAAATTACCAAACAAGCACCTTCAATTGCTTCACCTTCCTCTAAAAACACTGTTGCCAAACTATGCTGCACAAATCACCAGGTATCCACACAGTGCTTTCTGGTGCTCTAAGATGACTCAGTGAGTCACTGCCTGCTGTAGTGTACTAGAAGCAGCTGATAAACGTGTATCTTACTTCCCAATTGTTCCTCTGAAGAGTTGGCATTAGCAGAACTACCCTGATCAGTCATCAGTGAAAGCAAGCACAGCCTGCCCCAAGAAACTGTCCTGACACACAGTTCAAACTATTCCTGGTAAGTCAGATGGAGCCGTTTTCCTCAGTGCTGTACAAAGGTGCTCCTGTCTGTCTCTACCTGTCCTCCTGAACCCTGAGGATGCAGAAAGAAGGAAAATAAACATGGATTTTTAACACCAAAAACTACAGCAACAATTAAAGCAGGAGCCTTCTGGCTAGGATTCATAAGCAAACTTCTATGCATGCTGTGGGTGGCTACAAGAGACACACATACAGTAATTCAATAAATTTAAAAACATACATTTCTTTCTTCTGTCCCGCACCTCCCCCCCAGCCACCAAGTAATAATTAATGGATAGAAGTGGAAGTGGCATACTGACCTCATCAACATTCTCAAATGCATTGATGACATCATAGGGCAGGCAGGAGAGCAGGTCGATCACAAACCAGGTCTTCAAGTAATTCATGCGAATCAGCTTGGGGTCAGAGATCACCTCTCCTGCCGGCCCCACAAAGGTGGTGTGGAAATTAAGCACAATGTCGACCAGAAAAATGACATCTACAATGCTGTCAACTACTAGCCATGCCACGTTGTTCTGTTTGGTTTTGAAGGAGACATTGTAAGGGACCAAAATAGCAGTGTAGAAGGTTAAAATCAAGATGATCCAGTCCCAGGTAGTCTTGAATACACAATAATGCAAAATTATATGCGGTGGAGTCTTTGGTGCCTCTTGTTTGTACTGTGGGAGGATTTCAGAACCCAGCTGCAATACCTGTAGTCAGAAAGATTTGAGAGGATAAAAAAAACATACTTAAAATTTTCACGGTATTTTTCACACTAGATTCTCAAGCTCAGTACAACAGTTCATAAAAATCCATGTCCATTAACTCCTTTTATCACCACCAAATGGTAAGCAAGCCAAGAAAAGTATTCTGTTACACAAATCAGCATCAAACTAAGAACAGTTGCTTCTTTTAAGGACATTAATTATTTTTTGACACTGAGTCTAATGTGTGGAGTGTCCAAGACAAACAGAGAAGAGAGAACCCCTTCAGCTATCTAGACAGACGAGACAGAAAAATGATGGGCAAGAATAGGCAGCAAGGCTGGTGCGAATAGAAATTGATGGCAAAACCAGAAACAACACACAACTGAGCTCCAGTCCAGCAGCAGGACCACTGGACCACATTTTTTTTTTAACACTGGCTATTTAACACTACATTGTGTCTGAAATAGTCTCATACTACAATCTATCATGAATGCACAGGCCTTTCTTCCTCTTCTCTGGGCTGTGCAGGTCCAAAGACCACAGATTTCTATCATTAGCCTCAATAAACCCATTTTGAAAGGAAAAAAACTTCATCGTTTCATTCAGAGAAGTTCAGTATCTTAACTACCTGATGGTGTAGAATTATAGAAAGATAGAATCATTAAGGTTGGAAAAGACCCCTAAGATTGTTGAGTCCAACAATTAACCCAGTACCACCGTGGTTTGTTGGTGTTCTCCAACAAACTATGTCCCAAGTGCTACATACACACTTTTGAGCACTTCTAGGTATGGTAATGACACTATTCCCTGAGAAATCTGTTCCAATGCTTGACAAGCCTTTCAGTGAAGAAATTTTTCCTTATTTCTAATCTAAATCTCCCCTGGTGCAACTTGAGGCCATTTCCTCTAGTCCTGTCATTTGTTTTCTGGAAGAAAAGACAGATCTCCCCCTCACTACAACCTTCCTTCAGGCAGTTGTAGGGAGGTGATGGTCCTCCCCTGAGCCTCTTTTTCTCCTGGCTAAACCATCCCAGCTCCCCCAGCTGCTCCTCATCAAACTTGTTCTCTAAACCCTTCACTGCCTTCTTTGCCCTTCTTTGGACAAGCTCCAATGCCTCAATGTCCCTCTGGCTGTAGGGGTCTCTAAATGGAACGCGGAATTTGAGGGGATGTGCCAAGGCACGCTCAGGTAGGTCTGAATTCAGAAAAGCTCTACAGCAGAAAACAATCTGCCAGCATGTGTTTTAAACCCTGGGCCTCAAGTTGAGCACATGCTGACACTGTTTTGCATAACTGCAGTCTCAATCAATGCTGCCCATTTTATGTCTGTTCTCTCTGCAGCTCTGCCCACTGCTGCAAAAACAGTATTATCATATATGTAATTCTTGGGAACTCAAGTTTCCTTCACATACCTATGAATAAGAATGTGTTTGTTTATATGTATGGATATACATGAGGGTGAAATCAACATCAAGAACTTGTGTCTAAATAAAGAGAAGTCAAATTTTAAAGCAAATTTTATCCTGGACAAGTTACAAATGAAAACTGAAAGGAGCATGAAGGCTTGCTTGAATAAAATGTGTCTGGTAATGCCAAACTCACAGAACCTGTGAGAAGTATTTAGGAGCATTGTTCCTTTTTCACATTTATTTACACATAGTTCAGAGCAAAAGGAAGCAGGGAAGGAAATTAAATGGCTGTTTTTCCCTGGGAAAAGATAAGACAACACAGCTAGAATAGAAGTATGTCCTCCTTTCACTCTCCTTATCTCAGCTTTTTTAATGTCAGTTATTTAGACATGGATTTTATCTCCAGGCTTTTCTGAGTGCCTTTTTTTTCTTCTTCTATTCCTTTTTTTTTTTTTCTGGTGAACTGGTGAGATTTTTTTCCAACAGTTTCAGCCAAAGGGGACAAAAGAAAACAATCAGCTACAGAAGTTCTACTTGGACAAAACAGTCTCAGATGAAATTCCCTGCTGCTTTGAACCTCACATAATCACTTACTCGTGTACACAACAGGGGTCAGACACTGTCAGATGACAGTTCCTCACACATGTGTAAATGAGAATGGGAATTGCAAGCCTGCTGACTTTGAGCCCAGTATGTTCTCCTGAAGAGAATTAAAATTATCTGCTCTGACAGACCTGCATGTTACCACAGAGGCATCAAGAGTTTGAAAAAAAATTCGATTTAAAAAAAATCAGGACTTAGTATCTTGGTTTCACTGAGTGCCTAGAATGACAGCAAAGAGGAGAAAGCAACATTTCACCAGCAGACCCAACTAGGACTCAGACATGTTCACTGCAGCATTACAAAGTCTATTGATCCTGACCCTGATTCATGGATGTTCTCCATACTACCAAACTAAAAGGGAATTAAGCTGTCCTGTGTTGAGAGGAGCTGGAAGCAGCACAAGGCACATGTGCAGGAGGCACTGGGAGCCCATGCAGTCCCCAAAAGCCACCAGTCTGACTGGAAGAGGCAGAGGTTGTGTATTGAGTCCGTGTGTGTACTCAGAGCATCATTCCCTTCAGGGCTTGTTTGCAGCCCCAGCGACAGATGTTGGGATGTCTTTTCCCAACAAAAGCTCTAGCCCAAATCAATATTGCAGCATCTCCTGCCCTCCCTTTTGCACATTGCAGCTGTACCTGAATCACTTGGAAAGCAATGAGTTACTACTGGCTTTCATGAGGCTCTGCATGAGCAGCAGCTCTAACACAGGATCCTAAGCCTGAAATATGCTTCACTGGGCAAGGAGAGCCCTCTGCAATACTCACTCACTGGAAGAATTGATCAGCAAAACCAAGCACCTCCATCCCATAGTAACATTTTTCATTTAGCAAGATTTCGGTTCTGATGCTGAGATTTTACTGGTGTGAGGAGACAGGATCACCCTTCAAATGCAGCAGGGAAGCATAATTGCTCCTTCTGCAATCACAGGCTTACTGCAGCTTTTTTTTTTTAGCCCCTGGTATTACAGGAATAAGTCCAATATTTTGGTAACTATTCTAATCAGCATAGGAACCTCAGCCATGAAAAACTGAAAAAGAATTGTTTGCTCTTGTCAGGTAGTTCTTATCTACACATACATAAGTTCTAGACTGAGAATTGCATAATGCGCTCCATTTTGGTCACTGCTGCTCTCTTTGTACTCCAAGAATTTGTGGAAATTTTGCATCAACTAAACTAAATTTACTGGAAAACATACTAATGTATAGCTGCACACCCAAAAAGGGGAAAAGGCAAGAACAATCTCTGTTTGGCAAAAAAGAAGGGGCTAAATTATGGTGTCCATTATTTTGCTATAAATAGAAAAAAAAAATTAAAGTAAAGCCAGTGGAACTGCAAGGATGTAAAACTGAACTGAAAGCAGAAAAACCAGACTTCTAGCTCCAACTCATTAAGACAATAAACTGCTGCTTCAGTGTTTTAAAATGTCATCACCAAATACAAAGCACCCTCTCCTTACTTGTTTGAGATTCAAGGGCTACAGCACAGGAAAATAAAAGATTGATGATTGATTGATGTCCTTCCTTTTCTATTTAGAAAGTAAACATACTCATACTAAACTATCAGAATAGCTAGGGACCTTATAAACAAGTCTTCTGAACTTCTGTTGCCTCCCTGGAGTCTCTGGTGAAGCCCTACCAATGGTTTTTTAAAGAGACCAGGGGCCATGGCTTTAGTTGGTGTCCAGCAGAATGACACGCACCAGCACTGTGGGCTTGAATCCTGAATGGAGGGGCAGGAGACAGGCATCAAGGAATGACACAAGGATTCCAATCACTCACCAGGTGGGAAAAGTCACCTGCAGCAAGCCTGAGGTGCCTCCAGTCCTCTTTTTGGGTGGGGTGGAGGTGACAAGTTCTAGTCTGGGCTCCCTCTCACTACACCACTAACACACGGCTTTGTAAAACCACCCCATCTTGCTGGCACTGCTAGGGATGATTTCACAGCCTAAGGTGAAAGAAGGGCACTGCCCCAGCTCACACCACCTCTCCCAGCAAAGGCAACTTGCTTTGCACACTGGCAAAAGTCTCATGGTGCCTGGTGGTGCCAGCCAAGAGCTCTCAAAGGCACCAAATTCTTCATTTCACTGAAGGAAGAGAAACACACCTACAACAAAGCTTAATAATCTCAGAGAGCAAGCACGTGCTTTTATCATAAAGCACAACAAAAGAGCTCAGTACTGCACAGAAACCATGGAAGGAAGTCCACAAAGCTCAGTGCTAAAGATCAAGGTTTTGTCAGGTCACTGCACTGGAAGTTACAAGAGCTCCTTGTTCCACTTTTCATGCCAAGAGCCACACCGAGTCTGTTCTCTCACCATCCTTCCCCACACACTCACCAGCCCTGGGTCATCTGGAGATCCAGAGCTATGAACCCCACTCTCTCTGCACCATCTAGCAACCCCAGGCCGATGCAAAGTACCTTCTGCCCTATTGCAAGGTGCTCCTGCTGCACTCCAGCCTCTAGGGAGAGTGTGCCAACCTGAGACAGGTTTGCTGAAGTAGGCAAGTGTGGTTACACACTCACATGAACTAACCACATTCAAACTGCTTGCAAAACTACTTCTCCAGGAGAGGAAAAAAATCAAACTCCAAGAGACTTATGTAAAAGTAATTATGAAGAAAATGTACACAGCTATATAAACCAATGTGCTGAGCTCCCTTTCATGTGCACTGGACAATTTGATTGCCACAATTTTCTGAATAATTGAAATAGCTCTGGTTTTGGAAGATTTTTCACTATTATACAGTTTTATCTTAGTAAAAGAAATATTTATTTCAGAAACTTATTAATGAAAGTATCATTTCAGTTACTTATTATTCATCAGATAATACAGCTGTATTATCTGCATTTATTATTTGTGGTAATGATGCATGATGCTTTAATAGCTCTCTAACGCTGGAGAATTTTATTCCAAGAGCAGAAACTCCAATTTTCGTCATGGGTTTTACAGGACTGTGTTCTTTTTTTAAACACAGCAATTTTTTTTAATCCTATTTTTTTTACAGAATGGTGACTATATCTCAAGTCAGGAGTCATAAATTGCATCAAATGTGGTTACAATGATTGATTTATTTTTATGATTGTATGACTGGGGGACAAAAAAAAAGCTAACACACAAACATTAACTCATTTCCAGCTTAATCTCTCCTTTTCATATTTTCAAATGCACCTATTTGCTTTCTCTCACTCTCCCTTGCTTTTGTTTTCCCAAGCACCTATACAAATTGCTCCTAAGTTAAGGGCTAGGTACTAAGCCTCAATATTTTGATTGGCAGTTTTAATGGCAGTTATAAGTTCCTGGTAACAGTGTTAAAACAAAAATGGCAGAAGTTCCATTATAGCACCATTATAATTTCTCTGCTTTTATTTCTCATAACTATCTTTTTTTTTTTTTAATTTTTACAGTCTTGTTTGCCTAGAACTACCTGGAAAAAGTGCAGAACACATCAGCTAAGACCATAGGTGCAGATGACACATGTATTCATTCTTCCTGGTCACTGCTGAACCACCCCTACAATCAGCTCCTTGGTGACTAAGCAGCAGAAATGCATCAGTTACTTTACAAAATCCTATTGCAAAATGTTGTCTCACAGTTACCTAACACCCTTGTGTTAATTGCATAATTAATTTGAGTAGTTTTCATATAACTGCTATTAGAGAAGTCAGGCTAAAAAAAAAGATCTATGCCTAGTGGCAAAAGTCAGAGACTGAAGCCTCACAGATACTGCTTGTATTATCCATGGTCTGTTAGTCTGTCACTAACACCTTTCTTAAACTGTTTCATAAACAATAAAAAATTGTAAGCTGCTGTGGCAGGCTCCAACACCTTGCTCTACTCAGGTTCTAGGACGCAATAGTCTCCCGACACATTCAAATATATAAGTGATAAATAACTAGGAGCAATACAAATAACACTGAAATAAATGTGGAGCCTTCTCACACAAATGAGATTGATGTGAAATGTCATAGTGAGTAGCAAAAGAAAAAGGATGAGTTTAAAATTTCAGATGGCTACTGCAAGGATGAAGAAAAAAAAAAGAAAAAATATTTGAAAATACAACAGGGAACCGCTAGAGATCTCATTTTCAATATTACCAAGAAACCTTTGCAGAATAAGAAACCTGGCACCCCATATATCTTCAAATAAAGAAAGGTGATCTTGTCTGTATGATTATCTGCACTCTTCTTTTCTCTGGTGTAGTTCTATTGACTTAAATGGAATTACAGCAGGGGAAAAAAAGCTACCTAACATCACAGCTGGGGCTAATGTTCTTTGTAAAATTATGACCGCAATATTCAGTCAGCAATTAAGAAACTCATTTCAGACATGTAAACTATACACCTGCCCTTTATTATTTGTAATGAATCAATTGGCTGTGCCAGTAAGAATATTTGCAAAGACTTGTTGAGCACATGGACTTGCAAAAAGTTTCGTTAACATGTAGTCCCTGACATACAGACTGTTGCCAAACAGAATAAGACCCTTTGCCTTACATTTTGCTACCAACATTTTAGCATTAACTAAAATTCAAGGGTAGAGATCTAAAGAGAAGAAAGGATTATTTGATATGAAGCCTTGAGTAGGATTAGGAAGAAAACTATTCCAAATTTCAAGACATTAAAGCAACCTCAGGGTAGTCATGTGTTAATCACATGGTGTTCCTGCAGTTCGGTGTCCGTGTGAATGTCTGTCCCTCCCCCGTGCTAGGATGATCCATGTTATCTCTCTGCTTCCAACAGAAATTGGTTTCCCCTTCTTGAGTTCTTCTGTATTAAATACTGACTAGGTAAGATCCTGGCTGCAGGAATTTTGCCATTATATGCAATAAGAAGACAGGTGATTTTTAGTTTGCACAGGAACCAAGATGTACACAACAGAGCTAGCAGAGTACAGTATAACTGGCTATATGGAGACCTCATGGAACCCATCAATGCCTTTCACCTCCAGCTGCACAGGAATATCAAGAATTATTGTCAAGTCATAGCTGCTGCCATGGCATTCACAGCAGGACGTGACACAGGACTGCCATGCGCTGTGCTGTCATTAACACCATGTCAAACCTCTCCCCAGGCTGTTTTCACACCAGGGAGACCCTGCTACCGGCCCAGGAGACAGCTACAGGAAACCTGGGACAGCCTCTCCCCCTCGTGGCGAATGCCCCCAAACCCTAAGTGCTTCAAGGGACCTTCCCTGCCTGGAGCTTATCTCAGAGCTTTGAAAGGCTACTTAAATCACAAGGTTTCACTTTCCTAATCTGCCTGCAGTGCTGCTTGTGGCATCTTACAACTGTTCTGTCCATAAAAGTAGTAACTTAAACATAGGTTTTAATCAGTTGGTAATGCAGGGTTGGGATCTCACTGAAAAGTAACTAGACATAAATTAATTCAGAGAATAACCCTGTCATGGGTTATTCTCCAGGATTTCCTTGTGTACTAGACTGAGTTTTTCTCACCTCAGTTTTACAGAAGTAGATAGTCTAAGATCCTACTCTATTAAGATCCTCAGAAGAACGGAAACTAAGCAAGAAAGTATTATTTTAATAACACCTTTCCAAGACTTTGCTAAGATATGGAACACAACACTGCAATTAGGTTACATGAAGTCTTTGGGACACCTGTTTTCATTCTGCTGTCAGAGGACACATTTCACAGCACATGCACCAGATTCCCAGGGCAGGGAGGACTGACAGCTCTTTGCTCGCTCAGAGACGACATACCCACAAAGGCTAGAAACATTTCTTTACAGCCTCTTGGGGAAAGAAAAAATTACCTCAGCAAGTCTTGAGTGCTTGTGAACGTTTTCTCCTTTCTGCACACTGGGGGCAAGCTGCTGCAGCACTCCTCTGCTGCTCGTGAGGGCGCGGGTCAAGCGGGCAAACTTCCCCCAACCTTGAGAAAACATGCAAGATTAGACGCACATTACCAAAAAAAGCTGCAAGCGTACCTCATAAAACCTCTTACAACTAAAGGGAGAAAAAGTTGTTAAAACAGAGCAATCTGCTTTAACACTGACCAGAAGGGAGTATAATTTAACCAAGTACCAGATAAAAGCAAGTCAGAAAATAGGTGTCAGCATGGTACAGTAATAAAACCCATGACTGCTGTGACTTTGTATTCAATGACTCTACAAAAGTACTGCCACATGAACTGCAAATATTGCAAGGATAAATGTCCAGTATACAATAATCTCATATTAAATCTAATGATCAGATTTGGATCTCACAGCACTGCAGAAGACACTCCAGACTAATCAAGATGTAAGGCTAGAGTCATGCACAATGAAAATTACAGTTGTCTGTAACAGAAGTGAATCTAGCCTCAGATGCATCAAGCATAGATTTGGAATAAGCAGAGAAATATACATAAGATAATAAAAAGCAGAGCAGAAAAGCAAAACAAAATCATTAATTTTACTCTCTCTAAACAAAAGGGGGAATATACTAATAGATTTTCTCAAACTCAAATTAAACATTTAGCAGCTTCTGGCAGAGAAGTCATATGCTGAATTTTAATTCAGAATATTTTTTTACAGTGATTTCAAATATGCCTCAAAATAGAAGACCTTCAATGACAGTCACAAGAGCTAGCTACGACTATAATCTTCATGAGCAGTACTTTGCCATAACAGATATGCAGAGTATACATCTGGATATTTTTGGTATACTGAAAGAAAAGTATCAGTGTGTTTAGGCCCATTCTTGAAAAATGCTAGCACCACCTGGGAGCTCTTGAGCTCCTACTCCTCATCTCCTACTCCAACTAAGGATGCTCAGCACTTCGAATTTTCAGTTTATAATGAGACCCTGGCTCTGGAAAACGTTGCCCACACAGCTTTCTTGTAGACCCCTTTTAGGTCCTGGAAGGTGCTATAAGGTGTCCTTGGAGTCTTCTCCTCTCCAGGCTGAGCACCCACAACTCTCCCAGTCTGTCTGCACAGCAGAGGTGCTCCATCCCTCTGAGCATCTTTGTGACCCTCCTGTGAGCTCGCTCAACAGCTCCTTCCGACGCTGGGGACTCGGAGCTGAGTGCGGTACTCCACGTGTGCTCACGTAAGATTGGAGCGGAGCGGGACATCCTCTCTCCCTTGACCCTCCGGCCTCGCTGCTTTTGATCCATCCCAGGATACAGCTGGCTTTATGAGCTTCAAGTGCACCTTGCCCAGTCATGTCCAGCCTCTCAGCCGGCCTAGGTCAGGGTTTGGCAGGTGGCCGGCCCCACGAGGCCGAGGGGGATGCGCTCCAAGCGGGCCCAGGCGATCGTCCCCTCCGCGGTCCCGGCGGGAGCGGCTGCGGGCCGGGCGCTGCGGCGCTGGCCGTGGTGCTGACGCGGAACGAACGGGGCTCGCTCGCAAACGTCAGCCCCGGCGGGAAACAGAACGGACCGCGGAGCTCCAGCTTCGCCCGGGAACTCGAAATCCGCCTCCCTCACCACACGCAAAATGTTTCTGATGCCAGATAACACAGAGAGCTCCTTTTACTAACTCGAACCGGATTGATGGGAAGGGCATTCTCCTGGAAAATCTGAAATTTGGTTCAAAACCTGAGGACGAACTTTCAGTGTGCATTCTCTTCCAAACATTGTTCTAATATTTGGGCTATTCGGACATTCACAGAGAGAGGATGAAAAGGAAGCACCTCACTTGAGCTTTCTTGCACAAAAGCACTGCCAGACAACTCTGTGGTATGATTTGTGGCTGTGAATGTCCCCCCTTCTTCCCAGGAGTCATCTCCTTTTGAAAGGTACCGATTAACCCATTCCTCTCTCCTCAGCATCCCCTGCAAGCATCTCCTCTGCCCTACGTGTTGAACATCTCACTTGTGGGCGCCTAACACTTGCGGCTCACAAAAGAACTGTTTTCACAAACATTAGGTCTCACCCTCTACTCCAAACTCTGATCTGAAAGCAATTTAACTGTTCCAGGCAAGAGTTTGTGTCACAAGGCAGAGGTCTTCAGCTTGGCTTTTTAAAACAGCATGGACACAAATTGGGAGTACATACCCTCATTCTCTCCACACACAGGGTACCACACTTGGGAGCCCAGGTTGGAGATACACCCACACTGTGCCATGGGATGCCTAAAACCAGGCACTGAATCAATGTGCAACTTGTAAGAACTTCATATTTAGAACACAACACTCTCCTCCTTGCTTTGCCTTTTGTGTCTTTTGGTTTTTGGGAAAGAAAAAGATAAAAATGTAGCAACTCCGACACACAGACCTGCAGATCATGGCATAGGAAAAAGAAAATAGAAGTTAAATAGAATGCCAGTACTAAACCTTTTGAATGGTAACATCTTCAGTAATGCCTGAAAAGACAATAGTACCTGTTAAATTTATTGCAATTTTTCCTCCAGAACCCTAAAGACAAACGCAGCCAACGGCAGGTCAGTTATCTATCCAACAAAGACAGGTCAAGTGACAGACCTAAGCCATAGGACAGAACACAAACACTGAATTTTAAGGGTCATGGAGCTTTCCAAGACAAGGAACTAAGCTTCAAAATGATGTAAGAATAGATTGGTGTCAGTCCTGCTAAAACAGAAGAACCAGATGATACGGATTAGGAGTTCTCTTTCAACACAAGCAGTTGGTATAGCCCTACATCCATTGTTTTCCTCTAGAAACAGAGAAAATAGAAATTAAATTTAAAATCTAATGATCCTAGGTGGTTCTAATACAGCCATATATATTCCTCAAACAAGATAAGCTCACACAGAAGAATAGACAGCTTGAAATTCAGGAACCAAACATAAAACTGGGTACCAGTGCTTGCCTGTGCCCCTGTCTTTGATTTTAACCCATTTTCATCACTGTTTGGTCTCTTTTCAGTTCTGCAGAAAATATCATTCACAGACAAAGCAATGTGACTACATTAAAACATTTCCAGCTTCAAAAGGATGGAAAGCCTTCAACATTAACAGCACTGATTTCAGCACTCCAGTATCTCACAATGTTCTTTCAGTTTTCCACCATTTCTTCACAAAAGGGTGAATAGAAATTGCTTCTGATAACACCCAAGACAAGATGATTACAAAAGTTGTCCCCTGAGATTTGTTTAATGGGGAAATATGGCATTGAAATACACTTTTGTGCTATGACATCAAAACTTTTCTTCTTTAAAGCATGAAGTTGCATTTAACAATGACCTTAAATTGAATTTTCTGTATTTTAAGTAAGTTGATACTCAAGCACAACAGCATTTATTATTTATTCATAAGTAGCTATTTGTTTCCTACCACTCTTCTCAACTCATTCCTGATAACTCAAGAATTCAAACATTGGGAACTGTGGCAGTCACAGAACCCTTGTTTCCACATTGCTGACCCACGACTTACACAAGTCCTAGAGCCAGAACAAGAAGCCATTGTCTGCTAGAGAACAAGCTTGTTTGTCCACAGGTCTGTTCTTCACACAACTGTGTAAATGTGAAAAAATCAAGATTCCAGCAGTTCTAGCCTCCACTCAAGCCACCTTTGTATCTCCACTCATGAAAGATCCTTGCTTACATCCATCCAGCTTCTCTGCAGTGCTCCTTCTCTTTGAAACCTCATGACTAAAACTGTATTATTTTTCCATCTGGACTGGGAAAGCATACCAAAGTTTTTTAATATATTCACTACTTCCATTTGTTTCCTCTTTTTAAGAAAACATTTTGTCCAGAAGAAAGCAGAGTATATCTTAATCAAAATATTTCAAACACTGGCTCTGTTCATATAAATACATCTTTAAAAACAGAACCAAAAATCCCCCCCAAAAAAGAACTCCAGAAACAAAAAGGAAAAAAAAATAGGAAATGTGAATTTTCCCCTGAATTAAGACGAAGACAAAAAAAAATATTTTTTGTGTCTGTACTCCTGCTTGTTATGCAAAGGACAGCTTAGCTGCAACATGAAATAAAGCATCTTCTGCAGAGGAGATGGCAACTGATGATTGCTGCAAAGCACAGAAGGCTACATCATCTTGGAGGATAACAACCATTCACTACTTGATTCAGTGATGCTGAATTTGACCGCCTCTTTGTATAAAAATGAAGTATCAAAAGCAAAAATTAGGATCCAAAGCTTACTTTTCAAGCTCTTATGAGACAGCATAGATGCTCCTGGATATTGTTCACCTTGCATTCATACATTCAAAACCTGTTCAGGCAAAATTCTTACAAGCTACTCAGAGTGCAAGCACAGTTTCTATTTGCCTGCACAAATAATTGTTTTGCTTAAAGTGATGCATTCCTCTATACTTTATACACTAGTCTTAAGCATCTCACACTCAGTGTGTTAGAACTCAAACCAGGAGAGACACATACAGACAAAATGCATTAATTCCAAATATAGTATATAGTTTAAAATTCAGCTAAGAAGGTGACCTAGCACTTGACATGCCAAATTTAGCTACACTATAGCTTAATTTTGCCTTCTTCTATTCAAGTAAACCTCATTTCCCTGATTTTTTATAAGGGGCAAGCAAACGGGAAGAAGTGGAAAGAGGTTGTTTAAAAAGATTATCAACATCACTGACACACTATTTTTAAGGGGTTTTATTTAGAACACACTATTTTTAAAGCTGCTGCATTTAAAAGAAAGCTTACTTACCTTCCGTGGAAATAATAAAATAAACATTTCTAAATTCTCTAAATCAATTTTAAAAGGCTATAATGAGAAGTCTACTTCTTATGTGACTTTCTTGTTTCATCTATTCTAATGTCTGATACTATCAATCAATAAAAAAAACAAAATTAAGCAAGAAAAATGGTACTGGGACCTTCTATCCCTCTGAGTCACCTTCAGGTGAAAGATGCCTATTCATCTTTGTATAGTCAAACACCTGCCATTACAGCTCTACACTTTTCACTCAAGGAGCTGCATCATTTGCAGCTGAACAATCAGGCTTGAAATTGCCAGCAGGTGATAGAAAACCGAGATACACCACAGCTAAGCAGACTTAGCCTGGCAGATTATTTGCTCTTTATGTAGTACAAGAACATGATCGATTTAATGTTTTTCTTTACATAGACATACAGGCATTGATTTTGAAAATCTTAAATGCTTTAAATTATAGCATCCTGCAACTGTGCAAATAGCACATTTTATTAACATATCTGCACCTACAGGCAACCTATTACATATTAAGTACTCATAAGCATAGGAAACTGATTACACATACAAACATAGTAAAAGGAAAGTACTTGCTAAGCTCACTGAAGGTGAAAGAAGGAAAAAGAATTGATTTAGCAATCAGTTTTCAGTTCACAGTTTTAGTTTTTCCGATTGAGAGTTCATTTGGGTTGAGAATATGAGAAACATTCCTAAGAAAATTGCCCTCCCTCAAAAGCATGCTACAAAGTTCCTGTGTAACATTGTACACAACACAAGGAACATGCCCTCTTCAAAGCTCATGTGTTAATGATTCTTAGAACAAGCAACTACAATTTTACCTTTTTTAGATCTTCCAAAAACATATTTCCACTCCGTGAATCCTAGAGCCTACTACAGATGATTATCTAACATCCCATACCTGCCTTTTCTTTCCTCTCTCACAGTATACAATTGCACAATGAGATCCAACATTAAAGACATGGACACACATGCAAAATTCTGTTTGACAAATCAGCTCCTCCAAGAAGTTGCTCATCTAGTCATCAAGTGATTAATACAATATCATACAACAAAATTCCTACAGCAAGTAAGTCATGGAAGAAAAAGGGATAAATTAAGGATGAAAAGTGCAGCTCCATTTATATCAAGCTTGATTTGTGTATAAAGTGACAGAGAACTCTTTACCAGCATAAAACTTCTCCAACCTTATTAATTTTAGGAGATCCAGAAATAATATTTGGAAAACTCATTTAGTGCACGAGCCCTTCTGTACATAATGACATGGCACTCAGCGAAAGAGTGAAGAGCTGTGAATCAGTGGCCTCTAAATAATACATTCAGTTCTTCTCTTTGCAACCTCTGTTAGTCACTTTGCCAGTTTCCGAGGGCCAGAGGGAGAAATTCTCCTTATCATCAACTATCAAGCCCATGCATTTATGTGCAGGTTTAGTGCCTGTACTGCTGTAGACATGCAACCGCTGAGAATTACCATGCTCACTGCAAGAGCAGCATAATTTCAAGATACAAAGGAGATTTTAAAAGAAAAACAAAGTTAGCATTTCCTTTCTTCAATATACTTGTATTGAAAAGAAAAAGTTAAAGCATTCCTTTGTGTTGGAAGTGAAGGACAAACTACCTATCGCTACCACATTAGGGAACTCCTGTGAAAGCAAAAGGACACAGGTACCACTCCTGACTGAAAGTCCTGCTTATCAACTGACTAAATGAAGCAAGGGCCTTCACTACCAGTAAATAAATGAGAGCCAGCTTTACTGCATCATGCTGATTGATCTGTGCTGTCACTCCTCATCGGTATACAGTGAGGATTATTAGGCGAGGAAAAAATACTGTAGAGCCAAACTTTCTGACAAGGTAAGTTTTTTATTTTTATTAAAGCAATAAGGAATCAAACAAATAGCATTAACAAGAGAAAAAAATTACCCACATAGCCTGGAAGAGAGTATGTTTGTCAAGGTTGTACTTCCTTTTTCATGGTAACAGGTGTTTCCACTTTAAGAAACTATGTTTTTAAAGAATAACATTTTGAGAACAAATGTAAATCAGTTCATCTTCACAGTAGGTTTCCTGTTTAATTTAATACTACAAATATTATTAAATACTACAAAAATGCAAACAACAGGAGAACTTACATCCTTTTTTACCCCAGAGGATGCAAGTGTCTGTAATTCTCCACAGGGGACAAAAGGTCTATTTCTGACAGGATCTGAGCCTGAGTGAAAGTTTATTCTGCTGTCACAGCTGAGTTTGCTTCCAGGTTCCCAGGCTGTAGCTCACCAAAGGGTTAAGAGCAGAACACTGCAGTTCTGCTTCGCTCACTTCACAGGACAGCTTAAACCGATTCCACTTAAGATAACTGGAATCTCTTCACATAGGCTAAAGGAAACTAGTACAGAACTTTAAAATAAGAAATCCCATAATAATGACAAGTACCATCGGGTCGGGCAGAATTTAATTATTCTGATCTTTGCTAGACTCAGCCAGGGTTGATTCCTCAGTTTTTGCATACAGTTTCACACACAATTTGTACAAGGCTGTTGAGCAACATTGTGAATCCTTGAGGGCTATGCTGGAGAGTGGGTTAATAGTGTATTTTAAGAAAAGAAAAAGAAAAACAGTATTTACTATGTAAACTGGGCTTTCTGAAGCACTTGGGGCTTTCATTAGCAATGACCCTTTCCAGTGCAGGCCAGAACAATTTCACTAAAGAAATCAGCAACCTTTTCTTGCACAAATGCCATCCCCAGTGGCACAGCTACAAGCTATTTTAACATTTAATTATTTGGCTTGGGTATTTACAGGACTTCAGCTCTTTCAAGACCAGGGCAAACAAACAAAAGCAGCATAAATATATAATTGTGAAAAAGACCAACCTTTACATGAATCATCCTCAATGGGCTGCTTGAAAGCCGTTATGTCATTGAAAGTGCAAAGAAATAAAACCACTTTATCCTGCTCGTTTCGAATTGGAGCAATTTTCACAAAGAACCAGACAGGTGTTCCTGGAAAAAAAAACACATCAAAGAGTTGGTCAATGGCAGGCAGAACAGTAAATGCGCCAGTTTAGATGTTTACATCTCAAATCAGTCATCTGTAAAAGTTACTTTAATGTTGGCTTTTTTTACAAAACACCTCTTTGGAAAAATAACAAAGCAGCTGACAAGTCTGTTATTAAAGTTCTCTGCTCTGTCTCTGCTTAGCTTTTTAATCTTCCAGGAATCACCCGATTTCTGAACTTCACCTGCAAAGCTAACACTTGAACTTTAGAACTGCTTTGTCATCTCCTGAAAGAAGAGGCCCATGTCTGTGCAAAGGCTGCATACAACAGTGTTTTGCAGGGTTTGAGAATAGGCCAGCTGTGCCTAGGACATGAGCATAACACAGAGTCTCAACTCAAGAATATGACCAGGTTGGTCAACTTTATAATTCCCTGCCAACAGAGAATGCCCTAAAAAAGATCATGTCCTAACTACTATAGAAGCCTATGTCTAGCTTCAGACCCAGGCTCCAGGAGCTCTGGCCCATCCTGCAAATCCCCCCATGCAAGGGAAACCCTTCACAAGCTGCTTTCCAGCTTGCCTTGTCCTGAGCCTGTTCCAAATCACTCCAGCACGAAGCAAGACCCCACTGAATTCAGGAGGCAACAAGCCATTAGGACCAGAACACATGTAGCTGTGGATGGGATCAAGTTGTACTGCATAGAACTTCACCTTTCTAATTACTGCAGCAGATGAACTGCTTGAGAGATTGGAGTCCGCACATCGCAGAAAAAGGCGGTCCCACAATGTGACCCTTCAGATGGTGCTGCCATTTCTCCTGGACCTCTATCCACACAGATCACTTCCAGGAGAGAATCTGACAGTCAGTCCTGCCTTTCTGTATTTCTGGCCGTTCTACTGAGACTGCTGAGAAGACCCTAGTGATACCAATGAAGTTCCATGTAACAAGGCAGTGTCTACCACTCGTTTCACAGCACTCACCACACTGATTTTAGTGATTTTTGAGTATAAGCTGATTGGAGGGCTCAGAACAAAGCACTTGGATCCTGTATGCAATAACATGACCTCCCTGAAGGTGCCGTTTTTAGTCTGAAGTCTTAACTTTGGACATAAAAGATGACTTCTCCAACTCTGAGGTACATCACAGTAGGGACACTCCAGACCTCAGCCTTCACAGAGTTTGTACATGCGTTTTCAGACTGTCCCTAACCCTCAGAGATGATGAAAGCAACTCATCATTGCAAGCACAAGAAGTAAGAGACAGAGAGGATTCAGGCTTGCTTGCTACAAGCAACATTTTTTTCAATGTGTCCCTTTTGAGATTTGTTTGGAGAGAAGGGTCTACATACCAGGGGCCAAAATAAGATCAGGATTAGCAGAAGCTTGACCCCCTGGGAAAGCCAGAATAAAGAGCACCACACAATCTTTGTCACTCACGTAGCAGAGCCTATTTTAGAAAGAGTGATCTTGGAAGACTATTCCTTTTCTTTCTCAGTCACAGGACCCTTCTCTATGCTAGCGATCAGATTGTCTTTCACCTGAATTGCTCAGTATTTTAACATGAGCACGACATGGTATATTTCATACAATAGTTTTTAGTAACATGGGCAACTTGTGTTTCCTGGCTGTCAAAGGGTCACAAGAAAACCTCAGGTATCTTACAAGTTACTGTTCAAAAAAGGAAGCAAAGGCAGCTTTTTTCCCCACCTATGTTAATATAAGAGAGATGCTTGTTACCAGTGCCTCACCTGGCTGTTTCCCAGTCTCAGTGCTGAGCAATCTTTTCTGGCTACAGAAAGGTAGGGCATCTCCAAAACCCATGGACACCTTCCATAAGCCAAGTTCAATTCCTAAGGCTCCCACTGTGCCTGCATAACACACAAGCAGTTTCAAACCCTGGCTGAGATTCCACGCCATATGTACAGCCACTTCTATAAACAGCAGGGTCTATGATGCATGGAGGCCTCTGCTCAAAAAGCAGAGAAATCCAGATGGAATCACTGATGGCCATTTCTGAAATATGCCTGCATGGCAGAAAGCATTCAGGGGTCAATACACATTTTTTTTAAAAGAGTTAACATTCCTGAACAACCCCTTCCAAAAAAGTATGAACAAACAAACATGCTAAGTGTGAAAAAAGATTCAGCAAAGTAACCGTGCCAGTAAAATCATGACTAACTTGCTAATGAGCTTAGAAGACACTGCCACAAAGCAGCCAACAGCAATTTTCTAGACAGTAACACCTTTTACAGTACACTTTCTCAAGAGCTCTTAAAATTGCCTATCTCCATTTTTTCTTGCCTACATGTTTTTCCCAACTTCACATGAGAACTATTCTGAGGCTGATCAGAACTGTATCCTGATTTCACAGAGACTCCTTGGTGACTAACTGTTTTTCATTTTACCCACTTCAACACCCTTCACTAACACTGCAACTTTTTAATCAGCCAGGACCTCCATCAACAGCCTTGCTTTTTGATCTGTATCTACATGCATTTTTTTGATTAGGGATTTTTTTCCCCTCCCCAAACCACTTTGTATTGTTTTGCTACTTCCACCTGCAGCCATTGTGCTATGGGCTGCTCACAATATTAACCTTCACAGCATTGAGGCTGAATTACACACTCAGTTTCTTCTCTGCCTCTCATAGCTATAAAAACTTACTACTGTGCTTTTGAAGATGCTGTACTCAACACAGAAAGGATGGAATTCACCCTCCTATTCTGGCTATTTGTCAGACGCATGATGTCATGCATCCCTTTATGGTTATGCTATAGTATGTTGTTGCAAGATTTTCCTAACATGTTCTGAATGCAGCAAGAGGACTTTTCCCAATAACCTGTTGAAGGCTGCTGCAGGGCAAGGAGCTTTTATCAGCAGGGTTTTTACTTCCTGACTCCCACTCATGTGTTGCATTATTTATAGGAAGAAGGAAGACAAAACATTTTTTTACCTAGAACCAAGTGTATAACTTAGTGATCTGTCCCACAGGCTAAAAGAAAGAGCCAGATGTTCTTGACAGCTGAAAGTAGGTGTGTTTGATGAAATGCACTATTTGGGTACCCTTGTAATTTCCAGAGTTCCACAAACAGAGCAGAATGCAAAACCAAGGTGGCATGCAGGGCCTGCAGAAATCATCTTCCAGTCTGGGATCTACCCAGCAACACTACAAAGGCAGAAATAAGTAGACGGAAACTTCTGTATCTGCCTCCACAACACTATATTTTCCCTGCAGTGCATTCCCTAACGTCTTGTCAGTGTCTCTTGTGAATAGGAGAGAAGTGGATATAAAAATACAGTCATGAGGTGAGTGCCCACAGTGCTGGTTATATGGGCCTTCCACACTGCTATGCAAGCAGGAGCTCATTCACAGCAGAACTGGGATCTGAAATGTGGGAACACACCAAATGGCTCAGCCAAGGAGTGGCCATGCTCAGCTTTCGTCCTGCATACCGGTTTAATTATCAGAAGAATTTTACTTCTTAAACAGTTTATTTAACTATTAAACAGGAAAGCCTAAAGTATAAACTACTTATAAATCAGGTTGGAAACCAGAATTTCGATGTCCTACAGGCAGCCCTCATGCTCTTGGTGTCAAAACCAACATCCCTGCTCAGCCAGACAACCATGACTAGCAAAGGCACAAAAAAGGCCATTTTAATGAAAAATGTGATTTTCAGATTCAGCCTGTGGTTATTCAGGCAGTGAAACTGCAGCATTTTCCAGAGTTCTCACAGCAAAACAAGAGTTACTTCCCAGTCTGCACTGATGCACAGCCACACAGAAAGTGTTTACCAGTGTTTCCAACAATATATCTACTTCCATTTACATTTTGTCTTTAGTCCTGGCAACCTCTCTCCCTGGTGAAATTCAGTGGTAATACCAGTGCACAAACAAAAAAGAAAACACTGATGAGCTACATTGGCTTCTGTTAGATTTGGAATCAGCAGTGAGGGAATCAGCAGTCTAGTGGCATAGCAACAATCACGCTAGAAAAGGGAATGCCCCTCCAAAGCTGCAGGACAAACAGTGTGGACAACTGAGAAGAAATGAAAATCTACAATGAATGCCCAACAGTAGCCATAGGACCAGCCTGACTCATGGTACCAAAGCTACATGGACAACCCAGAATTAACAGGTGCAGCTCTTGATAGGGTTTTATGGCCTAAGCACAGTACTTATGATGTTGCCTTAAAGCAAAGGCAATTTTAAGGGCTGTGATTTAAGTCCCAAGTCTTCTCCAGACTAACACACTCAAAATGTCTGCATTCCTTTCAATTTCCTGTCTGAAAGACAAATACTACTGTCTCTTCCCTATCCTTTTTTCCAGTCCTGTGTCTTTCAACGACAATACGTTCAGCCTCTTGCTGGGCAGGAACACCGGCATTTCACATGCTACTTAACTTTGGTTGAAGTCTTTCAGAAATTCTTACATCATCAAAGTGAAAGAGATCTTAAAGGTCTAGTCCAGCCTCTCCATGAGCATACCCTTGAGCTCTCCTAAGTTTTCCCTCCTGCCAAACAAAAATAGGCTATATGAAAATCAAAACCACTATTTAAATGTGCTCTTTGCCCATACCTTGAGCCATTTAACCAAAGAGGCCAACTCTTTTTCAAAACTACAAAAAGCATAGTTAAAAAAAAACTGGACTACACAATTTTTCTTTCCATTAATTAAACCATAATGAATTTTAAAATACAACGAAAAAAATGTTTTGACAATTCAGCTGACATCTATACTGCCATCAATGAATGGAGCTAGTTTCCTCTAAGCAGCACAACCTCTGCATTACTTGATAATGTCTCAGTCAAACAGTCATCAGACATGTATTGTCCTGAAGGGAAACAGTCTAGCAGTATGGAAATAGAAACACATGCCCTTTGTCCACCAGTTCCTACATGCAGCAATGCAGACAGCAGGAGTTAAGTTACATTAACAGCATGGCTGACCACTACAGCCACCCCTTTTAGGGTTTCACTTCTTCCCAGGTACTCAGGATGAGATTGTTTCTCTCTATCCCACACTGACCGAACAGTTTGTCCAATGCCAAAGCAGCCAACCAGCTGATGGGGTGTGATTAGAGAGAGTTTGGCAAGCCATTATACCCACACAGATTCTAACCAGGCAAAACATTATACTCACATAGATTTTGACCATGCAAGACAAAGAACAAAAGTCTTCCTATAGACTCTGACTTGGAGCAGACAGTGTGTACCAAATGAGAACAGACCAACTCAGAGTGCAGCTCATCACTCTGTGCCAACAAGAGCAAACCTTTAAAATACACTCCCAGCACTTTTAAGGCTGTTACCTTCGTGTCTTCTCTATCTGGTGCTGGGATGCTGTGCCACCTAATGCTTCTAAAGGTCAGATCTTTACATGCTAAGATAAGAAAAATCAATTTTAGTCCCCAAAGGTGGAATTGCTATTCACAAGGGTTATCCTATGACACTGAAACAGCACAGTAGAAAACAAGGTTCAGCACACAGTCTTGTACTGCAGTAGTGCTGGCACAGTTCACCTGATTCTGAGTTCTCTGAAGAACAGAACATGAGTATAAGGAAGACACAGTAAAGTTTTGAGATCTTATTTCCATTTACCCCAAGAAAAATACTTAAGGATTACTACTGAGAATTCTGTACATATTTGTGGAGATGACAGCAGGTCGCCAACACATTTGAAGTTGGCAAGATCAATGGGAATTACCAGTTTTATGAGTCCTAAATATTTCATTTGACCTTGCTGAAGGTAACAGAACTCACACAGATGGATTTCACAGGAGATGCAGGTGTGCATACTGCTTTGACAAATAATGGAGCTACACTTCAGTGAGAGGTTGAGGAGGACACATGTCACTTGACTCCAACACCCTCATTCTTTCCTGCTTCTGTTCCTATGCAAGGACATGGGTTAGCAAAGGTTTCCATCTGGAGACACTACAGGCACAGCACACACAAGTGTAAATGGGTTCAGATGGTTTGAACCAGTAACAGTTATGAGAAACTCTTTAGTGGTGGGTAATCACAGGTCTTCCACCCTGAAGTGAATTTTGCTGCCTATAAATTAGGATGGGGTTGTTTGCTTCTGAATATCTATAGGAAGCACTGGCCCCAAAGACAAATGCAAGCAGAATCTACCAAATCACTATTTTAGGCTGATTTGTCATTCTCTGACATCTGAAGGCTTTCTAATACGTTGGGGGAAGAAGGGAGAAGGAAGGAGGGGAGAAAGTTGTGCACACGTTAAAATGAAAATTTTAAAAATCAAACAATCAAATTTAAAAAACACACAAAAATATTCATGCTATTAGATTTGTTAAATGTTCGAGCACCCAGAAAACAGGGAAGTGAACCCCAGCACAAACAGAAAGTGCATCCCAGTCTTTGGGACTCTCACCATAATATGTCTACTCAGCAAAGAGCTACTGCTTTACCAAACTGCTTTTCAGTGTGCAAAATAGTTACCTACAGCCAACCCAGCATTCTGGCAAGCATTCTGCTGGTCCTATCCATAGAGAACTTCTGAGACAAAAAAAAAAAAGTTGTCTTGACACTCTCTCTGCAGCACAGCTGCAGTCCATAAGCAATGGGAATGCCTCTGCTCAGACAGAGGACACTTGAAGACTCTTTCTAACTCTTGATGCACTTCACCTTTGATGAGTTCACCCCACTTCAAATATTCTTCCACTAAAGTAGGTCAAGTACTGCATAGAAAAAGGGGTTAGATTTCAATTGGACACCACCTCTTCAGGGGCAGATAGAAGCAAGTGAATTTTGTATTCTTACAAAAATTTACTTCATCAATAATGAAAGCAAGTGCATATAGAACAAGCCTGTTTTTGCACTGCTTGTGTGCCAGGCCTACATTGTGGATGAAACACAAAACAAAGAAAATCCAAGTTTAATTTATTCTGCCATTTTTAACTCATGAGGCTGACCATAAAGTGTAAAAACTTAACAAATGGCTGTCAAAGTCTCATAAGAAGTTAGATGTTTAAAACACAGCAATTCAGGTATGGCAAGATATGACTAAGGCTAGATATAAAATATTTTCTAATACATTAGCTGTACCCTTCCTTGGAGTTAGTTCATTTATCTCCACTGACTTCAGATTTAGTAATGTTTTAATTTTCCCATATAAAAATAAATAATACTTCCAGCATCACTGGGTGCTCATATCTAATTAAACAATGGAAGCTCGTATGTGAAATTACTGTCAGTCTGTCTGTTGTCATTTTGCAGTCTTGATTAAAGAAAGCTTTCACTTTGTCTCCTTCCAGGTATGACAATGAATCCCCACTGAATACAACTCGATGGCATCAAAGCAACAATGACAAAAATCTGGTGGCTATGCACCTGTTTGCTCTAATTGCTTCCAATTATCCCGAAGAAGCTCTGTATTTCTGTGAAGCAAGTCTTCCACAGAATAATAATGACTTTCACATATCTGCTAAGTTATCAAGGGCCTAGCCCAAGTAATCATCAAGTCTCTATCACATCTTAACTTCAAGTTCTGAAAACAGGGTGTGCAGTCACTTTGGATGTGGGGAGGACTGGCCAAAGAAAGGGAAGGCCAGGGTAGAGGCAGCATCCACAAATGCAAACATGAAGAAGGCAGGAAATTGTAAGTTTTTTCTAGAGTTAATGCTGTGAACTGCAACGAAGTTTGTGGATATACTGTACTGTTTTTCTGTGATGTGGCTTATAGTGAGAAAAAGTTCCAGAATGTCCCCTTTTTGATATTTTTCAGTTAAAATTCTCTAGTGCTATTAGTCAGTCTCTGTAACAGTAGTTAATGTATCTCTGAAGCTGCAAATCTAACGAACGTTAGGTGCTCTGCAGTTTGTTAAACTTGAAAGCAAGCTCTGTGCTTTCCTTTTTCCCATGCCTGTGACCCTCTGTGCACACAGCAGAGCCATCACAGCCCCGTCTTTCGGCATGTCACACAACACAGCTACTGCACAGCTGCACTTCACTTGAGGCCACCTCTCCTCCAAGGAGTGCACAGCAGGGCAGGGAATATTCCTCATTCCATGGTTACCCTGCTTTAAATCTGCATAAAAGACATCGAGGCTCTACTAGAGGCCATATGCTGCAGCATAACAGAAGAGTAGCTGCATCGTCTCTTGGTGCCAAATCACTGATAACTAAGAGAGAATTCCAGACTCTCCTAGATCCCAGGACTGCAGCTTATTTACTTGGGTTTGGATGCATAGATGTGAGCTGCATATGGTCCCCATGGCCACAAACTGTGCTGGGAACAGAAATCAGCTTTTAGGAAACAGGTAAATATCAGAGGCAAGTAGCCCTAGGAGGAAAGCAGCACAAAGCAAGGCCATACAGGTTGTGCAGGCAGGCAGCACCAGTTCCATTATTAGAAGGCAAAATTGTTAAGAGCAAAATAAGTAACAGAATGTAATTTTTTCAGCTTAACATCTGGCTAGGCTGAAGACCTCAGTGTATTTACACTTCAGGTGACATTGAGTAGATGAAAATAACTGCATGACATAGTCCACACTAGGCAAGACACCAAGTTTGTGGCAGTTACAGACAGACTGAATTTCCTGGGGGGAAAAAAAATCACATGCCAATTAAGGATTTTTTGTCCAAAACAAAAGCTGTTTCATCTGAAAACATCAGAAGTACTTCACTTTCTAAAACAAAAGATGGGTTCTTTTTATTCCAAAATTATTATATACTGGCTTTGCTATATCAAGATTTTAAAAACTGAGATAGTATGTTCTTTGTAGTGGAAACTTGCCTAAACCTAGCTTGTGTACTACCATTGTTGATGGAATCTTCAACGCTGTCTTAAAGCATCACACACAAATTACTCTAAACGTCAGAACAAATTAGAAAGCTTCCTCTGCCTCCCTGAGTGACTTTCATCTCTAATGTTCTCTTTTCACCCTTTTTGACCAAGTGGCAGAACTGGGGCTTATTTAGTCCTAGATAAAGCACTGTCCTCCAGGGCAACAGAATTGCAGTTTACACTACAATTAAGAACAACTTCACCTAGCTACATTAATGAACAAACCAATCAACCACTTACTGTTCTTCTTGTACATCAAGATTTCAAAGGAGTTCATCTCATAGTTCTCAAATGTTTGCCGGACCTTGTCAATTGTATCTTTGTCTGTCAGCTCTCCATACATAAAACTGCAAATAAATGGAGAAATTCAAGTCAGATATCAGACAAACACAGAAAGCCATTTGTTTACCATGTAAAAGAGACCCATTTAGAAATGGCTCTTCTTTGATTTTGTTTCACCTGGAAAGCATATTTGACAGATGTAGCCCCAGGAGATAAAAAGACAAAACTAAAATAAACAGATTACTTTTCTCCTCAAGCAACAGGCACAACACTACAAGCTATTTAACAGAAAATAAATCTGTCCTCAAATACCTGCAGGTGCTGCTTTTTTGCATAACTTCTGCTCTGTGATATCCTGACAACTTGCAAAATCCATCATTGCTGTAGACAATGGGCCAATCCACGATCTGGGCATTACCCAAGACAAAATTTGTATCTGTTTGAAAGAACACATCAGTCAGACATCAGTCAAAGCTATGGTTGCATTAGGGGAAATATCCATTTCAGAACCCAATCCCAATTGCTTCAGTCCCTGCACAGTTTTCCCAGATATCATTCCCACTGCAGTCAACAGGATTATTCCTAGTTTCAATTTTAAGTAAATTTTTATTTTTAAAAAAGTGTTAATTACTCAGACAGAGCATAAATAAAACACATGATGTAGGTAAAATTCATCTCTTGACGGAGGACAGACCCACCAAACTGCTTCCCTCTGTGCCACACGCTCTGATCCACCATGACACTCAGTTTGAATGCAAAGCCTCTTACAGGTGGCCAAACCAACACATGAGCAATATTTCTCCTCCCTGAATGCAGACACAGTGGCTCCTCTCCACACTGCCTTCACTGCTGGCCACACAAGCTCAAATACTTGTGTACAGCACAGCACCTCAAACTAAGGGCTAGCAATTACACCAGTAGAAGGAACTCCTTGTTTGCAATAGAAGCCAGAAGGAGTTTCAACCAGTACAGAAAAAAAAAACAACCCACAACTAAGCAGGATTCACGCCTCCATTCTTGCTGGGGCTGTGCATACCATATCTTTTATGAGTGCCAGCTCAAACCTCCACCTGTGCCAAGACAGACAGCAGGGCTGCTCCCTGGGCACTGGCAGGCAGCAGGGGATGGTGGCTCCTGTCACAGCTGCAAAGACTGTCTGGCTTTTGGAAGAAAGGCTGGGCAGTCACACGAGATCAAGAGGCACTCATTTTTAAGGAGAGCCCTTACAGGAGTCCACCACACTGTCTACTTTTCAGTATCAACTCCCAGCTGCTCACACATCCATAGATTTCATTAATGCCTCCTCCAACCAAATGACATCTTACCTATTAATTGCAGAAAGTTCAGTTTATTTCAATTTCCCCTTTCAAAATCTTTCACTCCAAACTTCAAGTGGGTTTAAACAAAGCAGTCCTGTAGCTAGCTAAATCCACTGCCCAATTTCACAAGCATGATTAAGTGTATTTTTATACACTCTTTAGAGTGAAATACACCAGTAATATAACTTCAGGATATTTTAGCTGCTTTGTTTCTCACAGCCTCTTTTAAATACCATGGGTTTTGCTCAGCTGAAGCACTTTCTCCCCAAAACAATATACCTCTTTTACCCCTTCCTACAAATAGGTAAACCAAGTCATGTCTCACTGTTAAAGCAAGTGCTTTTGAGTGTCTGTTACAAACACTACATTAGACTGTGTTAAGATATTTTTAAATTTTATTAGGAAGTACAAAAAAATTACAAAAAAAAGAGGCAAACACAAATGTTAGGCAAATGATCTGAATGGTGCTATTTCATGCATGAATTGCTTAAGAATTGCTTCTCACTGCCTTCCCTTCTCAAAAGGTAACTTTCCCTTCTCTCCACTTCCTAAAGAGCTCCTGTTGAGCATTTGCCTGCCTTTCACACTTAAACCTTATTGTCTTCAGATAAATAATCTCTTCGGTTTTTTCATTGAAGGCTATATAGGACACATTTCTGATAACCATCGCTGTGATAATACTACTTCTATCTAGCCTTGCCAGGCTTCTGTGAGTTACAACAATGCTCTTGTCTCCTATTCACAGGTGAAAACAAAGCCCTAAATCCATAAGGGATTTAAGCTCCAAAAGTTGAGACTGCAACAGTCTACTGCCTCGATGCCCAGCTCTCACGGACTTGGGACCTGGAAGCTCTGTGAGCAGTGCTGGAGAGGAGAACTGAAAAACTTAGCACAGCAAATAGAAATCTGACCAAGTTAAAACACAGAAAACAATGAAAAAGGGGGATACTTTAACGTTGTTTTTTTTCCCCTTTCCCATGTTTGTTACAATACCTAATATTTCAGCATAAGCCCAGTTCTCACAGCTAATACTTGA
This sequence comes from Irena cyanogastra, assembly GCA_013397155.1. Taxonomy (NCBI): domain Eukaryota; kingdom Metazoa; phylum Chordata; class Aves; order Passeriformes; family Irenidae; genus Irena; species Irena cyanogastra. Next base: position 607,464 of record VWZV01013902.1, on the reverse strand, counting down.
TTCTTTGCCATTATTGCAGGAGCTGAAGAATCAAGTTCCCACTTACTTTTTGGCCCAGCAAAGCCCAGTTTTTCTAGACTGGCAGTTTCCAAAGGACACACAGACAACATGCACGCATTTCTCTCCCCCACCAGCAGTTTGGATGTTCTCCTAGAAGATGTAGGCTACCTACCTGTAGGGCAGTGGAAGCTCAGCCATTATTTCAGCTCTCAAATGACTGTTCTAATCATGAAGCTACCACAGCGAATAATTGCCAACATCCTCACCATGTGAGTTTTTAAGTCAGTGTGACTTGGCTGTCGTATTTTATGCACCCTTATCAGCCAATACTGGGTGAGCCTCTCTAGCATGTAGAGGTACAATGTTTCATGAGAGTCCAGTCTGGGTTTAGTCCTGAGTTAGAAGCAAGCTGAGGGATCCTTATGTATCCATAAAGCTTTAAAGGAAAAATTTTCCACAACTACCAAACCAAAGAACAAGTCAGAGATTTTGATGATCCCATTGTTTCATAAGTGTCTCTCCCTTCTAGCTAATTCCAGCTTCATGCATCTTGACCTTTCTTTGATCTGGGCTTTACACAGCTGACAAACACACCTCACTTCTTCAGAAGTGTCTCTGACAACACTGTTTTGCCTGTGTGAACACTGGCAAGACACAGCATAAAATAAGGACTCCCACTTATAACTTTACTGGATAGCTTGCTCTGACAGACAACCCAGAAGCAGAAGGGCTGTCCTCGTTGCTATCATTTACATTCAATTGTGTTGACATCCCTGGCAATGTGCTGCTTGAGGACAGCTCATAATCTGTTAATTTTTCCTAACATAAGAAAACACCGAATAACATCCAGTGAGGCAAATACTGCCATTCCATCTGCAGGGACACAGGGTCCCAGAGACCAGGAAACAGCTGTGGCTTTGTTACACAACGAGCATGAGGGATGCTCTATTGAACTCTGAGTATCATAGAGCAGAGACTCTTGGGGACTCACAAGTGGGTCAGCAAGGCCAGGAAAGGAGCTGGCCAGAGGAAGACCATGAAGAAATCCACTGCTAAATTCTCTTCAAAGACAAGGATGAAATGGACATAATAATATCAAAACTACTGAGTGACTTGAAGCACCTCTTTGAAAGAACTCAGTGAGCTTCCCTACCTGGAAATCAGTTTCTATCACAATGACAACTGTGTTAGCAGTATTGCCTGGCCCAAGAAGAAGCTGTAAGTGTCACTGGCCCTTCTTACGAGCTCCAAGAAAAAACACGAGCTAGAACTGGAGAGGGCAGGCTCATATAAAACACCTGGGCTTCTGGCTTGTGCTGCACTTGGCACAGTCTGAACAAGACCATTGGGAGGCAAGGAAATACGCAGAGATGCAGCACAGAGCACAACGTGCTGCAGAAACACAAGTAAGAGCTGTAGCATCACAAAGGGAGCACGATTACTTGCATGAGTAGGGCAGGCTTCTGCAGCATGGATTACTTTGTGAAGTGCACCACTTCATATTTTCTAGCCTGTATTTTCTCCAGGTTAGTTCTGCTCACTGCAGTATACCCATGTCAGCATCTACACACTCAAATGTCAGATCCAGTTTGGGTTATTACTTTAAAGTAGACATGGCCACTTAAAAGCAACAAGAAAAACATTTTAGCTCCTTCTAAAATGTAAGAATGGATTTCACTCAGTCACTGAAACCAGTACTTTCCTCCACTCAGAAAACAGACCATCACAGAAGAATCAAAAAATGTCTTTCTAAATAACCTTGGTCCTTTTACCAGTAACAACCACAAGCGTCTAGAGCACTCATCTTACCAAAACTACTTTATCTACTGAATCCTGCTGTTACATGCAGTACTTTGTTTAACCAAAACTGTCCATCAGCTTCCAAAATTCCGGTAGATACGCTGCACTCACAGACATTTATCTGGCCAGGACTAGCTGACTAAGGAGCAGTCACCTCCTTGCACGAACGTGGAGGACATGTATTTTCCCACAGTCAATTGTACAAATACAACACTCAAAAGGTTTGCTCCCAATTTATTCCCCTCTGAGTAAAAGGAGAACCAGGCTCAGCATGGTGGGAAGACCTGCTGGAGAAGGGAGAAGGGAGAAGATTGCCCTCCCCATTTGAGACCACAGCCTCTCTTACGCTGGGTGATGACAGCCCTGGTTATTGAGACCAGCAGGTGTTTCTTTATCTGTCTCAAACTCTTCCCATGGATCTTCAGGGGAGCAAACCTTTAGCATCACCAAGCACAAACCATTTCTATAGCAGAACCAAAAGAACTGCACATCACATGTGCCTCTTACCCTACCCATGGAACAGGGGTGGAGGAAACAGCTACTGCTGTCTGAGCTGGGCCCAGAACAGCAGAGATGCTGTGTCACAGCCAGCATAAGAAATGTGCAGCAGATAAAAATCATGTGCCCTGTCATAGCAGTAAAGATTGTATCATACAGCTTAAGGACAAGGGACACATGGTATTTACGAACTTGCGACTTTGCATAACAAACAGCATCATTTGGATACTGGGGGAAAAAAGAGATTGCTTCATTTCTGTCTAATTTCTTCCCAGAGCATAGAAATCAAACATTGTGTGTAAGTAGGCCTGTCAAAATTGCTAACAAAGGATAGGTATGTATGAATCTTTGCTCATGTATAGTCTTAGCTTTGAAAAAAAAAGTAAAACAGAAGCACTTAGTCACACTGATTAGTTTCATTGTTCAGATGTAACTTCTGAGATCAAAATATGGCCCTAAGTCAGTTGAAATAAGTCACACTGAATTTCAAGTACTTATTCAATCCTTTCTTTGCACACATGTGATCCGAGACTTGCACTTCAGGAACCAAACACATTTTCATCCTAACAGAAGTGGTGTAACTGTAGTCAAAGCAAGTACAGACCTACCCAAATGACAGAAAGACTATTCATATGGTGGAATAAAACAAATAAGGAATAATTCTGCTCTTTCACCCACATCCTCCTGTGGAAGTCAGTGGTGTTACATGAATACTCACATTCACTCAGTAGCTCCTTGTATTCATTCCTACAGCGGAAGTGCTTCAGTGCTTAAATATCCCACTGAACAACCTGATCTCTCTACAGAATAATGATACAGTGGCCTCAAAATCATCCATCCTTAAATATTCAGGTCCAAATTTTTAAGCTCACTGTCATACAAAAAACATAAACTCCTATAGATAGGTTCATTTGGGGTGTTTTATAAAAGTTTTATATAACTATTTATTTAATTTCCAAAACAAAATGGATTTAAAAGTTCCTTGGTTGCTACAGCATGAACACAATTCCCTAAATACAGGCATTTCACGTTTATTCAAACATGACTTACACTGTCATGTGTACACCAGAGCAAAGTGCAAGGGCAAGTTGAAAAGAATTATTAAAAAATTTATATCATTGTTCTTTCCACAAATAACAAGAGAGACTCTAACTTAAGCACCAACTTCAAGTGAGTCACTTTAAATCATTACATAAAATGAATGCTAATTGCAGCCAGCAGAACACACAAAAAACTACCTTTTCCATCTCAACATTCTTACTTTTCATTGTTAGAGAAAATATTTCATGCTAGGCATCTACCATGAGAAAAGTTTAAATTGAAAATTATGCAACATTCTAACACTTGTAGCTATAAAATCTCCATCATTATCTATATTTTTAAAAAATAAAACAAATTACTGCAGAATAACAGAACGAGAACAGCTGAAATGGCACCAAAATTGCACCAAAGGTGTCATATGTATTTTATGGATAGCATGATTTATCACCTATCCTTGAAGTACTGTCCATATCAAGAAGCTATAAAAATACAACACAAATCCCCCCCCCCCAAAAAAAACAAAAACAAAAACTAAAACACAAATCCCACAACATTTACACTCATGGGATGTTAGAATGAGATAATTAGATGATTTTCAGAAATGAGAAAGTTCATCAGTTGGTAAGAGTCAGGCATTGCACCACTCTTATTAAAGGACAAAAACACTGTTTAGCAGTGAGAACTCATCATTCAGCTGGTCAGGGTTTGTTTTTCCCATCCTATATGATCTGAACACTAATCCAGAAAAGTCATACTTTAATTGCATCAATTATGAGTCTTTCTTTAGTTTAAAGAAGACATTTGATTTACTGATTATAGCCTTAAAAATATCTGAGACAAGACCTAACTCCCCACTCACTTTTATCTATGAGTTACAAAAATATATTAACCAATTCTCCAATGAATGGGTTTCATTAAGATTTGTTTTACAGTCTTGTTCTAGGATTTAATGTAAAACTGGATTGATACATTGAATTATCACAGGAGAAGTTCTTGAGCTTTCAGAACATTAATTTTAAAGCACATTACCTGTCATCTCTGAGCTGTACATTTTTTCCCTTACTATCTATAAAAGTAATTTTAACAAAATCAGGTCGTACATTTCTAAATGCATAAAGGCACACATTCAAATCTAGACTTCTGGCCTAGTAAAAGCCTGCAGAAAAAAAAAGCATTTTACATTCAATTCCAGTGATACTGAGAAAAAAAGACTGTCAATAGTGAATAGATATTTCAGTGTATTGATAAACTGCATGAAAAGCATGGATGAAAATATACATGTCTCCACAGTTGACATGGGAAAGAAGGAAGATCAGGAAGCAATAAAACCCATTGTTTCATTCTCTTCTGGAAATGTCCTTAACACAGAACCTACAAACTGTCCTCTTGCAGTTTCTGAAGGTCTGCTGTTTTCATTTCTCATTCTCAGTTAAGTTTCCTTTGCATTTTTCTCTGGCTGAACACGAAAACAGTCTTTTCAGTTTCAGAAGTGTTTACAATAAAGTTAATTTCTCTGCTAGATCTCAGATGATGGTACAAGGTTAGCATGCCCAGGATGCAAAATGTTTATTGTACTGGGACTTTATAGCCTGTAATGAAAGCAATGCCACAAATCATGCAAATGTCTGTTATATTCAAGATCTATGTCTGAAGGTGCATTTTCTTTCCCTCTACAGGGAACTCTCTGCATTCTCCATCATCAAAAGATGCAGGTTTGCTTCCATAACTGATGTCTCCTTAGTGTGTTCCCACGGGATTTTGTGAAAGAAAAATTAAATTCACACAAGCCTTATGCCTTCTAACTTACCCTTCTTCCAACCTCCTTATTTTGTCCACAAATCAGAAAAGCACCTGTGACTTCCACTGAAATTCCAAAGCCATGTAAACACAGGACTTACTTTTGCCATCCTTATACATCCACAATTATAACACACCTCAATGAGAATTTTGACCAAGGAAGGACTGAAGAATTCAGCTGGCATTTACATAAATCAAAAACTACTTTTGTGTCCAGATCTTGATAAAGCACTGGAACTAACCACTATCCTCTACAATAAGCTGCACCAGTTGAATTGGGTGCCCTGGCCATGATCCAGGTTTATAACTGTTATTATTACAGTGCTTGTATACTGTGGATGTATTACATTACCAAGAAAAACATTAATATCACATTAGCAGTAACCATCAGGGGTTAGTGGTTCTTTATATACTGCACTGTGTTACAGCATGGGCTCATTTTCTGTCCCACTGGGTGTTCTGGTCTTTAAATATTTCAATGCTTCAAAGAAATTTTTGTCAGCCAACCACTGCATGCAACATTTATTTTTCCTAGCTCTGCTAGTATAGAAACACATATTTTAAACATTAAATACAGGATGATCAGAATTACGGTGTCCCTCATTTCAAAGAAGGACAAATCTTAAGCTCACACTTCATGCAGAAGGTCTTTGTGTGAGAAGAAATCACAGAGGACCAGACAGGTCCACAGGTCTAGGAAGATGACATGTTACACATTCTTTCCTGGCCATCCCATCCTCTCTTTACTCCAGTGTGTGGGAAGGAAATGCTTTGCAGCTCTAACCCTAGCACAGCTCTTTTGGCTGGCATTCAGTGCATGAGAACCTGTCTCAGTTGATTTGCAGCCTGTGAAGAAGCTCTCATTCCTAATAACTCTGCAGCAGACAATTCAGACCAAAGGAGTTGGAGGTGAGTTTTGCGGCAGAAGGTGTGCCATAAACACGAGCCAAATTTTAACCCTAGGGGAAAAAAACCTGAACTTGCATGTCTAGGTACACTGCTCCTACCTTTAGCCACAGAATATGCATCAGCTCACCAGAGCCACATCCAATATGAAAGGCTGTCCAAAGAATTCCTTGTTAAAACTACTGGTAAAATAATGGTGTAATTAGTGCTGTCCTTAGAGCAATGCTTGCAAAAGAGGCTGCATGCCCATTCCTTTGTTATCACAATACAGCCCCTTCCACTGAGTTAACACCCCCTGCCCAAAATACTCTTTCCTCAGTCCACCCGTGGCTGATGATACACATATCATGTACAAGTTCCTTCACATGAAGAACTTAGTAAATTATTTCTTTTCAATGACAAAATTCCCCTCTTTTCAAAGGGAATCCTCTGCAAATTAGGAACATTCCGATATCTGTATCAACTCAATATCTGTCGGCACCACTCAACTTGCTTGCATGTGCCAGCAAATACAAGCTTGACAACAAGCCCAAGGTTTATTTGGCAAATCCCAAATGGCGTAGACAGTTTCATTGTGGGTCACATCACTACCCAATTGAACAAAACCAAGAAAGGGGAGCCAAACCTCAAGCTTTATGGGCCCATTTAATCACTCATCCTGTGGGCATCCCAAATCATCTCAATGGCCAAGTAGGCAGGATGAGATGAGACAGGCAACAAGGAATTGGCATGTTTCCATACTGCCCTCGCGCTGGTCAGCACAGCCCTGCCTCAGCACGAGAGAAAGGAGTCTATCCCTGTCTCTTCAAACAGGTGAAGGTTAGAAAAACAGATTCATCCAACATTGGTATGTGACAGCACTACATCTCCAGCAAAGCTCAATTGGGTCCAGCAAAAACTTGAAGGCACATCAGAGAAGAAATAGGGTTCTAAACCTGAGTCACTTCCCTAAGCTTATCCTAGTGTGTCTGATGTGTGCATCATTTCCTATCAAGGTTAATCTAAAAACTTGGATTGATTACAGTCCTCAGGACTTGCTGAGCATTTGGAAATGGAGTGCTGTCATTCTACCTGTGCTGTCTAGCACCATGCTCTGTTATGACACCTTCTTAATAATGGGGAAAGAGAAAAAGAAACTGAGCATAGCTTCTGCTGCATGATTCTCCCTATCTCCAAGCCTCAATTGATTTATTGCATCAAGGCTTTGGCACTGAAAGCCAAAAGAGGAAATTGGTTTTTAATGAAGAAAATAATCTACAAAGTCGAGACAGTTTTGAGAAAAACCTTCAATAACTGTTGTTGGAAGATTACAGAAGCACCCTGAATGTGATGACATGTAACATTCATTTAAAAAGACATAAAAAAAATAAGAGGGCAAGATTCACTGTAAGAATAGAGAGTAATTTTTTCAGGAATGCAGCCTTCAGCCCCCTCCCTTCTACAGGAAAGTTGCAGAGAGAAATAACCTATCAAGAAAGCCTCACAATTTTATGTGAAAATACAGTCTTATCAAAGGCTAGTTCTCCAATAATACTGCCTAATTAAAAATAATTGAAAATCATTCTTGGGATCATTTGAGTTTTTAGCTGCTTATCAAGAGGGTTAATTGTCTTTGCCTTATCAGAACAAACTGACTGTGTTTTTAATTCATTAACTCATCTTGTCTTCAAAAGGAGCTTGATCCTCATATTCTCAACCATACTACAAGTTCTTAACCCCTGAAGTAACCCCATTGAAGTCACTAGAAGTACTAAAAATGGCACAACTTAGGCTCGAGGCTTTAAAAGAAATGCACATGCCTAGGTTAAACGAATCCATGAACGCTTGCATGGTTGCCGGCTTACAGAGGGAGCAGCTTTTGGTAAGCCCCTAAGCGAAAGAATCTGGATAGCATTAATACATATTTGCATGCAATTGTGAAATTCGAGGCATTTTCCACTCCATAGTTTTCCAAGAGACAGACCTGGTTACAGCACTAGGAAAAAAAAAAAAAGAAATATCTGCTCTCAGCCTTTAAAATGGCAAACTCTCTCCTCACTTATGACAAACCTTCCCTTCCAACTCAGGCAGGCAGCCCCGACCGATGCCTTAGCACCGGGCTCTCCCAGCTCAGGGACCATCTTGAATTCCCTCACCTCCTCCCGGTCCGGAGTCGCCGCCGCCGCCCCCGCCGCTCGCCGGACGCCCCGAGCCCCGGGCCGGGCGCTGCCCCCGCTCGCCNCGCCGCGCCACAACGCCGGGGCTGCAGCGCCATCGTCTGGAGCCGGCGCGGCGCCGCGAGCTGCCAGCCCCGGGAGCGCTCGGCCCGTGCGCGGCGGACGGCGCCTTTCGCCGGCCTCTTCTCCCGCTCAGGGGCGGCTGCCGCCGGGCTCGGCCCCTCGCCGGCGCGCCCCGGAGGATGAGAAACGCGGCGTGCTTAAAGACCGCTCACAAACTCCCGGCAGCTGCTGTCTTGGCGGCGGGAGGCACCGCTATATCCCACCCCGGGTGGGTCGCCGCGAAGCTCCGGAGCCTTTGCTCGCCGCCCTCATCCTGGGTCGCGCTTCATGCTTACCTACGATGATTCTGTTAGAAGGCTCTTTAGTATTAAGTGGTCAAACTGATTAACAGCTCCGTGGAAACAGCCAGACAAATATAACCTTTTAACCTGTTTAAATATAACCTTTGACCGGTCTTGAACTCTTGTGAGATATTTAACTGACACCAAGTTTTCATTCAGAGATTGACTTTATTCTTCCCCCATACCAATCTATCAGTAAAGGGAAAATACTCAAATCTTTGAAATTTAAAAGGCATATTTTTTCTTGCTGGGACTGGCATTTACTTGCTGTAATGCCTCATTATGTGCAACACCTTCAGGCTCCGCAGCTCAAGGCATATTGGAGATATGGAGAGTATGTTTCTGCACGTTCATGTGCTTGAGGAAAAGCTACTTCTCACGCAAGCAAATAAAGCATGGCAAGCATGATGGCCTGTGTCAGCCGGGATTTTCAACCACTACCACTGCTCCTACAGAATTCTGGCACTGCCCAGTTTGCTCTCTACACATTCTTTCCTGGGCCAGGACCACAGCACTGCCAGGAACCACAGTCAGCTCCAGCACAGCCACGCACATGGTCCGATTCAGCCACACAGCTGTGAGCAAACGCTGACTGTGACACAACACTGCCTGAAAAGTCTGATCTCCCTGCCAACCAGCCTCCTGCCTCCCACAGCATTTTTAAGTGAAGAGTGTGAGGGGTGAAAGCAGGTGACGATTTCATTGCAGCAGCAGCTACAGATCGAGTCCCTGAGCATTCTGGTGCCAGCAGTCCCTCACACAGCTGGGCACCTGGGAACCTGGGCACCCAGAGCACCTATGGGCCAGCCCAGCTGCCAGGCAGGATTTAGCGGTGCCACAGAAGCCTCTTTTAAACTGGTGATTATCTGTATGCCGGACACCTGCATCTGCTTGGAGGTTCAAATGCTGGGGTTTAAAGGAGCCCATAGAAGCATTTATTTGCATCTTTACACATCTAAGTATCCTTAACAACCATCCATACAAAGACCCCAGCTTATTTAGTTCCTGCTAGCTTCAGCAGCACAGGCCAAACCTGAAGAGATTCTAGACTCTCTGATCAAATTTTAAGTGTAGCCTTTGACACTGAATTTATGCAACTGCTAGCAACCAAGAATGAGATTTGGAAAACTGGGATGGGGAGTAGTATTTCATTATTTCTCAAAGCCACCGCGCCAGAGGAGTAAGTGCACACTATATCTTAGCTTCTGCTGGGCTCTGCAGGAATATCTATGACTTAGGAGACACCTGGCAGCTGACATACATTACAGGAATTTTGAGGCCTTTAAAGGAAAAAGGTTTCAAACTGAATCAGCAAGTAAACAGAAGTGAGAACAAGGTGACATAAGAGTAAGAAACTGAAGACTTTTCTGGAACTCTATGAAGTGTGGACTGGCTGCAGTTTATGTGGCATTGTGTGGTCCAGTCTCTGATTATCTAATTTTTCAGTGTCATGCTTAATCCTACAAGTTTCATGTCAAAGGTGCTACTTTATCTACATTGGTTTTACATCTACCCTGTAACACTGCAAATGACTAAAATGCTATAGCAAATTGTGGTGGGTTGACCTTGGCTGGATGCCATGTGCCCACCAAGCCACTCTATCACTCCGCTCCCCAGCAAAATAAGATTGAAAAAAACCCTTGTAGGTCAAGAAAAGGCAGGTTACTAAGGTAAAAAAGAAAAAAAAATGTGTGCACACAAGCAAAGGAAAAAACAAAGATTTTATTATCTACTTCCCCTCAGTGAGTGATGTCTTGCCACTTCCCAAGAGGCAGGGCTTCAAAACACACAGTGGTTGCTCCAGAGGCTAAACACTGTAAATAAAAATGTCCCCCCTCCCTCCTTCTTTTCCTTAGCTCCTGTATCTGAGCAGGCACCACATGGTATGGAATCAGTGGATCAGCTGTTGTGGTTATGTCCCATCCCAAGATTTTGCCCACCCCCAGCCTAGTGGTGAGGGGAAGATGCTGGAGTGCCAGCGCTGACACTGTGCCAGAGCTGCTCAGCAGCAGCCAAAACGCTGGTGTCTTATGGGCCCCTTTACAGCTGCAAGACCCAATAACAAATGGAAGATTTCTCCTGTATCTTCTACCTCCTTTACACTTTCTCCTCCCTGCAAAATATGATTCTTGCTGGCAGTATGAATTTTTCACCACTAGAGCAGAGGGACACTGTGATAATGTTTTGCTGTGATTATTTTGAATTCTATACTCATTTTCTCAGCATCACTGGTAAATTTTCAAGTGATTCAGAGCTGGAGGTAAAGCCCCACTTGAAGCGGGACACGTACTCTGTCCGACTTCATTACTGGTGGATTACCTCTCTCCAGCTATCTTTTTTTTTGAAAGTTGAAAATTGGAGTTGCTTAATTTGCATGTTTGCTAAAGCCTACTGGACAGAGCTAAATACCTAACACTTCCATTTAAGGCTAAATATAAAAGGTGATAGCTTGCTATTGAAGAACATTCAGCTGTCTTGCATAATGCTGCTCTTTCAGCCTGTTCTTTCCTGAGCAAGGCCCTAGGTCAGGACATGTAGTATCAATCACCCCAGTAAGTGACCACCCCTTGGCTGCAGAGCCTTAAGCTCCTGTTCCATGGTCACAATGAGCAGCTGCTGCTGCAAAAGGGACAGATTTGCCTTCATCTAAGCTATGCATATTTGTCACCCCACTGAATTGAAAACCAGCCTGGAAAGGACAGCTAAGACACCTCCCTCTTTGGCAGCAGCCTGTGTTTACATCAACCCATTTACTAACATGACTGTCAACTTCTAGTGTTCATACACACAAACACCTTGAAAACATCAGTTCCAAGAATTAATTTATGGGAAGGTCATTTAACCCCACAGCATCTCTGAAAAAAAACCACTGGAACTGGACAGAGCTCACTTCTTTCCCTTTGTCACATGGTTCACCCCTGAGAGATACTAAGATAACTTTAAAAACTTTCCCTTTGTCAGCCATTACAGTCTCTTGGCATTCTGTTCCAATGTCTAACAAATCTTGTCAGAAGGCTCTTCCTAAAATGCCACTAAGTCATCTGGTCTTTGAACCCAGTAAAAACTCTTCCTTCTGCAGTCACAAAAATCACCAACCCTTTTGCGAGTTTTCAAATGTATGAAAAATTGCTGTAATGGTCATCTGTCAGCTCTTGCTGCCTTGCAGTCTGGACAAACCCAGCTCTTCCAAAGTTGCACAAGGCTTCTGCTGTTAGACTCTGCCAGTACTTTGGGACTTGTCATTTCACTGTCACATCATCAAATGGGTAAAGAAACATGGTAGTTAGGGACATCTCACAGGCTAAGCATTCAGCTGGTTTATATTGAAAAGAACTGGTTTATTTAAGGTCTTTTGATTTCTTCTCTGTTTTGCACGCTTCCTTTTGCTCTTTGTAAAAAATAAACTGTCAAAACCAAGAATCATAACACAGTTATAACAAACTACCACCAACCCTGAAAATAAAAAGAGCATTCAATCTTTAAATTCAGTTCTATTTGTATACTACCATGTGGCTTTTGATAAACTGTCAAAATAAAATACATTAATTGATAGAATAACAAATTACAGAGGGTAATGCACAAGTTACACTGCCATACAGATACTAAAACAAAAAAAAACCTGAATTTCAAGATGGAGAAACAATTATAACTTTATTTATTTTTACATTCAAATCCATCAAGTCGTCATTATTGTACAAATTCTTACCCCCAAAGGAATGCAAGCAAAGGCCTCCTGTTAAGTAATAACATCCATGACTACTTAGTTGCTTGTGATTAACCTTATTTGTTATCTTGTGGGAAGAGCAATGAGAAACAGAAGTCCTTAAAACTAAGGCAAGTCAGTAGTTTAACAACCACATGTCCACCAAAAGGAAAGAATTTGAGAAGACATCTGTGCATGATACTGAAACTGTTCCATTTATTTCTACACTATCTTGAGACACGGGTCAAGTTCAGCCTGAGGTTCCTCAAGGTCCAATTATTTCTGGGGTCTAAAATAAACTCAAAGAAATATCCAGTTGCACAGCAAACTGTAGACCTAGGAGCTGAGGTATGTTAGTATTTCTAAGCAGCCATAACAAATTTGTCAAACAATAAATATTGACACTTTTCTAGTTTTGGAATTACTGAATTTCCTCCAGACTTTTTATGGGTAACAATTACGGAAAAAATAACTAAAAAATCCTATGTTCTGAAAGGAAGAAAAAAAATCTCAAAACTGATGAGGGAGTACACAGACAGTTTTTATTTATATATCTAACATTTGGAGTGTGGGCTAACAGGGAAGAACTGTTCCTTCTGAAAGAACACCTCAAAAGGGCACAGAAAATTTTTCTACATTTGGACAGCATGTCCATCTTCATTTATTTCAACAGGAGGAAGCATCCTGTATTTCCAGAGTTAGGGAGGGAAAAAAATAAAACCCCCAGAACCCAACATAAAAAACATCCCCACGCATCCTGTTTGGGACAACAGGTACTATCACCTTTCCCCTCACTGCAGCTGTGTCTACTCAATCCCCTTGGCTCAACCCTGTCCTGGCATGGCCACAGTCTCTCCCTGTCTCAGAGCAGAGGCAGTGACCCACTGGTGTTGTTACTCAGAGAAGGGACAGAAAATACCCATAGTTTCTTTAGTTCCAGGTTTAGTGTTTGTTTTGTTTTTGTTTTTTTTTTTTAATTAACACTTCTATTGTGCATTTCACTGGCCTCATTTTTCCTCTGTCTCTTGATCAATATAAAACAAGGCAAAATTAAGCAATTCGGATGCAGTTTGCTTGAATACTAACAGAATGCAAGGCCCTGCTAAGTAATTGCAACAAACAGTTTTATTTGCATGCCCTGTCCACAATAAACCTAGGAACCCATAGTTCTGGGTAGTTGTTTTTTGTAAAGTAGCAAGGAGCTCTGCAGGCTGAATTACTGTATTGTTACTAATTCCATCTTTATCTCTCAACTGTCATCTAGTAGTCTGTAATATAACAATATTTTTAAAAGCCACTTGTAATTTTATGTTTTCATTATATACTGTCCAAAGAATAAAACTGAAAATTAGATGGTTTAGGCCCAGATTCAGAAAAAATAACCCCTAGTTAAGAATATGCTTGTGCTAGCTAGCAGGTCCTCTTAATTTTTTTCTTTGTATTCTACTATATAGAATTTTCCAAGAACATAATAATACAAAGAATTCCCAAATAATACTGAGTCAGACTCCCCAGATTATAACATAACCTAAACTATTTAGTAAATTTTAAAAGCCCAACAGTCTTAAAAGCCTCACTGTTTTCTGGACAGAAGCATCCTACCTGTGAGGCTGACAGTGGTAAAAGCAGTGCTAGTGCTTCTTTCCAAGCAGCCTCTCCAAGAAACGTACCTTAAAGAGTACACAGCATAAAACTATCCTCAGCACAGCGAATAAGCTTCTCGCACAGAGCTTATATTTTACAAGTTTTGCCCTACATGTACTCAGAATTCCTGCTTCGACGTCACATATTCTATGAAGTTTCTTACTGTAAGACTTTACATAAAAAGTTCCTTGTACTTTTTCAGTTATGGTAGGTTTATCAACAGCCAGAAATCAAACTCTCCTCTAAAAAAACCCCTAGATTAGAGAATGAAAAAAAGCAGACTAAATTCTTTTCACTTTATTTCATATTTTTCCTGAGTTGAGCATTTCGTCACATATTCCCACTTACTCACATGAATTACTGCTTTCTATGTAGACAAAACTTTGTTGCATTCTTTGACAGGGAGGGAAAAGCAGAAGTAGCCAAACAACTGAGGAGCATAAATCTGGGATGGAGGGAGGGAAGGAAGAGTTTTGTAACTAGCATAGTACTGACTTTTTTTTCACTTGAAATTTAAATAAAGTGATAACGAACTTTCACACTCTAACTGGTGTCTTATTGGTATGTCCAGCAATTGCACTGAGAAAAAATTACTAATTTTCTAAATTTGATCATATCTTAAAAGTAGTTTTTTCCATGGTCATTATCAGTATTGGACTCATATTCATACCTAGTAACACATGAGCTATTGATTTTCATAAACACTTGCATACTTTCTGGCGGGGGAAGGTTTGCCTTGTTTAATTTTGGTTAATTTTTTTTAAACTACAAGTAGAAGAGGATATTTTTTTTGCTTCCATCTATTATTGTGAAGCAAAGACTGCCACCAGTTAATTAATACAAAAACTTCTGCATAAAGTCACACAGTACAGAGAAGTATCAGGACATTCTTTTAGAATATCCAGACCTATCTGCAGCTACCAAACTAAAATACAGCATGTGGCACATGGGAAGGTGAAATTAGGGAACAAGTGGATGGGGTGGGAATACACTTGTTAGAAGTGTATGTTTGCACAATAAACCAGCAGAACATCCTGTATCAAAAATGCCCTTGCCAGTTCTGCAGTATCCACAGGGAGGGATCTCTGGCAGTAGGTCAGAGTGTAACTTTGAAACCTGGGGCATCTCTTTGGTTTTTTAGAACAATATGTCTAACACAAATGGACCTCATAACAGGCTCCCAGACTATAACATATTTCAAATTTTAATTAGTTTAATTTAACTGAGGACAAAAGCCACCTTCACTAAAAGGGATGTAATTTAGATGGAAGATAGTGAACTATATAAGAGCAAATAAAAACATCATCTCCAGCAATAAGAGAATTGAAAGCACTGGCTGAGAGTGAAGTTGAGCGGGTGTTTTTCTAAAAACTGTGTGGAAACCAACAATAGCAAAGTCCTAGTGGTATCTAACATTTCCACCCTGAAGCTGTGTAGGCACGAGCTTTTGTTTTTCCTCTCAGTTTAACAAACACTCCAGCAGAAATTTTGTGAACAGTTCATTCTTTCCAAGGACAATTTTGCTACTGCAGATTGACCCTTTATGTACTGATCCATACCCTCAAATGCAAAATTGCCGATTCAGTTTTGTATTTATGTAGTCACATCTGCCTCAGACAGGAGAGGAGAGAACATCATTCCTGGAAACACTGTATAATACAACTTGAAGAGGCTAATACAGCCATATTGATTTGTTTATTGTGGAGCTGCTGGTTTTTTTTAACATGATACTTTTAAGAGAACCATTTGTACTCCTAGAAAATTCCAGTGAAACGGTATTATAGTAACAATTTCCATGTGGAAAAATAAATCTTACTTATATGAGAAAAAATTCATTATGATTATATTTTTGTTGCTTGCAACTCCATCTTAGAGGTATTCTCAAAATGGAACTTCTTGCTAATCTTTCCTAAACTGTATATCTGAACTGTAGATCATTACATGAGCCAAACAGTAGTTACAGAAGGAAAATACAGGCCTCTCAAATAGCAGTAATGTTTTGATATCTACACAGTCCAGCAACACTGACCTTCAAAATCCAGCACAGCTCCGTAACACAGGGACTTCTAAGAAACAGTGTATACTTTTCTATAGAAACAACAAGATAGAAAGCAGAAATACAAACTCTTGTAATACATCAGAGACCTTCTCTTGGTCCTAGACAGTGTTATTTTCCACTTTATGCTCGCCTCCTTCCCCCACCCTTAAACCACAAGAAGTGAGGTAGGATAAGCTATGGAGGACAAAATTTAGCGGAAGGTGCCAGTATGCTACAGCATAAAACGTTCTGACAGTCCAAGGCCTAAGCAAAAAAAAAAAAAGCTGCCCCTACTACACCACTTCTTACACCTTTTTTCCACATGTAAAAATACACGATCTTCCTTAAGTGAAGTTCTTAACATTTGGTTCTTTCAGATCCCCCAAGATTACTCCTGCAATAACACTGTATCTTAAATGGATGGGCAGTAGAGGGTTACAGTAATTTTACATAATTTGTCCAACATATTACTGATGTTTCCTTTATTCTCCCTTCATTTTCCTTTCCTAATTGGAAATTCAATATCCAATTACATACACTGGCTGGATCCCAAACAAATTGTAAGGTGTTTGGGGCAAAGTTCTCTCTTTTTCAGGATTAGGCACACAACAATGTTAACATAGCAGAGCATTTTCTTGTTTTATTCTATAATGTTTTAAAGAACATTTTTCTCAACAAAATGAGTGCTCGGTACTATTAACTGCAAGGAGAAAACCTTGCACAGTGTGCTCCTTTCATGATGTTGCTTCATAGGAGGAAAAGGAGGAGAGATCCATAGGAAAGAGCATAAACATTATTAACTCACAGCAAATGGTCACCTCTTCAAGTTAGCACAGTGACAGACAACCTGACAAGAAAGAGTAAAGTGTAAGTTTAGCACAGTTTCCCCAACTGCATGAAATCAAAGCACTTGCTTTGCATTTAGAAAAACAAAACCCCTCCCAAACCACAACAAACAAATGCACAAAAATGTAAACACCATGTAGGAGAACCAAACTACATTTCTTACAGAAGTCCAACAGCTTTAAGTATCAATTAGGTGACCTCTGCTTTCTGCTGAACACTTCTATGAAAAGTAGTTTAGGTAACCGTATGCAAAAATGAAAGAAGACAAAGTAAAAAGCACAGTAGCTTACCAAAACAATTATAATATCTTTTTTCCCTTCTGTGGGAAACAATTGGCTCTAAACACAAATTATTTGTAAAGAGATGCTACCATTTCAGCCATGTATACAAGATCTTCATACACAGTCTGAGAATCTTCACTGACAATACTGAATGTCGATGTTCTGATTCAAAGACATACTGTCAGCTATTACCAACATTTCCTTTAAAGAGGGTATGCAAAATATAAGTGGTTAAATGATATCTGTAGACTGACTTTCTGAAATTACGTGTTGTCCTGAGTTGCCTATGTAACACAAGATTAAGTCAGCTACACTCAGCTTTTCCCACAGTGCGTCATCATATTCAAATGGACACAGAACCTCTTTACTCTCTGCAAACAGTACAGCTCACTAGATATTTAGATTAACTGAAGAGAAATGAAACAATGATACTGAAAGGGCTGAACAGGAACATTTGTCCCTCCTATTAAGAAAAAGAGAAAATAATTTATTTTTAAGGAAAAAAATATAATCACACAGTGTCAGTAAAATTCACATGTAGGAAGTCACTGAAACAAGTCTACAAATACGTAAAGGTAGAACAGAAGTTTTCATACCATACCCATAGGAATAAGATTTTTTGTTTAAGATACCAAGCTTTACACTTCACAGTAAAAATCTTGAGATGACCAAGAATAGGCTTCTTGCCAACACAGAATGGAGACTATGGCACTGGCTCCATAATGAGTTCCTCTATAGAACTGTCAGGATCAAAGTGTTGGGCAAGATGGATGTCAGCACTAATCCATTATGCTCCTTCCTGAACAAGCCTTCCTACAGTGCAATAAATAATTTATCTAAAAATACTATTTTTAACAGAGTGCCAAGTCCTAACATGCCCCACTCCATTCAATGTATCTACCACTAACACTGTACAACAAAGTCTGAGTCTCAAATTTTGGCAAAGGTTTCAGAAGGGCATGATATGATACCTGGTGACAGGCATTTAAATAGGAAAAAGTGTCTACAACTGCTGAAGTCCTTATACTTCTCCAAGGAACTGCAACATGACTTTCTTCATCTCCCAAGAATAAGTTACCAACTGTCCTGATGCAGAAGAATTCCATTCAGATCAGGAAAGCAGATAACTCTTGAAACCTATAACTGGAAGACAGCACTACAAAAAGAAAGAAAACAAAGAAAAAAAATCTCCGTTGGGGGATATTAACAGTAGAAAGGCAACAAATGCTTTGCTGTTTCATTTTAATGGCCAGTTATAGAACAAATTTTTACTAATTTCTGCCTTAAAACATTAAGACTAGAATTCAAAAGTATTAATAAGTGCTAGCTTGAGACTGAAGGCCTGATTTTCTAGAGCTGTAGAAAATCCACCATCTTCCACTGGTTCCACTAAAATGTGAAGTCTTTGGAAAATTCAAGAATGTTGAACAAAACACAGCAACAACCATCAGTGTAAAAGAACTAATAAATTTCACCCTGTCCACTCTAAGCCTCCCACTTACCACCCAGCAGGCCTAGTTGTGTTTAATATAAAAGAAACACAGGACTTGATGGATGACACCTATATATTTTCCAGCAGAGGCGTTAACAGATTCCAAGCAGTGTAATTTATCTGAAATTACCTTGATCCCAGGCATGCTTTTCTTAATGTGTTTATGACGACAAAGAGCTTACTTTCCTTTATGGAACAATTATAAACCTTCACATTAAAGTTTCCAGGCTGGATATTGCCAAAAGATTTCTATGGTCATCCTATTTTCTTTGGGTTTCACACAACACACATCATCTATCTATAATTTTTCTGGAGAAGCATCACAAATCTGTTGACCCGTTTCTAAAAATATTTAAAGAGACAGATTTTAAATGGTGTAAGGCAACATTCCCGAGACAGGAAACTGTCAAAATGCTCTTTCCAAAAAAACCTGAAAGCATTAAACTGTCACCATAAGATAAAAAGGACAAACATGTGAGCTGCAATGCTTTCCCTGACCCAGAATTTAACGAGTTAGAAATTTCATAGTTGAGACGGGCATAACATACAAGAGATGCTGAAGAGCATCCAAAGAGCAACAAAGCTGGTGAAAGGTCTGGAGCATGAGTTTTAGGAGGAGCAGCTGAGTGGGCTGGGGTTGTTAAGCCTGGAAAGAAAAAGGCTGAGGGGAATATTCATGGCTGTCTACAACTGCCTGAAAGGAGGCTGTAGCAAGGTGGAGATTGGTCTCTTCTCACAGGCAATAATAGGATGAGAGGAAACAGCCTCAAGTTGCACCAGAAGAGGTTTAGACTGGATATTTGTAAAACTTCACAGAGAGACTTGTCAAGCATTGCAACAGGCTGCCCAAGGAAGCAGTGGAGTCACCATCCCTGGCAATATTTAAAAGAAGCATGGATGTGGCACTTAGGGATGTGGTTTAGTGATGGACTTGGCAGTGCTATGTTAATGGTTGGACTCAATTTTAGAGGTCATTTCCATCCTAAATTATTCTATGGTAATACAGGCATGTTAAAACCTAGTTTTAAGACTTTAGTTTCTTCTGAATAAACAGTCTTTACTTCTCCCTAGCTTACCACTCAACAGTTAATACTGTCATTAACCCTCACTGTAAGGTAATAATATACAGGAGTCCACATTCCAATCAGAGTCTGGTTTTAAGCAATGAATTCCAAGAACCCACACCAACAAAAATTGCAAGAGGCCTCAACCCTGTGTGGAGCATCCTCAGAAGCCACGTAGGTTTTAAGCTGAGTTAATTAATGGGTAGGGAAGGCTGTTCCTTTCCAGCTTCTGTTTCTACTTTTTAGCAATTTCACTAAAAGCAAAGAAGCAATTACTTCACCTTCCTTGTCTGCAACTTGTCCATTCCCTAATTCCCTTCCTCTCTGTTGCAATTCACTTTGTACCCCAAGGATCCATGCCCTCCTGCCCAAACACAAACCTTCCCCCTGAAACTATGACTTGGGAAACACGTTTTTAGAAGAGAGGCATAATCTCCAAGGCTGAAAAACTGATAGGGTCATAAAGAGAATCTTTAGACTGGCCCAATCTGCATCTTCTGAAGTCACTGGTTACTTTGCTGCCCTCTAGGGATTATGCCTGGAAACAAAAATTACAAACAAAGACACAGAGAAGGAAGGACATACAGAAGAAAGGAGACAACATAAAGCAAGGAGAGGTTGTCGATGCCCCATCCCTGGAAGCGTCCAAGGCCAGGGACTCTGAGAAACCTGATCTAGTAAGTGGCATCCTTGCCCTTGGCAAGGGTTTGGAACTAGATGATCTTTAAGGTCCCTTCCAACCCAACCCATGCTGTGATTTTACATGCTAATATCAATAGTTTCTATAACAAATTTCTATTATATATAACAAGTTTCTATTATAGTTTCTCTAACAAATGCAGGACCAATCTCACAAACAACTATTTGATTATCATGTCACATCTAATCCAGAAGCACCCATATACTGAATGTGACAGAGGAACTGTGGAGAGAGGCATAAAAAACAAACAAAAAAAATAAAACAGAAGACAATAGAAGGATAACAAAAGAGTCCAAGAGAAGAAACAGACCAAAGCAAGCCAACTTCCAGACTGCATGGGGAAAAAAAATCATTACATGCATCTGCTAATATTTAAGTGCTTGACTAAGTGAACCTATGCACTTTTATTGTAACCTCCAAAATGCAGTTTCATCAGCAGCTGTGCAAATAACAGAAACAGAAAAGGTCAAGCTCTTCTAACAATTCTCCTCCAAACCATGCTAGAAAGAATTTTTCTTCCTTTCAGGTGGTTACTTTCATGACACCCCTAAGAACTTAACATTCTTGAAAGCTGTAACAGCTTACTAAAATTTCCAGTAGCTTTTATCAGTAGTTAGGAACTGTCAGACAAATACAGTCGTAGTGCCACACATGCCCACATTTCACATCCATCGAAAATAAAGATAAAAATCCTCAAGTAGGCAGCCTTAGAACTAAAACAACAAATCCCAATTTCTTGCAAGTTTTCATAACGATTTCATGCTTTTTGCAAATTTCGTAAATTTTGTGCCTTGAAAGTACAAACATTGGTTCAAGATTTTCCTGTGGCTCTGGCATTTCAGGGGTTTCTTATTGTGAGTTCTTTTGTGTACATTCAACTGTGAGACTGCAAATCCTCAACTGTTGAGGCACTCGCAGGCAGTCAGCCACCACTGCTCCTACCTTGTCCTTACTAACCTTTCTCTCCAGCTCTTGAAAAACAGCAAGCATAAAGGAGTCACAGCTTGTTTACTTGCATTCTTGATAGCCATCTGCCAAAACTTGTCACAAAAACAGTTCTTCAAAGACCACAACATTCCCAAAGCAGGAAAAGTCTTGACAATATTTTCCTGACATTTTCTAGGAAGCATACATACACCAAAGGCTTTTCAAAAGTATATAATTTGACCATAATGGGCTGCTTTCAAGGCAAGTATCAAGAAACAGCAAACACGACTAACTACATCATGTTACAATCCAACTATAAGGCTCTATAAACACTTAGTGGCCGTAAGTATGGACACAAGTAGTCATCTCCCCTTTATCTCACAGTAAGAAAGCAGCTGCACTATTCCCACCCATCACTCTTCAATCAATCAATCAATCAAGCAACCAACCAACCAGCCTGGAGTAGACAGCCGCCAGGGTAGAGTTTGGGAAGAATTGCTAAGATACGACAAAGGGTAATGGATCGTGTCAGACACTCTTAGCTGGAACATGAGACTTTAGTTCGATATATAGCATTTAAGTTTATACTTTTTTCCCTACATCTGGAAATCAGACTGACAAATTATCACTGCATTATTGAAAATACCTCTAACACATAGTAAAACACAGCCACAAGAACATTAAACGTATTTGCATAGAACAAACCAGACTAATAACGCATCTCCAGATTAAACAGCAAGACTGTTGTCACACTGTAACTCAGTCTCGGTCCAGAGCCCGCCTCAGCCTTTTTTTACCTCATAAAACGGGAATGTTTGAGAAAAACTGGATGGCAACACCGCGGCACCTGGTAACGCACCGGAATTCACTAAACAGGTAAATAAACAGATCACTTTTTGAATTTAGAAAGAAAAAACACCACGTGTGATTTCGGCGCTGTGACAGCAGCGGCCTTCCCCGCCGGGACCCGGCCCCGAGGTGGCCGGCCCCCTCCGCGGCCCCGGGCCGGGCCTCAACCCGCGCCTCCCGTCCCCGCTCGGCCCCTGCGCGGCTGCGGCTCCTCCCGCCCCTGGTCGCGGCACCACCGAGATCGCGACACCCGCCCGCCAGGATCCCTGCGCCGCCGCCGGGAAATAGTCCCCTCTCTGCTCTGGGCCCGCTGGCCGGGTGAGCTCCACGGCGCGGCGGCGCGGCCGTGGTCTGGCAGCAGGAGCAATTCTTCCTTCCTTCCTTCGGCCGCGCCGCCGGCACTCCAGCGGCATCCCCGCCCTTCGGCGAGATCCGGCCGGGCCGGCGCGGAGGGATTCCCGGCGCCGGGGGAGGGGG